>OX155901.1:33534611-33864622 GCA_944588485.1 Phosphuga atrata | reverse complement strand
TAGACAGACAAGACTAGACAGACAAGACTAGACAGACAAGACTAGACAGACAAGACTAGACAGACAAGACTAGACAGACAAGACTAGACAGACAAGACTAGACAGACAAGACTAGACAGACAAGACTAGACAGACAAGACTAGACAGACAAGACTAGACAGACAAGACTAGACAGACAAGACTAGACAGACAAGACTAGACAGACAAGACTAGACAGACAAGACTAGACAGACAAGACTAGACAGACAAGACTAGACAGACAAGACTAGACAGACAAGACTAGACAGACAAGACTAGACAGACAAGACTAGACAGACAAGACTAGACAGACAAGACTAGACAGACAAGACTAGACAGACAAGACTAGACAGACAAGACTAGACAGACAAGACTAGACAGACAAGACTAGACAGACAAGACTAGACAGACAAGACTAGACAGACAAGACTAGACAGACAAGACTAGACAGACAAGACTAGACAGACAAGACTAGACAGACAAGACTAGACAGACAAGACTAGACAGACAAGACTAGACAGACAAGACTAGACAGACAAGACTAGACAGACAAGACTAGACAGACAAGACTAGACAGACAAGACTAGACAGACAAGACTAGACAGACAAGACTAGACAGACAAGACTAGACAGACAAGACTAGACAGACAAGACTAGACAGACAAGACTAGACAGACAAGACTAGACAGACAAGACTAGACAGACAAGACTAGACAGACAAGACTAGACAGACAAGACTAGACAGACAAGACTAGACAGACAAGACTAGACAGACAAGACTAGACAGACAAGACTAGAGAGACAAGACTAGACAGACAAGACTAAGAAGACAAGCACTAGAGAGACAAGACTAGACAGACAAGACTAGACAGACAAGACTAGACAGACAAGACTAGACAGACAAGACTAGACAGACAAGACTAGACAGACAAGACTAGACAGACAAGACTAGACAGACAAGACTAGACAGACAAGACTAGACAGACAAGACTAGACAGACAAGACTAGACAGACAAGACTAGACAGACAAGACTAGACAGACAAGACTAGACAGACAAGACTAGACAGACAAGACTAGACAGACAAGACTAGACAGACAAGACTAGACAGACAAGCAGACTAGACAGACAAGACTAGACAGACAAGACTAGACAGACAAGACTAGACAGACAAGACTAGACAGACAAGACTAGACAGACAAGACTAGACAGACAAGACTAGACAGACAAGACTAGACAGACAAGACTAGACAGACAAGACTAGACAGACAAGACTAGACAGACAAGACTAGACAGACAAGACTAGACAGACAAGACTAGACAGACAAGACTAGACAGACAAGACTAGACAGACAAGACTAGACAGACAAGACTAGACAGACAAGACTAGACAGACAAGACTAGACAGACAAGACTAGACAGACAAGACTAGACAGACAAGACTAGACAGACAAGACTAGACAGACAAGACTAGACAGACAAGACTAGACAGACAAGACTAGACAGACAAGACTAGACAGACAAGACTAGACAGACAAGACTAGACAGACAAGACTAGACAGACAAGACTAGACAGACAAGACTAGACAGACAAGACTAGACAGACAAGACTAGACAGACAAGACTAGACAGACAAGACTAGACAGACAAGACTAGACAGACAAGACTAGACAGACAAGACTAGACAGACAAGACTAGACAGACAAGACTAGACAGACAAGACTAGACAGACAAGACTAGACAGACAAGACTAGACAGACAAGACTAGACAGACAAGACTAGACAGACAAGACTAGACAGACAAGACTAGACAGACAAGACTAGACAGACAAGACTAGACAGACAAGACTAGACAGACAAGACTAGACAGACAAGACTAGACAGACAAGACTAGACAGACAAGACTAGACAGACAAGACTAGACAGACAAGACTAGACAGACAAGACTAGACAGACAAGACTAGACAGACAAGACTAGACAGACAAGACTAGACAGACAAGACTAGACAGACAAGACTAGACAGACAAGACTAGACAGACAAGACTAGACAGACAAGACTAGACAGACAAGACTAGACAGACAAGACTAGACAGACAAGACTAGACAGACAAGACTAGACAGACAAGACTAGACAGACAAGACTAGACAGACAAGACTAGACAGACAAGACTAGACAGACAAGACTAGACAGACAAGACTAGACAGACAAGACTAGACAGACAAGACTAGACAGACAAGACTAGACAGACAAGACTAGACAGACAAGACTAGACAGACAAGACTAGACAGACAAGACTAGACAGACAAGACTAGACAGACAAGACTAGACAGACAAGACTAGACAGACAAGACTAGACAGACAAGACTAGACAGACAAGACTAGACAGACAAGACTAGACAGACAAGACTAGACAGACAAGACTAGACAGACAAGACTAGACAGACAAGACTAGACAGACAAGACTAGACAGACAAGACTAGACAGACAAGACTAGACAGACAAGACTAGACAGACAAGACTAGACAGACAAGACTAGACAGACAAGACTAGACAGACAAGACTAGACAGACAAGACTAGACAGACAAGACTAGACAGACAAGACTAGACAGACAAGACTAGACAGACAAGACTAGACAGACAAGACTAGACAGACAAGACTAGACAGACAAGACTAGACAGACAAGACTAGACAGACAAGACTAGACAGACAAGACTAGACAGACAAGACTAGACAGACAAGACTAGACAGACAAGACTAGACAGACAAGACTAGACAGACAAGACTAGACAGACAAGACTAGACAGACAAGACTAGACAGACAAGACTAGACAGACAAGACTAGACAGACAAGACTAGACAGACAAGACTAGACAGACAAGACTAGACAGACAAGACTAGACAGACAAGACTAGACAGACAAGACTAGACAGACAAGACTAGACAGACAAGACTAGACAGACAAGACTAGACAGACAAGACTAGACAGACAAGACTAGACAGACAAGACTAGACAGACAAGACTAGACAGACAAGACTAGACAGACAAGACTAGACAGACAAGACTAGACAGACAAGACTAGACAGACAAGACTAGACAGACAAGACTAGACAGACAAGACTAGACAGACAAGACTAGACAGACAAGACTAGACAGACAAGACTAGACAGACAAGACTAGACAGACAAGACTAGACAGACAAGACTAGACAGACAAGACTAGACAGACAAGACTAGACAGACAAGACTAGACAGACAAGACTAGACAGACAAGACTAGACAGACAAGACTAGACAGACAAGACTAGACAGACAAGACTAGACAGACAAGACTAGACAGACAAGACTAGACAGACAAGACTAGACAGACAAGACTAGACAGACAAGACTAGACAGACAAGACTAGACAGACAAGACTAGACAGACAAGACTAGACAGACAAGACTAGACAGACAAGACTAGACAGACAAGACTAGACAGACAAGACTAGACAGACAAGACTAGACAGACAAGACTAGACAGACAAGACTAGACAGACAAGACTAGACAGACAAGACTAGACAGACAAGACTAGACAGACAAGACTAGACAGACAAGACTAGACAGACAAGACTAGACAGACAAGACTAGACAGACAAGACTAGACAGACAAGACTAGACAGACAAGACTAGACAGACAAGACTAGACAGACAAGACTAGACAGACAAGACTAGACAGACAAGACTAGACAGACAAGACTAGACAGACAAGACTAGACAGACAAGACTAGACAGACAAGACTAGACAGACAAGACTAGACAGACAAGACTAGACAGACAAGACTAGACAGACAAGACTAGACAGACAAGACTAGACAGACAAGACTAGACAGACAAGACTAGACAGACAAGACTAGACAGACAAGACTAGACAGACAAGACTAGACAGACAAGACTAGACAGACAAGACTAGACAGACAAGACTAGACAGACAAGACTAGACAGACAAGACTAGACAGACAAGACTAGACAGACAAGACTAGACAGACAAGACTAGACAGACAAGACTAGACAGACAAGACTAGACAGACAAGACTAGACAGACAAGACTAGACAGACAAGACTAGACAGACAAGACTAGACAGACAAGACTAGACAGACAAGACTAGACAGACAAGACTAGACAGACAAGACTAGACAGACAAGACTAGACAGACAAGACTAGACAGACAAGACTAGACAGACAAGACTAGACAGACAAGACTAGACAGACAAGACTAGACAGACAAGACTAGACAGACAAGACTAGACAGACAAGACTAGACAGACAAGACTAGACAGACAAGACTAGACAGACAAGACTAGACAGACAAGACTAGACAGACAAGACTAGACAGACAAGACTAGACAGACAAGACTAGACAGACAAGACTAGACAGACAAGACTAGACAGACAAGACTAGACAGACAAGACTAGACAGACAAGACTAGACAGACAAGACTAGACAGACAAGACTAGACAGACAAGACTAGACAGACAAGACTAGACAGACAAGACTAGACAGACAAGACTAGACAGACAAGACTAGACAGACAAGACTAGACAGACAAGACTAGACAGACAAGACTAGACAGACAAGACTAGACAGACAAGACTAGACAGACAAGACTAGACAGACAAGACTAGACAGACAAGACTAGACAGACAAGACTAGACAGACAAGACTAGACAGACAAGACTAGACAGACAAGACTAGACAGACAAGACTAGACAGACAAGACTAGACAGACAAGACTAGACAGACAAGACTAGACAGACAAGACTAGACAGACAAGACTAGACAGACAAGACTAGACAGACAAGACTAGACAGACAAGACTAGACAGACAAGACTAGACAGACAAGACTAGACAGACAAGACTAGACAGACAAGACTAGACAGACAAGACTAGACAGACAAGACTAGACAGACAAGACTAGACAGACAAGACTAGACAGACAAGACTAGACAGACAAGACTAGACAGACAAGACTAGACAGACAAGACTAGACAGACAAGACTAGACAGACAAGACTAGACAGACAAGACTAGACAGACAAGACTAGACAGACAAGACTAGACAGACAAGACTAGACAGACAAGACTAGACAGACAAGACTAGACAGACAAGACTAGACAGACAAGACTAGACAGACAAGACTAGACAGACAAGACTAGACAGACAAGACTAGACAGACAAGACTAGACAGACAAGACTAGACAGACAAGACTAGACAGACAAGACTAGACAGACAAGACTAGACAGACAAGACTAGACAGACAAGACTAGACAGACAAGACTAGACAGACAAGACTAGACAGACAAGACTAGACAGACAAGACTAGACAGACAAGACTAGACAGACAAGACTAGACAGACAAGACTAGACAGACAAGACTAGACAGACAAGACTAGACAGACAAGACTAGACAGACAAGACTAGACAGACAAGACTAGACAGACAAGACTAGACAGACAAGACTAGACAGACAAGACTAGACAGACAAGACTAGACAGACAAGACTAGACAGACAAGACTAGACAGACAAGACTAGACAGACAAGACTAGACAGACAAGACTAGACAGACAAGACTAGACAGACAAGACTAGACAGACAAGACTAGACAGACAAGACTAGACAGACAAGACTAGACAGACAAGACTAGACAGACAAGACTAGACAGACAAGACTAGACAGACAAGACTAGACAGACAAGACTAGACAGACAAGACTAGACAGACAAGACTAGACAGACAAGACTAGACAGACAAGACTAGACAGACAAGACTAGACAGACAAGACTAGACAGACAAGACTAGACAGACAAGACTAGACAGACAAGACTAGACAGACAAGACTAGACAGACAAGACTAGACAGACAAGACTAGACAGACAAGACTAGACAGACAAGACTAGACAGACAAGACTAGACAGACAAGACTAGACAGACAAGACTAGACAGACAAGACTAGACAGACAAGACTAGACAGACAAGACTAGACAGACAAGACTAGACAGACAAGACTAGACAGACAAGACTAGACAGACAAGACTAGACAGACAAGACTAGACAGACAAGACTAGACAGACAAGACTAGACAGACAAGACTAGACAGACAAGACTAGACAGACAAGACTAGACAGACAAGACTAGACAGACAAGACTAGACAGACAAGACTAGACAGACAAGACTAGACAGACAAGACTAGACAGACAAGACTAGACAGACAAGACTAGACAGACAAGACTAGACAGACAAGACTAGACAGACAAGACTAGACAGACAAGACTAGACAGACAAGACTAGACAGACAAGACTAGACAGACAAGACTAGACAGACAAGACTAGACAGACAAGACTAGACAGACAAGACTAGACAGACAAGACTAGACAGACAAGACTAGACAGACAAGACTAGACAGACAAGACTAGACAGACAAGACTAGACAGACAAGACTAGACAGACAAGACTAGACAGACAAGACTAGACAGACAAGACTAGACAGACAAGACTAGACAGACAAGACTAGACAGACAAGACTAGACAGACAAGACTAGACAGACAAGACTAGACAGACAAGACTAGACAGACAAGACTAGACAGACAAGACTAGACAGACAAGACTAGACAGACAAGACTAGACAGACTACAGACTAGACAGACAAGACTAGACAGACAAGACTAGACAGACAAGACTAGACAGACAAGACTAGACAGACAAGACTAGACAGACAAGACTAGACAGACAAGACTAGACAGACAAGACTAGACAGACAAGACTAGACAGACAAGACTAGACAGACAAGACTAGACAGACAAGACTAGACAGACAAGACTAGACAGACAAGACTAGACAGACAAGACTAGACAGACAAGACTAGACAGACAAGACTAGACAGACAAGACTAGACAGACAAGACTAGACAGACAAGACTAGACAGACAAGACTAGACAGACAAGACTAGACAGACAAGACTAGACAGACAAGACTAGACAGACAAGACTAGACAGACAAGACTAGACAGACAAGACTAGACAGACAAGACTAGACAGACAAGACTAGACAGACAAGACTAGACAGACAAGACTAGACAGACAAGACTAGACAGACAAGACTAGACAGACAAGACTAGACAGACAAGACTAGACAGACAAGACTAGACAGACAAGACTAGACAGACAAGACTAGACAGACAAGACTAGACAGACAAGACTAGACAGACAAGACTAGACAGACAAGACTAGACAGACAAGACTAGACAGACAAGACTAGACAGACAAGACTAGACAGACAAGACTAGACAGACAAGACTAGACAGACAAGACTAGACAGACAAGACTAGACAGACAAGACTAGACAGACAAGACTAGACAGACAAGACTAGACAGACAAGACTAGACAGACAAGACTAGACAGACAAGACTAGACAGACAAGACTAGACAGACAAGACTAGACAGACAAGACTAGACAGACAAGACTAGACAGACAAGACTAGACAGACAAGACTAGACAGACAAGACTAGACAGACAAGACTAGACAGACAAGACTAGACAGACAAGACTAGACAGACAAGACTAGACAGACAAGACTAGACAGACAAGACTAGACAGACAAGACTAGACAGACAAGACTAGACAGACAAGACTAGACAGACAAGACTAGACAGACAAGACTAGACAGACAAGACTAGACAGACAAGACTAGACAGACAAGACTAGACAGACAAGACTAGACAGACAAGACTAGACAGACAAGACTAGACAGACAAGACTAGACAGACAAGACTAGACAGACAAGACTAGACAGACAAGACTAGACAGACAAGACTAGACAGACAAGACTAGACAGACAAGACTAGACAGACAAGACTAGACAGACAAGACTAGACAGACAAGACTAGACAGACAAGACTAGACAGACAAGACTAGACAGACAAGACTAGACAGACAAGACTAGACAGACAAGACTAGACAGACAAGACTAGACAGACAAGACTAGACAGACAAGACTAGACAGACAAGACTAGACAGACAAGACTAGACAGACAAGACTAGACAGACAAGACTAGACAGACAAGACTAGACAGACAAGACTAGACAGACAAGACTAGACAGACAAGACTAGACAGACAAGACTAGACAGACAAGACTAGACAGACAAGAACTAGACAGACAAGACTAGACAGACAAGACTAGACAGACAAGACTAGACAGACAAGACTAGACAGACAAGACTAGACAGACAAGACTAGACAGACAAGACTAGACAGACAAGACTAGACAGACAAGACTAGACAGACAAGACTAGACAGACAAGACTAGACAGACAAGACTAGACAGACAAGACTAGACAGACAAGACTAGACAGACAAGACTAGACAGACAAGACTAGACAGACAAGACTAGACAGACAAGACTAGACAGACAAGACTAGACAGACAAGACTAGACAGACAAGACTAGACAGACAAGACTAGACAGACAAGACTAGACAGACAAGACTAGACAGACAAGACTAGACAGACAAGACTAGACAGACAAGACTAGACAGACAAGACTAGACAGACAAGACTAGACAGACAAGACTAGACAGACAAGACTAGACAGACAAGACTAGACAGACAAGACTAGACAGACAAGACTAGACAGACAAGACTAGACAGACAAGACTAGACAGACAAGACTAGACAGACAAGACTAGACAGACAAGACTAGACAGACAAGACTAGACAGACAAGACTAGACAGACAAGACTAGACAGACAAGACTAGACAGACAAGACTAGACAGACAAGACTAGACAGACAAGACTAGACAGACAAGACTAGACAGACAAGACTAGACAGACAAGACTAGACAGACAAGACTAGACAGACAAGACTAGACAGACAAGACTAGACAGACAAGACTAGACAGACAAGACTAGACAGACAAGACTAGACAGACAAGACTAGACAGACAAGACTAGACAGACAAGACTAGACAGACAAGACTAGACAGACAAGACTAGACAGACAAGACTAGACAGACAAGACTAGACAGACAAGACTAGACAGACAAGACTAGACAGACAAGACTAGACAGACAAGACTAGACAGACAAGACTAGACAGACAAGACTAGACAGACAAGACTAGACAGACAAGACTAGACAGACAAGACTAGACAGACAAGACTAGACAGACAAGACTAGACAGACAAGACTAGACAGACAAGACTAGACAGACAAGACTAGACAGACAAGACTAGACAGACAAGACTAGACAGACAAGACTAGACAGACAAGACTAGACAGACAAGACTAGACAGACAAGACTAGACAGACAAGACTAGACAGACAAGACTAGACAGACAAGACTAGACAGACAAGACTAGACAGACAAGACTAGACAGACAAGACTAGACAGACAAGACTAGACAGACAAGACTAGACAGACAAGACTAGACAGACAAGACTAGACAGACAAGACTAGACAGACAAGACTAGACAGACAAGACTAGACAGACAAGACTAGACAGACAAGACTAGACAGACAAGACTAGACAGACAAGACTAGACAGACAAGACTAGACAGACAAGACTAGACAGACAAGACTAGACAGACAAGACTAGACAGACAAGACTAGACAGACAAGACTAGACAGACAAGACTAGACAGACAAGACTAGACAGACAAGACTAGACAGACAAGACTAGACAGACAAGACTAGACAGACAAGACTAGACAGACAAGACTAGACAGACAAGACTAGACAGACAAGACTAGACAGACAAGACTAGACAGACAAGACTAGACAGACAAGACTAGACAGACAAGACTAGACAGACAAGACTAGACAGACAAGACTAGACAGACAAGACTAGACAGACAAGACTAGACAGACAAGACTAGACAGACAAGACTAGACAGACAAGACTAGACAGACAAGACTAGACAGACAAGACTAGACAGACAAGACTAGACAGACAAGACTAGACAGACAAGACTAGACAGACAAGACTAGACAGACAAGACTAGACAGACAAGACTAGACAGACAAGACTAGACAGACAAGACTAGACAGACAAGACTAGACAGACAAGACTAGACAGACAAGACTAGACAGACAAGACTAGACAGACAAGACTAGACAGACAAGACTAGACAGACAAGACTAGACAGACAAGACTAGACAGACAAGACTAGACAGACAAGACTAGACAGACAAGACTAGACAGACAAGACTAGACAGACAAGACTAGACAGACAAGACTAGACAGACAAGACTAGACAGACAAGACTAGACAGACAAGACTAGACAGACAAGACTAGACAGACAAGACTAGACAGACAAGACTAGACAGACAAGACTAGACAGACAAGACTAGACAGACAAGACTAGACAGACAAGACTAGACAGACAAGACTAGACAGACAAGACTAGACAGACAAGACTAGACAGACAAGACTAGACAGACAAGACTAGACAGACAAGACTAGACAGACAAGACTAGACAGACAAGACTAGACAGACAAGACTAGACAGACAAGACTAGACAGACAAGACTAGACAGACAAGACTAGACAGACAAGACTAGACAGACAAGACTAGACAGACAAGACTAGACAGACAAGACTAGACAGACAAGACTAGACAGACAAGACTAGACAGACAAGACTAGACAGACAAGACTAGACAGACAAGACTAGACAGACAAGACTAGACAGACAAGACTAGACAGACAAGACTAGACAGACAAGACTAGACAGACAAGACTAGACAGACAAGACTAGACAGACAAGACTAGACAGACAAGACTAGACAGACAAGACTAGACAGACAAGACTAGACAGACAAGACTAGACAGACAAGACTAGACAGACAAGACTAGACAGACAAGACTAGACAGACAAGACTAGACAGACAAGACTAGACAGACAAGACTAGACAGACAAGACTAGACAGACAAGACTAGACAGACAAGACTAGACAGACAAGACTAGACAGACAAGACTAGACAGACAAGACTAGACAGACAAGACTAGACAGACAAGACTAGACAGACAAGACTAGACAGACAAGACTAGACAGACAAGACTAGACAGACAAGACTAGACAGACAAGACTAGACAGACAAGACTAGACAGACAAGACTAGACAGACAAGACTAGACAGACAAGACTAGACAGACAAGACTAGACAGACAAGACTAGACAGACAAGACTAGACAGACAAGACTAGACAGACAAGACTAGACAGACAAGACTAGACAGACAAGACTAGACAGACAAGACTAGACAGACAAGACTAGACAGACAAGACTAGACAGACAAGACTAGACAGACAAGACTAGACAGACAAGACTAGACAGACAAGACTAGACAGACAAGACTAGACAGACAAGACTAGACAGACAAGACTAGACAGACAAGACTAGACAGACAAGACTAGACAGACAAGACTAGACAGACAAGACTAGACAGACAAGACTAGACAGACAAGACTAGACAGACAAGACTAGACAGACAAGACTAGACAGACAAGACTAGACAGACAAGACTAGACAGACAAGACTAGACAGACAAGACTAGACAGACAAGACTAGACAGACAAGACTAGACAGACAAGACTAGACAGACAAGACTAGACAGACAAGACTAGACAGACAAGACTAGACAGACAAGACTAGACAGACAAGACTAGACAGACAAGACTAGACAGACAAGACTAGACAGACAAGACTAGACAGACAAGACTAGACAGACAAGACTAGACAGACAAGACTAGACAGACAAGACTAGACAGACAAGACTAGACAGACAAGACTAGACAGACAAGACTAGACAGACAAGACTAGACAGACAAGACTAGACAGACAAGACTAGACAGACAAGACTAGACAGACAAGACTAGACAGACAAGACTAGACAGACAAGACTAGACAGACAAGACTAGACAGACAAGACTAGACAGACAAGACTAGACAGACAAGACTAGACAGACAAGACTAGACAGACAAGACTAGACAGACAAGACTAGACAGACAAGACTAGACAGACAAGACTAGACAGACAAGACTAGACAGACAAGACTAGACAGACAAGACTAGACAGACAAGACTAGACAGACAAGACTAGACAGACAAGACTAGACAGACAAGACTAGACAGACAAGACTAGACAGACAAGACTAGACAGACAAGACTAGACAGACAAGACTAGACAGACAAGACTAGACAGACAAGACTAGACAGACAAGACTAGACAGACAAGACTAGACAGACAAGACTAGACAGACAAGACTAGACAGACAAGACTAGACAGACAAGACTAGACAGACAAGACTAGACAGACAAGACTAGACAGACAAGACTAGACAGACAAGACTAGACAGACAAGACTAGACAGACAAGACTAGACAGACAAGACTAGACAGACAAGACTAGACAGACAAGACTAGACAGACAAGACTAGACAGACAAGACTAGACAGACAAGACTAGACAGACAAGACTAGACAGACAAGACTAGACAGACAAGACTAGACAGACAAGACTAGACAGACAAGACTAGACAGACAAGACTAGACAGACAAGACTAGACAGACAAGACTAGACAGACAAGACTAGACAGACAAGACTAGACAGACAAGACTAGACAGACAAGACTAGACAGACAAGACTAGACAGACAAGACTAGACAGACAAGACTAGACAGACAAGACTAGACAGACAAGACTAGACAGACAAGACTAGACAGACAAGACTAGACAGACAAGACTAGACAGACAAGACTAGACAGACAAGACTAGACAGACAAGACTAGACAGACAAGACTAGACAGACAAGACTAGACAGACAAGACTAGACAGACAAGACTAGACAGACAAGACTAGACAGACAAGACTAGACAGACAAGACTAGACAGACAAGACTAGACAGACAAGACTAGACAGACAAGACTAGACAGACAAGACTAGACAGACAAGACTAGACAGACAAGACTAGACAGACAAGACTAGACAGACAAGACTAGACAGACAAGACTAGACAGACAAGACTAGACAGACAAGACTAGACAGACAAGACTAGACAGACAAGACTAGACAGACAAGACTAGACAGACAAGACTAGACAGACAAGACTAGACAGACAAGACTAGACAGACAAGACTAGACAGACAAGACTAGACAGACAAGACTAGACAGACAAGACTAGACAGACAAGACTAGACAGACAAGACTAGACAGACAAGACTAGACAGACAAGACTAGACAGACAAGACTAGACAGACAAGACTAGACAGACAAGACTAGACAGACAAGACTAGACAGACAAGACTAGACAGACAAGACTAGACAGACAAGACTAGACAGACAAGACTAGACAGGACAAGACTAGACAGACAAGACTAGACAGACAAGACTAGACAGACAAGACTAGACAGACAAGACTAGACAGACAAGACTAGACAGACAAGACTAGACAGACAAGACTAGACAGACAAGACTAGACAGACAAGACTAGACAGACAAGACTAGACAGACAAGACTAGACAGACAAGACTAGACAGACAAGACTAGACAGACAAGACTAGACAGACAAGACTAGACAGACAAGACTAGACAGACAAGACTAGACAGACAAGACTAGACATACAAGACTAGACAGACAAGACTAGACAGACAAGACTAGACAGACAAGACTAGACAGACAAGACTAGACAGACAAGACTGGACAGACAAGACTGGACAGACAAGACTAGACAGACAAGACTAGACAGGCAAAACTATAAAAACAAGACTAGACAGACAAAACTAGACAGACTGGACTAGAAAAACAAGACTAGGCAGATAAAACTGGACAGGTAATACTAGACAGATAGAAAGGACTTGATAGACAAGACTAGACGGATAGGACTAGATAAACTAAACTGTACAGTCAAGACTGGACAGTTAATATTAGACATAGAAGAGTAGACAGACAAGACTAGATAGATTGACACTTGCCTGTACAGTCCATTGATCTTTCTTACTCCATTAAAGACCCTGTGGGGAAGCTAAACAGGTGTTGTTAAATTAAAAATACTCGGTTGAGTTTTAAATATAATTTTTGGTAGTTTAAGTAAAGATTAAATTTTTTTTTTTTGTGAATTTTACATTTATTAAAAAAATGTGTTAACTTAGATCTTACAAAAAATCTGTAAGATTAAAGGTGGTAGGTGCAAGTTTGGTGGTTGCGCCGGGAGTTTTTTTTTTATAAGTTTCTTCTTACGATTAGTGTTGGAATAAATTTGTAAGTTTGAAAAAGTAATTTGAATTTCTTAAACTGCGCAGGATTAAAATTCAATTGGGGCGGAATGTTTTCACTGTCAATTGAATTTTTCCAGTGGGAGTGAAGAATTTTCTCTCAAAAAAAAAAGTTTGGACGAGCATACATATTCATAAAAATAAAGCACTCCTGGATTCAACTTAACTTTATAAGTGCGAATAAATCTTTTGTTAGTTACGATATGAAGAAGTTTTGATATCGAGATTATGAAACTTCGTATATATTACTTCTCGCAAACTTTTCCTCGCGGTTCACCCCAAGCCAAAAAAATAATCATTTTTAACTCTCGCAGGAATGTTATGGAATATTTAAAATTACTATCGTAACTCGAGAATATCATACAGTTAAATTTTTGCAAACCAGGATTCTCTAGCTTTTATAATCAACGAATTCTTTATTTGATTTGTATTAAGATAGGCGATTTCTTGACAACAAAACTATTGGTTTGGTTGTTTGGTATAGTGTATTAGAGATTAGGATTTGTTATCTAGTTTGTCTAGGTTAAGCATGTAATATTTTCTTATAAGCTAAGTTATCACCACTGGTTTAGATTTTGAAATATTCAATAGCTTTCCTACTAATTTAAACTTAATCAGGCTTTTTGATTAATTACATGATGACTGTATGCGGGTAGTGTTTCTATTTTAATTTGGACTGATGTGTTGTAACAGATATTATAATATTAATAGAGTAATTACATCATCAACAACAAAGGAAAAGCCATCTAATTACGGCATAGAGCTCGAGCTGTAAGTACTAATCATTTTCTTTGAATAATTTATCGACACAAAATGTATTTATAAAGAAAATGAAAGAAAAATTTCGAGATCAAACAGAAAAATATAAATTTTAATCAAACTAACAGCTGGCCGCTACTAAGAAACAGCATTAAATAAAACATCTGGTTTAATGTGCGTTTCAGTTCTTTTTTCTGCTTCTCTCCCCTATTGCTTGGGGGCTGTGAATTTTCTCGTGAATTCACGTACGGATTTTCTATTTTTTTTTTAGGAATTACGTAATTTATCCCTGAGGCTGGACTACTCACGCATCGTGCGTTGAAAGGCACTTTCTCGTGTCCCCAGTTAATTAGCAATGCTACAAAACGAATTAAAATGAAAGCATTTTCCAACGTTAATTGACAACGTAATAAATTACACTTGTACATGAAACATTTGTGAATAGATCCATAGAGACTACTCAGAGAAATTGTACCATACAAAATAATACGTTTGAATAAGACACTAAACGAAATCTACTCTTTTCTGCAAAATTATCTTAATAGTAGTTTATGATACAAGTGTGTGCACAAAAGCCTTTCACACACGCGTGTCATACATTATTATATCTACGATGCATGTTAAAATACTGTGGAATCGACAAAAAATAACTGTTTCTTACCGATGAAATTATAAATATTGTAATTTTGACAGACAACATACTTCAAATAACTGACACAATAGGGCTAGAATGTTCAGCGCCTCCGTGAAAGAAATTGCTAACTAGTAAAAACGCACATTGATGGGAACACTATTTGGTCGTTGTTAATGCATTCTGTCGATGCACCTAGATTGAATCTAGATTCGATTATGGTTAGGTTAAGTTATATTATGTCCAGATATACCCAGACTGAGAGGCTGAGACTTCTGGATTTAAAATAAGAAAAAATAATTCAATTTTAACGTCAGAAAATTTATTTTCACTACGTCTATGTTTTTGTTTAGTGACATAAGTTGTTGCCATAGTAACAACAAACAGAAATCCTTTAATATTGAATATGGTTTAACATGGTTTAATAATGAAACTCCATTTGATTTACATTGGACATTTACGCACGATTTGGATACTTCTACACACGATTATTATAATGACATCCTTTACATACAATAATGTATTTATTAATGTGTTCATCTTGGTATGTGAGTAGATAAAAGTTTTTTAGGACAATAATTATGTGCAAATAAATTAATATCAGCAAAATTATTTAAAAAAAATCGACGGAAATGTAAAATTCAGTTAAGAACTATGAAATATTTATTTTGTATAATTCATTTTGTATATTTTGTATAAAAAACAATAAAAATATAATTTATATGCGATCTGGTTGAAAGTTGAAAGGGTTGGATAAATATCAATAATTTGAAAAGTCTTTGTGTGAACTTTAGGAAAGTGGATAGATTTATGTTGGAGGAGTAACAAAGAAGACTTTTATAGGTCACTAGTCGATCAGAGAAGAGTTATTTAGTTCCGGACATAATGCAGCAGTAAAAACTTATTTCCAACGACCGGCAAGATTTATTTTTATTTACTTTTTTTTTCAGCTGTGAAATTATTGGGAAAATGCGAATCGCAGCGGCTTTCTGCCGAAACTGTCTGCAATAGATAGTTAACTACAACTCGAATTGGCACTTACTTAAGGGATTATCCACTGACCACCACATTAACGAAGTTGTAAAACATTTCATCTGACTTAAAAGTTGATGATCCTATTTAGGATTTACTTCAATTTTCACCAGTTAATCTTCCAACCAACAACGACCAACAAAAAACAAACTTTCTCCCCAATTTATAGTAAATCCACTAAATCTTCCACTCAATAAAAATAATTAACAGATAAACCCCACTAAGAGTTACACAACTCGCAAAGTAACTAAATTCAAAATAATTATAGTCTTCTCTATTTAATTTTCCTCTGCCTTTGCTGTCTGGACTTATCTGTCTACTGCCGCCTCTCTAGTTTTGTCTGCCTAGTCCTTTCTATCTAGTTTCATCGATCGAATTTGGTCCGTCTAGTCTTGTTTGTCTTGCCCTGTCTGTATAGGCTTATTGATCAACTGGTCTTTATTGTTTCCCTTTAAGTTGTTTCAAAGTGGATGAACGTTACTTTACAAAGTTATAAATATTGTTTCATTTTGTTGAGAAGTGCAAAGTTCGCCCAATAATGGTGATTAGAATGCGCAATAATTCACTGTGAAAAGTTGCTGAAGAGTTCGCTTTGGTTTCAGTATTCTGCATTGACACTTTTCCAATGTACTTGCTTTGAATACTGCGAAAGTTTCGGCAACAGATTTACAATCTTATTCATCGAACGTAAGACGTGTCTTTTATTACGGCAGAAAGTTAGTAAACGTTAGGTAGAAGCGAGGAAAAAAGAACTAGAGAGAATGGAAATGAGGGTCGAGTGTAAAGTTAAATGGAATTAAGGCGTAATTTATCACTGCTGGGGGCAAACAAATAAGCAATATACTAATTGGTGTTTATTTTAAAACTATTTGCGCCGACTGGTTATATAGAGACTTCATTAGTTTTTGTAAAAAAGTGTGAATCTACTACAATTTCTCACTAATTGAAAAGAATTAAAAACAGAAAGAGGGCTTTTATAATATCCACCGAGTCTAACTACAAAAAGATTCTTTCTCACAGTAATTACCCATTCTTAATCGTTCTATTTTCTTAGTTTTTTTAAATAAAAATCCCTTGGAGAACTATTGGGTTAATTACATTTGAATAACGATTGGAGTAAAAACGTTGAAATATCGTCGATAATTTAATTATTAATTAAATTTGGTAATTGCTGCACGTAGTGTGTAGAATAATTTAATTGCTGGTTTACTATTTAATGTTGCGTCGATAAAAGCCAATAAGTTGGATTTGGTTGCATTATAGATTTACTAACCAGCCAGAAATAAATCTATTACAACCAACATTATTTTCCATATTGTAACCAAAAATGTTATATTTTTGTTAAAATTCATTAAAATATTTCTAAAACTAAAAATTTGTGCTTCATTTGGATTAATTTATTACTTATATTGACGTTGTTTTGATAACAGCCTATAAGTTGCAAGTATATAAGTTATTTAATACTACGTTTCAATTCACACATGACATAAATATATGTATATAATTACAAATTGGTTTTCCTGCACTCCCGTGACACGAGATAACCATGTGGGTAACTAAAAACACTATAACCTGATAAAAATTAATAATAATGAACTTCCATAGACGCGTTTCTACCTTTTGGCTCTCAAAATATCTTTTTCTGTAGAAAAAAGCCGTTCTACTGTGGTGGGATTGCAGTATTATATTAATCTTGTTTTTAAACTTGTACATCTTGAAAGGCAGCATCTGTAAAAGATCCTTTTAAATTTAAGCCCAGCCAAGTTCTTATCAAATTCTGAGCTTTGTTTTTGAAAAATTTTTGGCGTTTTGAAAATCTTCTCCTTCTTCCTCATTATTGATGCTTTCGCTAATACTGGTCCTTTTCTTCTCATTTCCATTTTCTTCCCTTTCTCTATTCAGAGCGTCTTCAACTTTTGCTACCATAAGTTTCTTGACTTTTGATGACTTGCTGCTATCATACTTTTGCATCCAAAGTAGTCTTCGGGTGAAAGGCTGCAGCTAGCTGAGATTCTTCATCGTCCATGAACTGTTCAAATCTTTTTTTTATGCCAGATAATAGGGCAATTGTTGTACTCCATTTTCCAATGGAGTACAACAATGAACCAGATGGCTAAGATCTTGGAGTTTGAACACTGTTGTCGCAATAATTGGTAATAGCTTCAGCCTGCATTAAGTTAAAAGCCCTGGCCACTGGTGACATCACCTGCAAGGAAATTAATTATGAATAAAATTATAAGAAAAGAATTAAGAAAATATGATATGTTCTCTAATTCACAAATTGACTAATAACATAAATTAAGGTGACGAGATTTTTAAACGCGAAAGCAGTACCTACATAAGCTATTTGAGATATGGGCGGCCATATTTAAAATAGCGGCCTAGGCCAATTTTTGAAAACTTTCAAGGTCAAACGTACTAGAATTGAAAGTTCACTTGTTGTTCACACTGTTAACTTAATTTTGGAAGAAAAATTGACAGTGGCCACTTACATTTACCTATTTCCAGATTATTTAACGCGAAAGCAATACATTGGATGAGACGGATGGATGAGTAATGGTTATGCATGTGCTTTAGAAAAAAAATTGATATAGAAAATTTGAATGATCTTCGCGGGCCGCATAAAATGTTGGCGCGGGCCGCATGAGGCCCGCGAGCTGCCATTTGCCCAGACCTGCTGCATTAATCTGTGTGTTATGTTTATCACTCTTGCAATGTTTTGTTATGGCTGCTTTGCCACTATTAGCAATACTGAATTGTGAGCAAAATGTTCGCTTGGGAAATGCATAAAATCACAGTTATAATTATTTATTTTTACAATGTTATGCAAAGCAGTACATCTTAGAGAAAGGCAATACAAATGCAGTGCCTAAAAATTGGACAGTACAGACTATCTCAAAGAAGTACTGTACTGGCTAAAGCAGTACGCCTGATCACCTTACATAAGTAAATATAATTACTAGTACCTACAGTTTAAACGGAATAAAATTATGTCTTGTACCAACGAGTACTACGCGTAGGTATCCTATTCTATCTATTAATATTATAAATGTGAAAGATTGTACGTGTGAATTAGACAGTTCCCAAAGGAAAAAGCGATAAACGACCTCTAGCAGACGGAGTCGCATGCAAAATCTATAGTATAAATTTTAGAATATAAATATATAGATATTAACCTTCACACACTCTTTCTTTGTAGCTACATGTTCATCATTAAAAGCTTATAAGTTCATTTGAGTCATAATTCTATGAAAAGTAAAGGACTACATGAGCATCATAGGCGGAGTTCCATCTTGTTGTATTTGGAGGAACGAGTTTCCTTCCCAATTCAGTTTCTATTTGTCACTTACCATTGTACTACGAGACTGTAAGTTCCAAATAGCGCTTTTGCCATAGCAGCTTTGTATGGAGTTTTAAAAATATATGTTTTTAGAGCAGCATCTTTGCTTGCTATAAAGTTAAATATGTGCGCAGCACATGTCATGTGAACTGACAAATCATGGTTTTTCATAATTTCATCACCACCAGATGTAGCAATCACCTCTTCTAATAAAATAAACTCCAAGTCAGTCTTGTTCAATGTCAGATTCAGTTACTAGGGCAGCAACAGCGTCATTAGTATCGGAGTTTAAATCATGGGATGTTGATAGCATGTCTGGTAATAGTGGCAATGTATCTGCCTAACCGCTTTCACAAAGTTGCTGCTAGTGTTCGTTGTTGTCCTGAAAAATAAGTGTTGAAGTTTATGTACAAGATATGAGATACAAGACACACAAGACCTTATGAATGATTTCTTATCAACACTTGCCTAGTAACTTTTTTCAATATGAAATTTATAACGAATATTAATCATGGCCTATGCAAGTACATCATATGAATGAACACATTTTATTCTCATGCAAGCCAACACTGCATGCATTCTCTCTCTGGTAACAGGATCTATCCAGTGAACAGTCATTCCCAAGTAACTTTTCTTTTGAGCAGACCAGCAGTCTGCTGCTGTAGCCAGAAAATTATTGTTAATTCAAAAGAAAATTCAATCTTTAAAATAATACTCTAGATTGATTAGATGAGGTAAGGTGCAAAGAACCTGTTTTTTTTTTATAAAAGGTACTTACTTAATCAAATATTGCTGCAACTGAGCATGGGAATCAACTGAGCATGGGGGTCCACCTGAAAATTAAGTTCTTACTAGGGTTGAGAGTTTTAATTAGCTTCTCAAAGGTTTTGTATTCTACAGCATGTAGTGGAATCATGTTGCTAGCAAAAAAGTTTTCAATGAGTTTTCAATGAGCAGCTTCTCGGTTTTCCATAATTTCAACAGCACCCGATGTAGCAAGCACCCCTTATAATGAAATAAACTCCAAGTCTTGTTCAAGGTCAGATTTAGTTACAAGGGCTGCTACAGCATCATTAGCATCGGAGTTTAAAGCATGGAAATCATACCCAATTGCATTGGGGTACAAACAAATCGTAGTGTACTATTTCGGAGTCGTGTGAAGTTGGCCCCCGAATTTTTGAAAAATTGAAATTGAGATCTGGCAAGATTTCTAATAGTTCTAGAGTGCTTGAAAATTGCAATAGTTCCGGGGAATTTCAGGCAGAAATCGAGAAAAACAATTTGGGGGCCAACTTCACGCAGCCCCTCTTTTTCAGAAAAAAGAGTATATCAGAACTCTTTTTCCGTTCTATATTTCAGTTCTTTATATAGAGTTCTCAATCGATAATGCATATAGCTCTACTTTTTTTTTGCAAAATTTTGTATTTTTGAAAAATTAAAAAAAATCTGATAACGGTTTCCGATTGTACTAAGGCAGATTTACAATAAATGTTAATTAGACATTTTTGTAAAATCAATATTTATAAATTTATTTATAAAGAACTTTCGACGAAGATAAAATAAAATAAAAAATACAAGAGTACTGATAAGAGTTCTGAGTAGCCTCCGGAGAGTTCTAAACAAACAACCAATACAATTTCTTTGTCATTTCTTTGTCCAATATTAAAGAAGTTATAATCAAAAACAAGGCGCTAAATTTTTGAAAATTACAGAATTAAAAAAAAATAATCCGTGAGTTCTGTTAAGAGTTCTGGATAGCTAGGGTTTTCGGGTCCGAGCACCCGGACCTGGACTCGACGAGTCCAAGGGTAAATACCTGGTACTCGATCTAAGACTCGACGAGTCTCGGGTCTTGAATGTTTGGCATTGTCTAGTACACCGCGTCGTAAAGAAGGTTTTGATAAAGTCGATAAAAGACTGATAAGGTCGATTTTGGAAGGAAGAACTTGTCTGCGCAGTCTTAAGAAGGAATGAAAACGTTGCAATTTGTAGAGCGTCAACACGGTGCAGTAATATCTGTACATTTCGCACCGTTTTAGTGACTTCGTCATTAAGGAGGTACTACACTGGTCAATTTTGGCATGCTGTGTTGTTAAGAAACTGTTTAGCATAATCTTAATGTAATTTAATATTATCTACTTTTAGAAACAAAATTAAAAAAATGGTTTTAAGACCAAATTAAATAAAATTGTTAGGTCTTAACAGAGATATAATTTATTAATAATAATATTAGTTGCTCTTTATAGAGATATAATATATTAATAATAATATAATAAATAAACACGTACAAAGAAACTGAGGAACAAAATGAATCGGAAAACGGAGCTACCGTCCACATGCGCCGACTTGTCTGCACAGTTCATGGATATCTATGCTCTTTAGCTCAGTTATCGCTGCAACTGTACCGTCTCCGCGCAGTTTTCAAAACTGCGCATTTTTTCTGTCTACACGCAAAGTTTTATCTGCAACGTGTTGAACTGCGCAGACAAAAGGTTGTGAAAAACGGAGCGTCTGGGCCGGCCTATAGATATCCATGAACTGTGCAGACAAGTCGGCGCATGTAGACGGTAGCTCTGTTTTGCTATTCATTTTGTTCAAAAATGAACAGATTAGTAGTAGTACCTATTCCATGACGTTTTCACAAAAACTGTCCGAAATATACAGATATATCTGCACCGTGTAGACGCTCTACAAATTGCAACGTTTTCATTTTGTCTCAAGATAGCGCAGACAAAAGGTTATGCAAAACGGAGCGTCTGGACCGGCCTTTAGCCTCTTGTGGAGTTTTGTTTTATTTACATATTTACCTTGTAAGTCCCACTTAACTTAATCGGCAAGTTCCGTACAGTATCGCTTGCTGTACCATATGCGTGAACATGAAAAATCCTATCGTGTTTTTGTTTAAATTGCGAGACAGACCCGGACCCGCAAAATATCGGACTCGACTCGGACTCGCCTAGTCTAAAAAGACCGGGTGTTCCCAAACTCTATGGGTAGCCCCTCGAGAGTTCTGAAGAAATCTCTTTTATAATTACCACGTCCGAACAATATTAAAGAAGTTATAAACAAAAAATGCGGCGCTAAGTTTTTTTAAAAATTAAAAATTATAAAAAACTGAAAAGTTCTGAACAAATAACCAATACAATTTCTTTGTCAAACCAATATTAAAGAAGTTATAAGCCAAAACGAGGCCCTTTTTTTTAACTCACAGAATTCCAAATTTTTTTTTTCGTGAGTTCTGTTAAGAGTTCTGAGTAGCCCCTCCAGAGTTCTGAACATATCACTTTTATAATTTCCATTTCCGACCAATATTAAAGAAGTTATAAGCAAAAACAAAGCACAAAATTTTTGAAAATTACAGAATTAAAAAAAAAATGTTTTTCATGAGTTTTGATATGAGTTCTGAGTAGCCCCAGGAGAGTTCTGAACAAATAACCTATATAATTTCTTTGTCAAACCAATATTAAAGAAGTTATAAGCAAAAACCAGGCGCATTTTTTTTGAAAATTACGGAATTCCAAGTCATTCCAACAAATTTTTTTTTCAATTTGTTAATGTTCAACAAACTTAGCGCCGCATTTTTTGTTTAGAACTTCTTTAAAATTGGTCGGACGTGGTAATTATAAAAAAATTTGTTCAGAACTCTCGAGGGGCTACCCAGAACTCTTAACAGAGCTGACGGAAAATATATTTTTTTAACTCTTTAATTTTCAAAAATTTAGCGCCTGGTTGTTGCTTATGACTTCTTAAATATTGGTTTGACAAAGAAATGTATCGGTTATTTGTTTAGAACTCTCCAGGAGCTAATCAGAACTCTTGTACTTTTCTTTTTTTATCTTCGTCGAAAGTTTTTTATAAATGAATTTATAGATATTGATTTTTGAAAAATGTCTAATAGGAATTTTTTGTAAATCTGCCTTGGTACAATCGGAAACCGTTATCAGAATTTTTTTAAAATTACAAAATTTTGCAAAAAAATGTATTTGCATACTAACTACTATATGCATAATCGATTGAGAACTCTATATATCGAACTGAAATTGTATATCAGAACTCGTTTTACTGATAAAGAGAGGGCTGCGTGAAGTAGGCCCCCCAATTGTTTTTCCCGATTTCTGCCCGAAATTCCCCGGAACTATTGCAATTTTCAAGCAAGAACTCTAGATGTATTCGAAATCTTGCCAGAACTATAAAAAAATTTCAAATTTTTAAAAATTCGGGGGCCAACTTCACACGACTCAATTTCGGAGATGCACATTACAATGTGAGACAGAGGCGTAGTGAAAATAACTTTAATATATTTTGTGACTAGTATTAAAATATATTTAATATATTAAAATATATCTAGACAATCATAGATTGTGACAGATTTTTAAAATGCCCTTTAAAATGTTACTCCTATTTGTTTGTTTTCTATTTATTTGTAATCTGTTTGAAAGTATCTTCTAAATAAAACATGAAAGTATCTTCTAACTATACATATCCATACGTATCTTCTAACTATACATGAAATATACATGGATTTTTGAAATTTACAAATTCACATGGAGAATCTGCTTCTCAGGGTTCATACAGTTGTCTGGGTTCATACAGTTCTCTGGTCACTTTCAAAAAAGCTTCCACTTTGAAAGCAACAATTTTAAAAAAATATTATCAAACTAAAACTTGAAATTATCAGAAAAGGAATTTTAAGGGGATTTTTGAAAACAAATTCCTATGGAGAATCTGCTTCTGGGGGTTCATAAAGTAGTCCGAGTGCTTCCATCAAATTATTGGACATATGCCGCCTCCTCCAAATATACTCTGGCACAATGATCAGCTATTTTTTTTTATTGCAGACCATGTTCCCTCAATGGGTATTTTCAATTGGTATGGATACCAGTGTCTGTATGTTTAAATGTGATGGATTAATAGACTGTGAGGTGATGGAAACCTTCATCTTGCAAACAACTATATGCCTTCCAACGATCTGATATGATGGGCGTCCCAGGTCTAATATTTTCTTTAGTTATTCTAAGCAACTAATTTGTACTCCGTTCATTCACAACTCCCATAAAACATTTATTCGTTCCATGTTCAATCCCACCAAATACCCATTCTCTACATGTTTTCCTCTAAGATATTTCCTTTTGCCAAACTTGTTTTCATCAATTTACATAATCACTCCAATTCCAACAAGCATTTCTTTTTCTTTCACACACATCTCCATACATATATCTCTACAAAATTGCAACCAATCAATCACAATATTTTTATTCACTCTACATTTATCTATTATACTCTCCGCACTGTTTCTATGAATCCATTTATACGTTAATAGCACGAATGTATATAATGATAAATTACTACATTCAAACCAACCGCCCTTATACTACTTGTAACCCATTTGTGCATACTTACCCACTTGCTTTTATTGCACCGCCATGCTCACCCATCCTTTAGACTTTTCACTTTCAACAATTTCATATCATCTCCACAATCATTACAAACATACCTTTTCGCAGATTACTTGTTCCGGTAATCTCAGAACCATCAACCATTCTGCCACTCTCTTGCATCTCCCTTAATTTAACAATAGAATATTCCATTTTAAAAGTATTAAAAATGTTCTAATTCAACTTTTGAAAATTAAGTATTTTTTTTTAAATAGTTAAACTTTCAGGTTATATTATATAGTGTGTTCCCACGCAAAGCCACTGAGCTGCAACGTTAGTGCATTTTCTGCCACGTACCCGAGGACATGATTTTAGAAATGTCCGCAAATGGCTTCGGCAAAACCGGAGACCCGCGCATGTAAACTTCAGCACCTCCGTGGCAGAACTTGTAACTAATAAAAACGCACAGTGGCGGGAACACTATTTGGCCTCTATACTGTAACCGTTAATTTTTGTTTTGTTTTATTTTACTGTAGCCATTACAGATTTTGTTTTGGTTTCTTTTGTAACCGTTTTACTCAGATTGTTTCAGTTTTTCACAATTTAAAAACTTCAGAACGACCGTTGAGATTTTTAAATAACTGAGATCAATACGAAGATGGAAGCGTACAACACAGACAAATAATGTGGCAAGGGCCGTTGGTTTAACCCCGGTTATATTAGGTTGCCCGCCACGAAGCGGTCAAGAAATCAAGACAACATACGCGCGGCAGCGCGAATTCTCGATCCAATATAGAACAATGTGGCAATCACCGTTGTGTAACTCCTAGTAAGAGACAACAAATTTGACTCTTTTGTTACCACTGGTGTAAAGGTTTATTGTGCATGTGCTAGTTTAATTTTTGAAACTGCCAGCCAACGTGGGCTATTGCTACACTTTAACCAATAATTAATGTTGCTTTTCTATTCAGACATATGTCCACTGTTTAAAAATATGATTTTTCCATTTAAAATTAAAGCGATCTAATACAAAAAACACATACTTCTGATTATAAAATACTTTAGTTTACAATACGCCACTGCCACCCATTCATTTGCGCATGCACACTATTTGAAATTAGGCATTTTACATGCATATTTACATGCATTTTACATGCGCATTTCTCCGGTTGTACTATGGCTTCTACTGCTAATGCTATCTGCACCAACCATAGAAGAATTCAACTTCATCGCAATTGAAGAGGGAAGATTCAGAACAGACATTTTCTTTTTCCCACGACTTGACGCTGCTTTTACTATTTCTTCAAACTGCACATATTTGGATGCATGCGTCCTTTTCACATGTTGTTTAGGATTATTAAGACTAGACATGTGAGCCTTTATTTTACAAACTTTAGGCAAACACAGTTTGCATTCATAAATCAAGTTCTGTTTTCCAAGTTTGGATTGGAAAATAAAGTAATCACTCAAGTGTGGCCAATGATTTGAATTCAGTTTCACTTTGAGAGCTTTGCGTACTTTAAGTAGAAGTATTAGTGTTCATGATGTAAACTTGTAAATGTTACACCATTAACTATTTCCACCAACAAGCAACACAAATGAAAAAGACAAATAAATGAAGAATGATAAAATATAAAAGTCTGGCTCTGTAGTTTCTCGGCTATGGATTTTTGTTCTTTTGAGCAACAGCGCCGCGCCGCGTTGGTGTGCCCGCGTGGCGCGTAATTCAAACAAAAAAAGAGAACGTCAACAAAAAAACAATGTAACGGACTAAAGTTAACGGGAGTTCAATTTAACGGAAGTTAACAAGAGCGTTAACATTTTTTTGAGTTAAATTAAAAGTTAATCTGTTGATTAAAAAAGTTAATCATTTTGTTAACTTCGTTAATTAACAATTAATCGTAATTAAACAAAGTGATGGGTGGTTCATATCAGTTAGTGAAGCACTTGGCTTTCGTGTCAGACAGCGTGGGTTCGAATCCCACGCAGAACTAAAGCAGTTTAATTAAAAACTAATGGCTGCAACCCATCACTCAATTCCCCAACCCAGCTTAGGCAACCGTGGGGTCTCGACTGTCTAAACCCCTCTTTGGTAAAAATGTGTCGTTCGGATTCGACGTTAAACCGCTAGGTCCCCCATATTCAATCCTTAGAGCTGGGTTGGATATGGGCAGAGAAGAGGCCGGTGACCCAGCAGTGGGGATATAAAAGGCTGATGACGTTAATTAACAATTAACGGATTAACGAGTTAATGCCCACGTATGGGTACGAAAGCGCAGGAAAACCAACATGTACTTGTAATTATATTTATATATTTATAAGTCATGAGTGAATTGAAACGTAGTATTTATATTAATGCGTATACCGGCGCAGTATCATTAATTTATCTACTTTTATTATTGAAGAATCACATAGTAATATCTGCCAATGTTCTCCTATAAGTTGGATTTGGTTGTATCATAAACATACAAATCAGCCAGAAATAAATTTATTACAACCAACATTAACTACTTCATTGCACCCAAAAGTGTTGCATTATATATTTTATATACGACCACTATTGTAAATGCCCATTATTGTACAGTTCGTGGACTATGTAAATACATCATAACACACACGTATGTAATAATCCGCGATTAATGATAAGTTGATTGATAACACACACGTGCGTTTGGTTTACGATTCGTTGATTGGTTGAGAGCTGCACGTTGATACTATTGTTAAATATAGTACTCCGTGATTTTCAAACAAACCTGACCTCTAAAACTCATCGAAATGCAAAAGAAATCTTTGTAAATTTGGAGACTGCCGCAAATAAATAAATGCAAATAAGACAAAGTTTATGGCTGCCACAAAAGAACGCAGGGCGAGAGACGCGGCTCAAAATATCACAATTGGAGAATATAATATCGAAGCAGTGGATGAGTTCGTATATCTAGGAGCCTTAATAAACCCGAGTAATGATGATGAACCCGAGCACAAAGATCAGAATCTATAAGACGTTAATTGTACCAGTTTTAATCTATGGCTCGGGAACCTGGACCCTAACAAAAGCAGATGAGACGTTACCGTTACCGAGATGTTACCGTTATCAACATTTGAACGAGAAATCCTAAGAAAGATTTTTGGTGCTGTCCAAGAGGATAACGTCTGGAGAAGAAGATATAATTTTGAGCTTTATAACTTATACAGAGGGTCAGGAAACAGAGACATAATAACAACAATCAAGATTGGCAGGTTAAGATGGGCAGGACATGTAGCACGCTATGACAACAACGTGCCAACGCGAGGAAACTTTGAGGCCATACCAATCGGCAGTAGAGGCAGAGGGAGACCAAGGCTGGGATGGAAAGACGGCGTTTCTGAGGATGCCAAAAAAATTGGTGCAGCTGACTGGAAGGTCCGTGCCAGAGACCGGATAGGATGGCGGACGAGGCTGGAGAAAGTCGAGACCCTGTAGGGCTGTAGCACCACTGATGATGATGATTTTCAAACAATCATTGAACGTCACATCATTCACATAAAAGCAGCCATTCATTTCGGTTTTCACGTTTACATCTAACGAAAACTACAAATAAGTACTAAATAATAAAGTTTGTAATCATTATAAAAGTATTTCTTTTTATTTCTATCAAGTTAAATAATGTCGAGAAACAGTTATTAATGAAAATACAACTGTATGTTCATTATAATGTTAAATAATGTACCTAGTAATAAATAAATTTGTTGAAATACACAATAAATATATTTTTCTTATTAAACAGAAACAATTGTGGTCGTAGATAAAGTATAGTACATGACTCGAGTTGTAGGGGAAATACGTACTCGCGGAACTACGAAATCTAACCTAACTGTTCTGCTCGTACGTAATATGCTTCTTACAACTCTTGTTGCGTAATATGCTATTGTTCAAATCCATCAAAATATTTCTAAAACTAAATATCTTTGCTTCATTTATATCATTTTATTATTTATTTTGGCGCTGTTTCAAAATGATTATTACTTTTCGCGATTAAATATTTAGGACACTCTGCTAATTTATGTGCCATTAAATATTTATTAACTAAAACAATATTTTTTATTACTCCAACATTCATTATTTATCTATGGTATACTGTATTTACATTGTTTATTAATGTTTAATGCATATTTCAATATATTTCACACAAAATCCACAAAAAATATTAAATTGAGATGCATTATTTATCCACTTTAATTAAAAACAAATTAATAAATATAAAGCTTAATATTCGTTCTATGTCCAGTAGGAGGGTCACATTTCCTGGAAATTAATTAAAAAATTTCCGAGAATATCGCGTTTTTCCTTTCTTCACCACAAGTCCAAGTTTCCTTTCTTCACAACAAGTACAAGGATGTCCAGGAGAAGAAGTAGAAATAGCCGAAATAAAAAACCGGTCAAGTGCGAGTTGTGACTCGCGCACCGAGGGTTCCGTACAAACTTGAAAGTAAGATATCTTTTAGCATAACTTCAAGATGTCGCTGTCGTACGATGGAATTCTACCCTATATTTTATTACCATACATCCCCCATTCATTATGAGTATTTAGGGGTTCTGGAACAACACTATTTGTTTTTACTGCTCAATTTTGCCTATATACCTATATACCCTGTATAAAGGTAAACAGGGTATTTTTTGTAAATAACGCGAATATTTTTAAATTTATAAAAAGAAAACTTTATTTTAGTATTACACTTATTCACTAACTTATATTAAGATGTAACTATTTCTAGATCTAATATAAACTAATATATTAACTATTTCTAGATCTATTTCGACACTCTTAACATTCAGTTGTTCAATTGACTGCTTTTGGGCAATTGACTACCAAAAAATATAGGGCGTACGTGATTTAAGTATAATATACTTAAATCATATTATCTAGAACATATTATGTAGATTATAGTATAGTATTATTATGTAGATTATCAGCATATTATGTAGTTTATAAAAGAAAAATTAGACGAAATATAATATATACAGGATGTTACGGGACTTGAGTATGTCGCCTGTCGGTTATAAACAAGCAAAATTTAGACATAATATATACCCTGTATATATTATGTATATAGACGTGAGCGTACGTGATGAAATGCATAACGAATATAAACAAAGAAAATTCAGAATAAACAGCTTTGTGCCAACACATATTTTTTAGCCTTCGGACCTAACCGAGGAGGACCTAACTGTATGCAACCCATATGCTTCTGGAGCCTGACAATACCACTACGACAACATTAGTGTATTTTCATAAGTTTCTAATAGTAAATTCGCATTTTTCTTGTAATTAAACTACATATTTACGGTTTTCAGATTTTTCCCTTTACATGTGCTATAAGACAACGCTTCTTGCCAAATTTCATGATTCTAGGTCAACGGGAAGTACCCTATAGGTTTTGATTCCCTTGTAAAAAACGCAAAATTTGCGACATTAACGGTCATATCTTTTGATCGCGTTGACATACAAGTTTGATCTTTCCACAGCTGAAAGAGACCGCAGACCCGAGTATTTGACACAAATTTCAACTTGTTACCTCTACGCGTTCCTGAGAAAAATGGTCTTGACAGACAGACAGACGGACAGACAGACAGATAGACAGAGAGACAGGCAGACGGACAACAAAGTGATCCTATAAGGGTTCCGTTTTCGGTACGGAACCCTAAAAAAGTGAAGAAATTCAAAGTGCGCAATGAAGAACGAGATTTGGTAGATACAGCTCTAGAGCAAGACCCTTCGGCTCCATGCAAAAACGCTATTCTAACTAGTCTTGTTTCCCTAGTCAATGTATACTTGTTTCTTTAAATATCCTTGTCTAGCTTATTGTGCGTTATAGGGTATGTCTAGTTTGAAGGCAATAATATTTGTTGTAAAAATTAATGAAGAAATCTAATCCCGTAACCATTATCCGTGGAAATTGATGTGAATTTGATGAAATAATCCGGGATGACTAGCACGTATGCTTATCTTATTTAGACTTGATGATTACGAGATGAATAAGGGCTATTCTCGGATGATTAAGCGATACATTATGTTATTAAACTCGAGGGGGTTAAAATCCCATCCATAAACTGAATATTGGACAGACGCATCATCAATAAAATCAAAATGCTTTGAGTAGCTCCATATTGTTTAACTGTTTAAGAAGGGATATTGGAGTTTTTTTGTATAAAAGTTTGTTTTTTTCATTCTTCGTTTTGTAGTTTTTGTTTGGTTTTTGTGATTGGGTTTCAAAGGGTTGAAAGTTGTTTTGTAAGTGAATTTAGTCGGCGTTTAGAATGGAAATCAGTTAGAAAATGAATACTTTTTGTGAAGACGACAAGTTTATATTAAAATATGTTTTTGTTTTAATATTATTTTGAGGGTGGGATAGAAATGATGGGAGTTTAAAAGGGATGGAAGTGTGAATTTAACAGTTGTCCGCGATAAATCATTACGCGCCGCGGAGAAAACTAATTTATGAAATTGCATGTCATCTTCGCGGAGACGACTGTTTATTTATCGTTTTTCTTTTCCTTTTTTTTTGTTTCTCTGTATAGTTTCCGCGTGATTTACGCTCTTCAGCCGGTTTCCAACGCGGCCGCAAAGCGCGAATCCGCTATTTCCCGCGATTATACACAAAATGACTTATTGATTTTGCATGCCCGGATATTTAATACTCGCATATTCAAACAAATCATTTTCCCTATCGTGAATTTCTTAAAATTTATATTGAAATATTCATCATATGTTATAAGTAACGTAAACAATTACCAAAAGAACACTAAAAAAACTATAAAAATAAAGTACAATCTTGATAATCCGACACACATGGACACCACACAACTGCCGGGTAATCAAAAAATTCCGGATTATCGGGAGTTAAACGAAAAAAATTTCCTCGCTTGTGTCTTAGAGCCAATCATGTACGTCACCCTTTGCCAGGGTAACATCCACTTCACATTTCTTGGGAAGCTCTTCCAAACCCGAAAACAATTTTTACACTGCAGTTGGCTGGCTCAGATTTCTTAATTATAAATAGTAAAAAGCAGGGTGTGTTGGCTAGACCATTTTTCCAAAAAAAACTGGATGGTGCCTCTTTAATGTGTTTTTTTTTCTTAATTCTTCAAATTTATGATCCCATCAGTTTGTTCGATGATTTCTGAAAGTAGGGATTTTTTGTATTTTTTTTTATTTGCTGAATTACATTTTGATCCATGGGCTTCAATAGTGTCATCTGTGGAGGCATGTAAAGGACTTGAATTTGTTGGTCTTTCGAGTGAAGTTCCTCTTCTTTAGAACGCCCAAGAGCGTTATCCAGGGGAAACCAAGCTTTACTAGGCAAGTTGTAAACTTTTGAAAAAACTTTTACCGCAGGAATAAAATCTTGCTTGAATCATTCTTTACTAAAAAGTTTTTACTAAAAGCTCACGGATGCTTGGCTTTTCCTTTAACCAATAAGGAAAGTTTGTGAGTGCTCGTGGAATTTGCACAAGGCATGAATGTCAGTCTATCCTTTGACATATTTCTTCCCTCGGAATAGTGCACAAAGGTCTTATGCAGAAGCATCCTCCAGGATAAACCACGTTCATGTGCGTTGTAAACCTGGGATCTAATTCTTGAATTTTTAAATCCATTTTTTTTTAATCATAAAGCCACACATCGCTAGCTCGAAAATCATCTTTCTTGCTTATGTTTTCGGTGAATTGTTTTGCCTTTTCACGGAGGATATCTCCAGATAATGGCGTATGCAGCTCTTGTATATACTTGTATACACGCTCTTGCATAAATCAAGTAAATAAGGCATTTTCCATTTCAGGATAATCACCTGTTTTGACTGTATTTTTTTCTTCAAGTTCCCTTCAAGTTTTCTTCAATTTTCCCCCTCAGCAGTCCTGACGAATTGGAAGATTTTCTGCCGGTTGAATTTCATTCCGTAAATCGTGGATCTTCCAACGCCATAAATGCGTGCGAGGTTTGCCGTGGTTTCTCCTTTATCAAGTTTATTGATGATGTTCTGTTTTTGACGCAAACTTAGCGACGTATTTTCGTTTGGTTGACATTGTACACTAAATAACTAGATAAACTCGATAAACGATAAACCAATAACAAAACAAGGTGTAATGGAGCGGCGAACAAAATGAGTAGATAGAGAAAAAGAATTCGCAGGCAAGAGCACGAGCGGGCCTGTTTGCTAATATCCGGCACGGCGGCAATCTACTGAGCGTCGGATTACTGAACGCGTCTGACTAACCAACCGCCGGATTATCAAGGTTCTATTGTATTTTACTGTTTTTATATAGAATTCAATAGAATAAGAGTTTTTTAAGCCTACATTCAAATAATTTGGTATATATTCGAAAGTAGAAGCTTCTATATAAAATAAAACACATATTATCAAGTGTACAACTTGAATTGCTGAGATATTTAAGGCCAGCTTTCGACTGGCGCGCATACCGCTGGAATGGAAAGAGTCAAGGTGATATTCATCCCTAAAGCAGGGCGCAGGCCTCAAGACCTCGTAAAGTAGTACCGACCAATTAAACCACTTCCTTCCTCCTGAAAACAATGGAAAAAATTGGGACAATCACATACGGTGCGGTCCTCTCAAAAGAAGTCCTCTCCATAAGCACCAATACGCTTATCAGCCAGGCAAATCTACAGTGGACGCTCTACACGAGATAACGACTACATTGGAAGCAGCACTGGACTGCAAAGAAATTGCAGTAGGTATCTTTATAGATATAGAGCGAGCGTTTGAAAACACAAGCCGTTTAACAAAAAGTAATGCAGCCAACAACAAAGGGATCGAAGACCCTATCATTGAGTGGATTCAAGACATGCTGACCAATCATAAAATTACCGCCGCACTGGGGGGATCAACGAGGACGGTAACCACAGGAAGAGGCTGACCACAAGGGGGGTGCTATCGCCTCTGCTGTGGTGCCTGGTCGTTGATGATCTCCTAGATGTGTTAACAAAGAACGGGTATATGGCGGTTGGTTATGCAGACGATGTTGCTAATATAATAAGGGGTAAGTTTGGTAGTACAATCATGAACCTTGCACATAGTGCACTTAACATCATCAACTGTTGGAGCAAGAAGGAGGGCCTTAGTGTCAACCCGAGCAAAACAGTAATGGACCCCTTTACCAGAAAAAGGAAGCTGAACTTGAAAGCTCCGAGCATTGATGGTCAAACGTTAGAGTTATCCGGGGAGGTGAAATATCTAGGGGTTACCTTGAATAAGAAACTCACTTGGAACTCGCATCTGACTAAAAGCTCTCAAAAGCCACAGCGGCATTTTGGATCTGCCGTTAGCTTTTTAGGGAAACATGGGGACTAAAACCCAAAACGTTCCTATGGTCTCACACAGCAGTGGTAAGACCGATTATCACCTACGGTTCACTCGTATGGTGGTACAAAACAAAGGAAAAGACCCAAAGCATGCTACAAAAGCTTCAACGGCTCGCGTGCTTGGGTATAACAGGAGCGATGCAATCTACTCCAAAGCACAGCAATGGAAGTTTTATTGGACCTACTCCCACTGTACAAACAGGTAGAAAAATAAGGTCTTCTCAGTGCTCTGAGACTAAGGTGTACATCGCCTATTCAGAGACACATGAAAATAAGGGAACAAATCGGAGGGGAATTTCTGAAGCATCCCTGCGACATAATGTCTACAGAATACAGACTTTGACAGCCGTTGAAGTGGTCATTAATGACCGCCAAAGCAGTGTTCAAATAATCGAACATCTGAAAGACAAAGCGTCCATGTGGTACATCGACGCACAAAAACTGCTAAGGGTACAGGATTTGGCATATACTGCCGGAGTCACCGGGAGGCCACGGCATCGGCCCAGGCTCCAACGGTACTACAGACTGCAAATATAGCCATTGAAAGATGCGCACAAATCTGCCTAAAGGAACGTCTTAAAGGAGCGCAAATCTATCCTAACGGACAGCCAGGTAGCTAAGGAGTTTAAAAGCCCACAATTTTAATTCCAAGTTAACCCGGAACTGTAAACAAACCCTGAAGCAACTGGTGAAAGGTAACAGACACGCTAATGTGGTCACCGGGTTAACAGGGCATATATGGGAATAAAATGGCCGACGCTCTCGCCAAAGGCGGGGCCAAGGCTCCCTTCTTGGGCCCGTAGCCAACTTGTTATCTTACAACGGCCCACTTAAGGGGGCTTAGAAATGGGAACAAGATCAAAAGCAAACCTACTGGAAGAACACGCCAGGATAGCGGCAAGCTAAAATGCTCATACACTATTCTGCCGCAAAAACGCAGCAGATGCTAATCTTCTCTAGAGGAGAACTCAGAAGTTTGGTAAGCATACTCACAGGACATTGTCCGGTGAGATATCACCTAGACAAAATGGGAAAGGCAAAGGAAGTTGCTTGTAGATTATGTGAATCAGACGAAGAAACCGCTGAACAAATAATTTGCACATGTGTAGCGCTAGCCCACATAAGGCTTGCCCACTTCGGGGTCGCAAGAATGACCACCCTGAAGCTGAGTAGCAAGCCTCTCAGGAATATCTTAGACTTCGTTCACGAAGTTGAATTCCTGGGAGAGTAATTGTAGTAGGGTCAAGCACAATAGATCAAGTTGGTCGCAGTGCAGAAAGGCTTTGCTGTCAAACGACCCCCAACTTTTCGTGTCTTCGTGTACAACTTTTAGTTTAGGCAGTCCATCAGTCATGGTTTTGATATAACTGTCCTATTATACTGTTTGTCTAGTTTTAAATGTCTTGTCCTATATAAATTTGTCTTTACAGTCGCATAAGTATAATTTTCCTTGTCTAATCTTCTCCGCTTGGACTATTCTTTGATAAACTATCTAATTTTCTAGTCTACTTTGTTGTAAAAATGTGCTTTAGACTGGGGATTTAGGCCTTTTTATTATATTAGATAGAGCGTTACATAAAAAGTAAATAGATATAAAATCTAGATCGTCTGAAACTTATTCAAGTTATAAAGCCGGGTTCGAGTTAAAAAAGAGGAAGAAGATTGAAATTGCGATTTAGATCTGTCTATGTAGAAAAAAGTAAATTGAAACCAAATTGAGAAAGTTTTAAGTATTTTTATAATAACATAAGAGGGAAAAAATATGATATTATGCATTAAACGTACTCATAAATATAAATCGCGTTTCATGAAAGTTGGTTTAAATATTTAATAAACTAAATGTCAGTTTACTATAAATGCGGGGTAGAAAGTTTTCGGATAAGATATGATTTTCGTTCTTTTTTACTTATTGTCTGTTGTATGAAATAAATAGATTGCGAAAGTTGTGCTAAACAAGTTTGTTTTGGAAAACCGTGTGGATTAAAGAACATTCTACGGTAATTAGACGTAAATATGGAGAAATTATGATTATGTGCGAATTTTCTCCTTTTGTGGAAAAGTTTTCGATTAGTTTTCGGCGCTTTTGCTTTTCACGGCGATTAAAACCATCCACGTCACAAACTCTCCCGCTTTAACACACACAAAATAACAACAAACAAAGTGAAAACCCAAACACCTTTATTCAGTTTATTGAAAAATATAAATTAAGTTTTTTATTAAAAAAATAAAAGGGCGGAAAATTTTATATTTATGACTTTGCAGCTATTGTTGATTTATTTTATTCGAAAGCTTCGCGTTTTCTAAAGCTGCGATTCATAAATCAACTCTATTACAGAAAAAGTCACCTGAAATATAAATATTATTTTTAATAAAGAATAAAATATTTTAATAAATCATTTTACAATTGGACATATAAGAATAAAATAGTCTGTCTTGTCCATCTATTCTTGTCTGTCTAGTCTTTCCTGTCTACTTTTGTCTGTCTGTCTCGGCTTGTCTGTTTAGTCTCGTCTCTCAAGTCTTGTCTGTCTGGTTTGCATAACATTTAGTCATATCTATTTTTGGTTACCCAGACTGAAGAAGTTAGTTCTAAATTTCTATTAGACCTGTTTAAACAGTTTCAAACAAGAAACCTAGATGAAGTTCTAAATCTGCACGTATTCTGAGACAACAATGAATGCGACCGTTTAGGGCCATTATGGGAATTCAGCGATCGGGAGAGGAAGACGTCAAGGTAGACCCGAGACCGAGCCGGCTGATTTATTACCCTCGAAGACGCAAAGCCCGAAGGTGGCCCATTAAAATGACACAAAACTTACGAACAAGAACGATCAAGAAATAATAAAAGCCATAACGAATGTCTATACAATCACATTCTTATATGGTTCATTGTTAGTTAAAAAGGCGATTGGTAACAGAACATCATGCAGATGTTTTAATTAGAAGAATAATTAGTTACAAATAGTTTAATCGACTAATAGTTAATATTTTAGTTAAAATTACAGTTTAATATTTAACAACATAATAGGTAGTTATAATATTTTAGTCTTGTTTTATCCGGCAATGGCTTATAAGAAAAAGGTTAGTAAAAGTACAGTCATTGAAATAACGTTTTGTGTCATATTTAGTATATATTAGTTACTATCTAGTATTTATAGAATCAGTTTTAGTGTTTATTGGTCTGCTCTAGTTCTTGCTTGTGTTATGTTTTCTGTTAAAATAAGGAATTTGGAAATTCCCGATGCTGCTACTTATGTTACAATTACTTAGTACTAGTTTTCATACTAATTTATGTACAAGCGGTTCATATAAGTAATATATTCTGAAAATTAACTGTAGAATGTTTGTAGGAAGAGGATGTTTTCGGGTATATGTTTGCGTAATTGCGTTGGAAATGGCATTACGTAAAATATAAATCTAACGAAGAGTACGTATAAATTACGGTTATTAAATTTTGTGAACAGTGCGGGCATTTATCATTTATTTACAAGACTAATAATAATAACTAATAACGTGTAGCGCCCGGGGCTTTTATAATTAACATGCTGTTCATGCGCCGCAAAATAAACACGTGGAGGGCGGAAAAAAGGCCGCTGTGTTGCTGTGTTGCGTCGTAAACAAACTGGGGAAATTGTTTATTGTTCCATAGACGAAAATGGTGCACGATTACCGAATCCGTAGCCGAAAAGTGGAATGAAACTCTGTCGGCGTTATGACCTATGGAGTCGTAAAAATGTCTCTATGTTTTCTCGCTATAGGTATATGGACTCCGTTATAGAGCAAAACTATATTTATTTATTTAAAAAAAGAAGTGAAGTTCTATCGAAAACTAACAAGATACCAGAAACTTACTAGGCTTAACGGAAAGGACTTAACGAAAGAAAATAAATGTTGTTGAATTGTGGTCAAATTATCATAGAAAATTTCAAATATTTCTATGCAGAATTTTAAATTGAAACTACCCTTAATTAGTCCAAAATCTCCGGACAATTTACCATTCATTTAAATAAGATAACAGAGATTTGTTTGTTGTATAAAACTAGATAAAAACGACACCGTCTCAATTATTCTGTAGCAACTCAATAAATTAGACTAATTGATACTAAAACATCCTTAATCTACACTCAAAACCCATTATCCATCACCAAACCCCCAAACAACACGAAGTTCCCAAAAAACACAAGAAATAATTGGTGCCACCTTTTAATGTAAACCCGTCTGTTCGTTTGTGTTGCAAATGAGCCCCACGGGTCGTAAACTACGATAAGACATCAAAAAAATGAGGAGAAAAGTGGTGGAAGATGATCTCAATCAGAAGACATTATCGGTTGACTGCCACCCGCATAAGTGTGCTTCTGTGAATTGGGGTGTGCATGGCTCCACCTTGCGGATCGCCGCCGATAACAATGCCCAGAATGGGCCGGAACAGCTGGGCCACCCATACAGCTTGCGCTCGTCGACTACACAGCACGATACCAACAGTTTCAACACCCGAATAAAAGCAAATACTTAATTATGTAATATTTGTTTTGAACCGTATCCCGTAAGTTTGTTATTATTATTGTCTATAGTAATCTGACAATTTGTATGCAGACTGAATGATTTGGTAAAACTTAAAAGGTTTGTGCTAAAATGTAATTGGAGTTTTCAAGTGCGATAACGTTAGTTTTAGTCGTTCCGAATCTGAAAATTAGGTGCATAAGGTGAACGGTTTAATTAAAATTTTAAGGAGCGGTATCACCATACAAAGAACAGAAGTTTACTTGTCCAGTTGATTTGCACAAAAGAAAGCAATTTTATGAGAGACATTTAAAATATGTAAAGAATATACGTAATTTAATCTTACCAATAATATTAATAAATAAACTAAAAATAAGATTTAATTCACCCTAACCACTCACTGAAGAACTAGCCTGTCTATTTCATTGAGATAAATTGAATCAATATCTACCCACACGTCTACCAAAAACAATCCAACAAGATGTTTTTATCTATTTTATTTGTTGTTGAAATCTTGTTTAATGGACATGAACAAAAATTGTCTGTAATAAACTAAAGACTAACTAGTTGAAACCGATGTTGGTAATCTCTCCCATGTATATTTGACGTTCAAGGTTCGAAGGATTTATTGTTATTAGTCCGATTATCAAATATATTAAGGTTTTATTACAATCTTAATATTTATGTTGAATTAATGAAGATTTCGGTTTATATGTAACCTTTGTGCAGAGGATTACGTGAGATTTATATTTGAGATTAATCCGTATAATTATAGTTTAAATGACACATTTCCTACTTTGAAGAAATTTAGAAAACGATAAAACTTAACAATGTTTGATTTTGCTAAGAATGACAAAACTTATTTATCCATTTACTCTTTAATTGTTTATTCATTTGTGCTGATATATCCCAATGATGTCGGAATTTAATTCAGTTGAAACAGAATATTAGCAAATATTAACAGGTATTAACAGGTATATTAACAGGTATTAACATAAATCCGTTGTTACAAATGTTTAATTAATTGGGAATTACTCATAATTCGCGAACATTCCCAGCTTACTTTTTCTCTCCCACACACTAAAAACTGCACCATTTATATTGAGCCATAACTCGAACATCCGTTTCCGCCAAGATTCTTCCTAGATGATATTTCAGACAATCGTTTTAAAAGTTTCAAGTTATCTGCGTCCTAAATCAGCACACATTTATCAAAACGCCGTTGAAATAGACGACGAAAATATCTTCAGAATCTTTAAAATATTATCCTGTATATTACATCTATCTAGTTATAATTTTTAGCAACCTTTTAAAATTTGTTGTGTTCATCTTCCCAAAGCGAACCGTTTTGCAGAATAAATTTATTTGCAAACTTGTAAATTGAAAATCTAAATTCAGACAAGGGGAATTGCAACAAATTTTGCATTTTATGTTTTTTACTTTTGTGACTAAATCAAACGATTTTACAAAAATTGCAAAGAATACTTACTTACACGGACAAACTACATACGGAGATCCCGGTTGTAATTTTCTATTTTGAGGCGTTGCAACGCGTTGGCGAGATATTTGCAAAAAAACATCGAAGCAAAAATAATTCGCGGAGCTTTCAATTTTGGTGAGCGGGTGCTTCTACTGGATACCCATATTCAGCAAAAGTTTCATTGCAATCTATGAAGGAATCTATAGTATATATACACTTTTTCGCTATTTTTGAATATTTTGATATCTTCGAGTTCGGTTTTGGTTGGAATTCGTGATGGATTTGTTAAAAAAAGTTTCACACCACGTGGAACAATAAAATTTTACACATTTGTAGAGAAAGGATCATTCTCAATCAAATCTCCTTATGCCTTTTTCAAAATATTTGATCTGGCGGCAACCGCCATCCCTCTAATAACTATAATAAATAACTAATTATAACAAAATAACCATATTTTGAAAACTGCAACAGATACATTAAAAAATCTTTCAGTTCTAGATAGCGCATACGTTGATGTCTATTGTAATTGACATTGTAATTTTCTTACAAACCTCAAACCGCGTTCTCCAGTTAAACCCATGTAAATTAATAAATGGAATTCAAAGAAGGGGTATTTTTTACTTTTTATTTTTTACTATTTCTTACACTTTTTGTGACTAAACCGAAGAATCCAAAATAGGATAATGTGGCAAGGACCGTTGGTTTAACCCAGGTTAGATTAGGTTGCACACCGCGAAGCGCCAGATAAATCAAGCTATCACATACGCGCGAACTCCCGATCCAAAATGAGGTCAATGTGGCAATTTACATTTTTCAATCAAATTTAGCAATAATTCATTCATAATTCATAGAATCTAAATATTATAGGACTCTACTGCCTTCGTTCATTTGCACAGAATTGCATGATATTAAAAAAGGAACGGGATTTGAATGTGATATTCTTTCAAAAACTTTATGGCTATGCAACGCTTTCTATAGCGATTTCATTGGCATAATCTGGTAGCACATGGCAGCAGTTGGCGATGAAAGCGCTAATGGCGTGCATCTTTAAATTTGGTATCAGCATCCTTAGATTGCCATGAAACCATGTAGCTCTTTTAGCGTCACCAGTGGCATACACTTCTAAATTCTCCACATTATTCCATACTCATTAACTATTCCACCCCGGACAATTACTCCACACTCAAACAAATTTCCATCCTTACCATTATAATTTTATATTTCATTCATTACCATTAGTTCTTGTTCAATTTGCATTTCGAATGGATACCTTACAAACATAAGAAAAACAGTTCTGCAACGTCGGTACCTTCATCAAGCTGTAAACTAAAAAAAGAACAAATTTTCAACATTCTTATAAGCTCGTTTTCCATAGACTCTGAAATTGTGTAAATTCACTTACTTATAGTGATATTTCTCCAGCTGCACAGTATCAATCTTCTTGACCATGTCTGGACCTAATATGCAACTTACAACATCCTACACGCAAGGATTAATCAGTGTCTCGGCAACAGTATGGGGCTTTCCAAGTTTTGCTATGTGTGAACTAACAATTAATGAAGCTTCAGTTGCGTTTTCATTTTCACTCTAAAAAATTCTCTCCACCATGGATGACCCTGCCTGAAGATTTCTTCACCTTTATGTACTAAATCAGATTGATTGCATTCCAGATGCCTTTTTAATTTGTATGGAATCAAGCAACTGTTAGAAAAATTTTTATGGCAGATAACGTATTGCCCTTCCGGTGCTTATTCGTTCCCAACAGAAACAAAGCCAAACAATGTGAAGTAGCTAAGATCATATTTCCTTATTTTGCTCAGATTATCTTTTGCTCGTGAGTTGCGTTTTCGCGAACTGAGACAGACGAACTTAAATGATTTAGACTCGCAGGTGTCTGCTAGGATATTTCGTTTCGTTCGACGATGCTGGTTGTCATTGAATTAGTCGCTTTAGGAGTTATAGTGAGTTCATCACCTTTCCATTTTAAACACCCAGATTTTAGCCAATTGTCCATATTCAGCAATAAAAGTAGAAACTCAAATTCGTTTACCTCCTCATGTAATTTTCTTTTAACATTTTTTTACATTTCTTGATTATTTCTGCGTCACCCCAGGCATACGCTCGCGGCACCCAGTTTGAGAACCACTGTAACAGGCCAACAATGTACTTGTCTGTCTCGCTAATATTGTATGTCTAGTCTTGCCTCTCCAGTCTTGTATGTCCAAGCTTGTTTGTCTAGTCTAGCCTATAAAGTCTTGACTGTCTAGTTTTCTAGTCTAGTTTTGCATGAGAAGACAAGTCTATCTTCTTAATCTTCTCCGTATGTATGTCTGGGTACGTTCTATTATGTTAGTATCTGTCTTGGAGGTAGTTTGGACTTCTAAAATTCTACTTTATTTGTTAATTCTGCGTTAATGAAATGCAAACAACACAGAAAATCCTATAACTTAATTGTAATTTATGAGGTTTTTTATTTCTCTAAAGAATGAACAAATATAATCCGGGCTTTAAAACCTTGTCAAAATACACATTAAAAGGTTTTCGATAGCGTGAATTATCGACGCGCTAGAATGTTAATCCCCCGAAATATTTGTATTTGAATGTTTGCTTAGTAATTTATTAGGATTAAGAGGAAGGGAAGGATAAAAAACGTTTTAGGAAAGGTGGACAGTAAGAGATAATTATATAAAAAAAAACTGGGCAGATGTTTGAATTTTTGAACGATTTTTTAGATAATAAATGTCAAAATAAATACACATTAACGTTAAATAATATTTTTGATATTTTATTTTGGGCAAAGATGTAAATAATTGGTGTTTTAAAGGGAAACCGACCACCTATTGGTGAGGGTCGAATTGGGGTGTGTATTTTCTTTAAAAAGGGTATTCTTGGTTGTAACTTGTTTAATTTCACTAAAAGCTTTAGATTCTTTGATACAGATACGAGATTAGTTTACATAATTTTTATAGACGTTTCCTTCCTAAAACAGATAAATTCTTCGACTTTACGATCTTCATTCTTATATTATACCAAGAGTTTTATATTCTATTCCACGAAAAGAATAAATGTTTTGTTCCAAAACCGTAAAATATTACGTGCGTACATAAGTTGTCAATGTTTGCTTATAAATAAAGTAACTTCAATTAATATGTATAACATGCAAAATCTTATTTTGCTAACTTAACTCCTTATTTTGTTTAGTATATTAGTAAAATTTTATTAAGAATATTATTAATAAATTATTTTGATCAAATCTCAAAAAACAATCTCAAATCTAACATTGGGAAAAAATTACTACATATGTGAATTTTTAATATTAAGAGTAATGAATTAAGATATTAATTAGTACGTTCAAATTCACACATTACTTTTGCGTAGCGGGTGTAATTTGCGAGGCTATGTTTTATCAAACGTTGGGTATTTGAACGATTGCACCCTGAGAAAGGGCATAGGTTACTTTTTTGTAAAAAACCTGGAAGGGATAAAATAGGGGATGAAAGTTTTTATGGAGAACCCCTCATTTCTCAAATTAGGGATATGAAAATTTATATTTAGACTTTTAGTGAGAAATAAAAAAATACGTATTTCAGCGTATTTTGTCATGTATCATCCTTCAAGAGGTTAAAATTGTGGATGGTTTAGGTCCTTAACTTACAATACAAATTTAGAAAGTAACAAGTTCCTGGAGGATCTTTTCTTCTGGATATAGCTAATGTACTTGGTATAGGATGATCTGCATTTTCCAGTATTTTGTGAATATCATCCCTCAAGAAGGTGAAATAGTGGATGGTTTAGGTCTTTAAGTTACAATACAAATTTAGAAAGTAACAAACTCCTGGAGGATCATTTCTTCTGAATATAGCTGATGTACTTGGTACAGGATCATCTGAATTTTCCGGAGTGGGTCCATTCCCTTATCCATTATTTTACTATATTATGTAAAAAAACTTTGTACTTCTTTTTTGAATCAGGATTTAATGTTGTAAGAACTCTAAACGCATTAAATACGGCACAATTGTTTAAAAACATAACATCCCTTTTAGTCCATTTCTTGATACGACGTACTATCGGGTAATATGACAAATATTGATCAGTGCAATCCACACTCTTCATAAATTGGTTGTAATCAATAATATATATTGGCTTCTATTTTTTTCTTGTCACCCAATCAGTATTATGATTTTCTACAAAATCGGATGTATTGTCAAAATCATTCGAACGGGTCTTTTTGATTGCCAACATTGCAAACATAGATTTCCCTTTTCAAATATAACGAAGCTCAAATATGGCTGCAGATCATTTAAAATTGTTTCTTGTAGTCGGCTTCCTTCTCCACAGTAAATACGAAAATTGCAAATGTAGCCGGTTTTAGCTTTACATACAATTCTTATGAGTATTCAAAATTTGTTATTGGGACTTAACATATTACAACAATTGGCATCTTTTAAACTGTGTTTGCAATTTGATACGTATACGAACATTAAACTTTTCACTACAAAGTTTTGACGGCGTATCTGCTCCTTATATTTATATTATCTATCTACATCCGTTCTGAAATTTATTTTATTGTAAATGTATACAGGCACTTTCTTTTCTAATCCTTTCTTTTCTAATTTTTAGCAGGCATGTTTTGTGATATTCACGTACGACATCCATGCGTATCCATTTATTCTCAATTTTAACATTAATATGCTGTTTCCAGTGGAGCATATGCACAAATCGGATGCAGCGAAGTTGTAAGCTTTCTATTGGGCTACTGTCATACATTCGGTTAAACCTAAAAAATTTCCATACACTATTTCCGCGTATATTAAACCAGATAGAACATGTGCAATAACCAGTTTTTTAAGAGATTTTCTGTGGATCCTGAATGTTGAAGATGCCTTGATCCACAATAGTTTAAATTTTACATCTCAATCGCCTCACTATACAGTCCATTTTTGAAGACAGGCTTCCCTCATATGGCACCATCTATTTCTGTCATGCGCTTCTCTTATCCAATTATACCCTGCTGTTAATTTTATGTAGTTTGTCCAGCGCATCAGTGGTTGTCCTCTATTTCGTCGTCCTGGGTATGGTCTCCAGTGCAACAGTCTGTTATTCCATCTCGCGTCCGTACATCTGGATATGTGTTCGGCATAGTTCCATTTTTGAGTGGCAATGGTTTCGATCATATCTCTGATTTTCGTAGTGTTTCTGATCCATTCGTTGGTTTTTCTGTCCCTCAACGCTATTCCAACGCATTTGTCTTTCCATGGATCTTTGGGTTACGGCCATTTTTGTCATTGTTAGCTTTATTAATGTCCATGTTTGACATCCATAGGTTAGCACAGGGAGCATGCACTGATCGAATAGTCTTCATCTCAATCTTATGGGGATATTCTGATTTTTAGAATATATGCAAGTCTTCCGAACGCCGTCCATACTAGTATTCTTCTGCCGAAAATCTCGGTGGTCTAGTTTTCTCTTCCTGGTTTCAGTTGATGCCCAAGATACGTATAGCTTTCTACTTTTTCAATGAGTTGGTTCTTAATAGTTATTTGGGAACCTTTTTGCACATTATTTTGGTACTATTTAAATTCATTCATTTAGTCCGATCTTGCTTAGCTCTGTTTCTATTTCAAGCAGCATTTCGCGTAGATCGTCGGGATTATCTGCAATAAGCACCACATCATCGGCAAACCTCAAGTGTGTAAGTCGTTCTCCATTGACTAGTATACCCTTCTCTGCCCACTGGACACACGTCGAAATGCTCCCTCAAGCGCTAAATTGAACAGCTTAGGTGATATAGTATCTCCCTGGCGGGTCCCTCTATTTATGTTTATTTTATTCGTGTTCCCATGTAGTTTAATTGTAGACGTTGCGTTATTATATATATTTTCTAAGAGCTGGCTATATCTGTGATCTATACGTGCGTCCCTTAAGCTATTCATAAGTGGCAAGTGTTATAGAATCAAATGCCTTGAAGAAGTCTTTGAGCGCGAGGCAGATGTTAAGGTTGTACTCTGTGACTTTTCCATTAGCAGTCTCATCGTCAGGAGATGGTCGCATGTACTATAGTTCTTTCTGAATGCGGCCTGCTCTACAGGCTGGTGGTCATCCGGTTTGTTCGTTAATATTTTTGTGAAAAGCTTGTAGATCTGGGAAAGTAAACTAATAGGCTTGTAATTTTCTGGGTTTGATTTATCACCCTTTTTAAATAAGATAATTACTATAGCGTTGTTCCATGTATCTGGTATTTTCCCTTCTTCCAGGCATTTATTAAATAGTTCGCATAGTTCTGTGATCATTGCTTCTCCCCCTTCCTTTATAAGTTCTATTGTTATGTCCTCATTTCCCGGTGCTTTGTTGTTTTTCATGTTCTTTTGCCAGCATCTCAGTCATGCTCTTTGCCAGCATTATTTCGTCTTCATTTATGTCGGGCATTTCTTCTGAACCAACGTTTCAAATCTTTTGCTGAGTTGTTTGGTATATGGAATACTCATTTGATCCGGAAGTATATAGTTCCTTGTAAAAGTTTTCCGTTATTTCCATTATTTGTTCTATGTCCCTTGTCTCTATGTCTTTTAAGATATATTATCTGCCTTCTGCTCTCACTTTTTCATATGCATTTTAGGTTTTTATTCTCGTCTATCGCCCTCTTAACTTGAACTTCCCAGTATTCTAGAAGATCTTTTCTAATTAGCTTTCTCGTTTCTTTAGCTATATGTTTGTATTATTGTGGTTTGTTCTCTCTTGACAGTTTATTTCTTTGGCCGATTTTTTCTCTGGTTTTTTTACTAAGCTTCTCGATCTTTACTTTTTCTTCTGTAGCTACCTTCTGAGCCGCTTCTTTCAGTGATATTGTAATGTTGCTTGCTAAGACTTCGAAGCTGAGAGGGTTAATTTCATTTTTATATTCTTCGATTTTGTGTAACAACTCTTCCTTATACACTTCTCTATTACCCTTAAATTTAATTAAGTCCAGCTGTCTTGGTCTTTTCTCTTGCCTAGCAAGGTGTTGAAAGCGTTGGTCTATTTTAGTTTTAGATATTACTAATCGATGATCGCTGGCTATTTTAAATGAATTTAGGGCACTCACTTGTTTTATTATTTGTTTTCTACTGGATATGATGTAGTCAATTTCATTCTTAGTTTGTCCGTTGGGACTGATCCACGTCCATTTTCTTTGTTTCCTCTTCATAAAGAATGATTCATTGCATATAGCTGTTTTTGAATATGTTTTGCATATATATTTGCATATAGCATCGAAGTTGAACTTACCTAAGTTCTCTTCTGAGTCATCTTGTTGTTTTCCAAGTTTGGCTTTAAAGTCCCCTATGATGAAGTCTGTGCCTATGATGTCCTATGTCCTATGATGAAGTTGTGTGCTTTTATTTTTATTCATTATTGTTGATATATCTTCATAAAATTATTCTACTTCTTCGTTGGAGTGAATCGACGTTGGTGCATAGCATTGGATGCATTTAAGTGTGTATTTAGGCGAGATTCTAAGTGTTATGGCAGCAACTCTATCGGATATGTTGTCATATTCTGTTATATAAGGTTTTATTTTCTTATTTATAAGGAGGCCCACTCCTCTTTGGCTTTCACTTTCTGCACCTCTGTATTACAAGGTATGTCCTGAATTCAGTATTATGCAATTTTCTCCATTTCTCCTTGTTTCGCACAGACCCACTATATCCTAAGTGATCTTTTCTAACTATTGTTCTAAGTCATAGAGATCTTCATCTCTCATTAGTGTTTGAATATTAACTGTAGCGACTGCTAGGTTCGTAATTTTCTGGTAGCCTATCTTCTGGGTATTCTTAGCAACCCTGACCCGTGTCTTGTAACAACCGCTACCTTGGTTGGAGACTTCTTGGTCGCTGGGGACTCGGGGCCGTTTCTGGTTTCTTCTTACCATATGAAGGTGATGTAGGATTAAAACGCCACGCTTCCTGCTGCTGCGGATTGGCGAGTATTAGTTTCAGCCGCTTCTGACATGAAAAACCGACGCTGTCTGTAGCCGCCCATTCTGGGTCAGACGTTACGTGGAAATCTTCTTAGCTTCGCCTCTGTCAAATTTTACATACGCTTTTTTAATTAATTCGTTAATATGTGATCGAAATTTTAGTTTTGTCATTAATTTTGATACCCAGATTCTCTTAGCCTTGCTCATTATTTCCAACTTCTCTGACTTCATGATTAAATTTAAATTATTTGTTTATTTTTTTAAGAAAAAGACTTTGTTTTATTTGCATTTAGTTTTAAGGTATGTTATGTGCCGTGGAGAATTGGGAAATATTTGAGAGGTCCTTATTAATTTCTCTTTCAGCCAATTTCCAACTGGCGTGAATTTGTATATGACTTGTGTAACATCGGCATACTGTTGGTACATACAATGTTCGATCACATACCCTAATTCATGTACATATATAAATTGGGAAAAAAATAGGGTCCCAGGACAGAACCTTGCGGTGCCCCCACTTTGAGCTCGCGATATCTGAACATTCGACCATGCCATATAACTTTATGTCCACGTCCCTCTGAATGAAGAATTTTATAATTCTAATTCTATAAACCTAATTCTAATTCTAAATTATATAATTCTAATGAAGAATTGAGATAGCATTTTGTGAGAAATTGTATCGAATGCTCTAGTTTAAAGAATTTTTGACAAGGTTGGTATCAGGGAAATTTGACTGAGATCTTTTATATATTTCGGATGGCGGATTTTTGGTATTGGCTGCACTAGTGCTGTCTTACACAGGGATGGAAAATCCAATTCAACCGTGCAACAATAGGTAATATGTACTATAAAGGGGAGTATCTCGGGCATACACTAGTTGATCATATTTAAATTGATTCCATCGATGCCCCCCTCAGCACATGTTATTTAATATTTCGAAAACCTCAATTTCTTCTACTGGCTTTATACTAAATTTTTCAGAAAAACACTTTTTAAAGGAGATCTTAAAGGATATCTGAAATACATATTCTCATCTATTTCTTTTATAATTGCATTCATTGTTGCATCGATCTCATCTAAAAATTTCACCTAATCCATGTAATTTTCTAGCTTTACATACCATTAAGTATTTATTGTTAATTTAGGTATTAAATTAAATATAAATACTTTTAACACTTATGTCAATAGCCAGTCGTTACTACGTTGTTCAGTACCCGGGTACCCGTGTACCCGCATGGGTTTTTCATTCAATAAAATAATTTTAATACCCGGAGACTTTCACATTACAACTCGGGATTACCCATAGAGTATTCCACTACCCGAAAAAAAACCCTATTTCTATAAATAAAACCGCCGGGTGGGCAAAGTATGGGATCAAAATATGGTGGATAAGCGACGCCAAAAAATTCATATCCATTGAAAGGTCAAATTTACACTGGCAAAATAACAACTGGCCGTGAAATAAATCAAGGCGAAAGAGTGGAACAGAGTTGCAAAATATAAAGAATTCAGAAGAAATATTACAATGTATATTTTCTTTACTACTATACTTTTAGCAAAGCATTTATTGTATGGAACCTAACAATTGTAGGAACATACATTCAAAATAATACATTCAAAAACACATACAAAAAAAATACATTCTAGTAGACATGCTAGCATCTAAAGATCGTGAAAAATTCTCTTCTCTATTTAGGTTTCATGAAAAAGTTACTCTATGCTCTTATGTTCCTAAAAAAAAAGAAAGTTGTAATACTTCTATCTACGATGAACTCAGATTTGCAGCGATGACAAAAAAAGAAACCCGAAATTGATCAATATTATAGTAAACCAAAAATTGGTGTGGATATAATGTTGTAGGATCATGTCATATTTGTTACCAGGATGTCTATAAAAAACGGAGAAAAACGCAAAAAGAGAAACGCGCAAGAATGTAATATACCAGTTTGCGATGAACATTCAAAAGCAATTGTAAAATGTGACGCATGTTTGCCAATAATAAATTGAATATAAAAATATTTTATGTATCATTTATAATAAGTATTATAATTAAATTAATTAAAAGTTAAATAAATCTGTTTATTTATATATTAAGTAATATTTTTTATCCCTAGAAATAAGTTTAATTAGTTATTTATATATGGGTACCCTGGTACCCCGGGTATTGAACAACGGGATATTTGATTTCAAGTCCAAAAAGTTTATATATTTTTTGGCACAATTTTTTATCTATGTATATGAATCGATGTCAATAGACTCAAATAACGAGGATCTGAAAGGATTTGATGATTTTTCGTTAAATAAAAAAGATATGTAAGGATGAACATGCAAAAGGGTACACTGGGTATTGACATAAGTGTTAAAGTATTAAATTATTTTAAGTAATAAGTATTTAGCTTGTTATTAAACTCTAGATTTTACTCTACAATGTTCAACAAAAAGTTTGGTGTCCAACTTATTTCGTCTTTTGACAATAGCAGCTTACAATCAGGACACTTTTAATTTGTCACCTTTTGTATTAAGGTGTATTAATGTGTGATTGAAATAATATATACTATTATTTTATTTTAATTTTATTTAAACACTATTTTATAATAATATTATTTAGAAGATTATAAGGTATATTATTTATTGTTCTGCATTTTTACTTGGTTTCTTGATTATTATCTAACTCAAAAATATAAATTAGCAAATAGGAACTTAATAACTAAATAAATAAACTTAATAACTTAATAAATAATAAAAACTATAAACCCGTATGTTAGGGTAAAAGTGCATATTTGGGATTATATTTTCGGCAAATATATACTGCTTAGGGTTTGTGGAAACAACATTTTTGAAAGTCTGCATTGTGCGAATTATTAAGTGAAAACGAATAATATTTTAGAGTTCAATCTAACATCTCATAGCTGTAGTTTTTGTAAGAAAAATGCTAAGAAATTACAAAGAAAATGCACACTATTTTATTTAATTTCAAAAATTAAACTTTAAACATAAATATAACACTATCTAAACATTTATTTGATTCAATTTAATTGATTTTTTGTCTTAAGGTGCACAAATTTGAGCAATACTAAAGAATAAAAAGACTTATAGTAAGCAGCTGCACTTATCGAAAATGTTCTTTCATTAGAAGTTAACATTGGTTTTATGGAGGAAAGTAGCATACATACCTTTGAATATACTGTTTTTTGCTGAATTTTAAAACTTGCACTCGTCGCGTACGAATCGCCAAGTCGATTCGCATCGAGTACAGATACCCTAATACTGCTGTCGCCCCAGTTGGCAAATGTACATTGTGTGCACATTAAATGCATCAATTAAATACATCCATTGTTAGTAAGAACGCCCAAATTAATGTATATTTGAGTAAAGGTATTGTATTCATAAATTTTACTCCAAAATTAATTTGTCCTAAAAAATAATTCAAAATTAAATACTTTGTTTCCAATGATTTGATTGAAATATAGAAAATGCCACACTGTTTTAATTATGTTTCATTTAGTTTCATTATTTCTTTTAGTATATTTTATAATTAACCATCTACATTTACTTTAGTATCAGGTAAATTTACACATTTGGCAGGCATATACCGCAACATATACATAACCAATATACATTTACATACATCATTAGGTACACACCTGGAAAAATATTTAATTTGTTTTAACATTATCAAGAAAAGTGTTAAGGCGTAGATGCAGGTAGAGTGTGGCAATTGTTAAAACTTTGTCTTGGTCTTTAAGGTTTGACTCATCTAGACTAGATTTCTTATAATTTAGTCTGATTTTATTCGCTCCGCTCATAACCGCGCTTAGCGCCATTCGTGGCCAAAAATACAACATCGTGTTGAATAATAGTGTATAAAAGCAGCAGGGAAAAACAAACAAAAAATAATAAAATATACGATATTTGACAGCAAAAAAATTATAAGCTATGTAATTGGTTTTGTAATACGTCAATTCTGTAATAAGATATTACCGAAATAATAATTATAAATTAAATTCATAATGGATGAAATTATTAAAACTGGCTATGAAAATTTTTTCCACTCTATTGATTTTAATAAACAAAAAATTGTGAATGGTGTAAAACAAAGTGAGATTAACGTTGTTGATGTTGAAGGGTTTAAAATTAAAATCAAGGAACTGTAATTAAATGTAAGGTTTTTCGGCAAAGTAATGTTTCTGAAGCTCCACATAAAGTAAAATTGCAAGTCTTCTTCTTCTGTTGGCTTTATAACCCGCGGTGGGTTTTTGCCTCTACAACAATCTTCTTCCATTTTGTTCTTTCACCGGCTTTTCTCTCTCCAATCCCTTACTCCCATCTTTCTAAGACTTTCCTCCACGTCTTACTTCCATCCTTTCCTTGGCCTGCCTCTTTTTCTTCTTCCTACTGACCGCTAGTTGTACATTTTCTTGGCTGGTCTGTCGTCATGCATTCTGTACAGGTGTCCCAACCATGCTATTCTTTGAGCTTTTACATATATCACTATGTCCGCTTCGTTTATTAACCTGCTTAGTTCATGGTTCATTCGTATCCTCCAAGTTCCATGCTCATTTAGGGTCGGTCCGTAGATCTTTCTGAGGATCTTTCTTTCAAAGATGCGTAGCGCGTCCTCCTCTGCGGTGGTTAGGGTCCAGGCGTCGCATCCGTACGTTAATACTGGTCTTATGAGTGTTCGGTGTATTTGAAGTTTGATTTTGTGACTCAATAACTTGGCCTTCTTCAGTTTTTGGTATCCGTAGTAGCATCGGTTTCTACTAAGTATTCCCGAGCTTGTTTCTTTAGCTATTACGTTTGTTCTGTTGATTTCTGTTCTCAAGTAGACACAACTTTCAAACTGCTCAAAGCGATACTCGCCCAAGTTAAGGTCATTGTTATCGTGATGATTTCTTCCAACTTGCATGTATTTAGTTTTTACCTCATTTATTTTAAATCCCCTTTTTGCATTTCATTGTCCAGCATCAATAGTGCTTTCTTTAGCGCGTCTTTGCTTCTACATGTCAACCTGACATCATCTGCATATGCAGCAACCTGTGTTAATAGGTTGCCAATATATCCTGTTATATTCAGCTTTCTCATGCATGCGTCTAATGTTAGGTTGAATATCATGGCGCTCAGGGCATCTCCCTGCCTCACAACGATTTCGATTTTAAAGGCGGATGTAAGTTGGTTGTCTACTCTAACCGAGGCTTTCGAACCGGTAAATGTAGCTTTTATTAGTTTTACGTATTTACGGGGTATTCCTAGCATCAGTAGATCTTCAAGGATCGTGTTTCTTTTGACGGTATCGAATGCCTGCTTAAAGTCTATGTAGAGGTTGTGCAGCGATATATCAAACTCGTATGCTTTCTCCTGCATTTGCCTTATGACGTATATGTTGTCTAACGTTGACCTATTGGCACGAAGACTATTTTCTATTTCTCTTAGGCTGGGGTTCTCAATCTTGGGGTCTATCGTATGTACGTCTAGCTGTAATTGTTCAGGCTCTAAACTACAGTCCCTTTTAAAAATATCCGAAAAGTACCCTTTCCATCTTCGGAGTATCTTCTCGTTCTCTGTGAGCATGTTTCCGTCTTTATCCTTGCATACTGTTATCTTTGATCCAAAACCCTGAGTGTTATTGCCTTGTAAAATTTTCTTGTTTCGTTTCTGGAATGATTCAGTACCATTTCCTCTACTTTTCTGTTCAGTGCCTCTCCTTTCTTTTTTCTATATATTCTAAACTCGTTTATTCTTTCCCTATTGTAGGCTGCTTGGTTAGCTCGTGTGCTTCTGTCTAACAGTTTTAGTCTAGCTTTCCGCTTCACGGAGGTTGCTTCTCGACATTCCTCGTCATACCATTCTTCGTTGTGAACTCCTCTTTTTTCTCCAATTCTTTCCATAGCACTCTCTGTTATTATTTTTTCGATGTTCATCCAGTCTTGCTCTATGTCCTGTGTTTCTTGGTTTTCTTGTAGATTAGTTCTGAGACTTTCCTGGCACGCCCTCAGAACTTCTGCGTTTTTTAGGCGATCTATGTGCCATTTTGACTGCTTTGCAGTTGTTCCCCTAGCCACTGTCGATAGTTTTTGTTTTGATCTTGCTCCAACAAGGTATTGGTCGGAGTCCGCGTTCGCCCCGCGAAAGGATCTGACCTATTCGACGTCCGTTGCCCATCTTTTGGTGATTAGTATGTGGTCTATTTGGTTCGTGTTTCGTGATCCAGGTATTTTCCAGGTGCCCTTATGGATTTCTTTCCTTGGGAAGAAAGTACTAACAGCAGAGTAGTTTTTAGACGCGGCAAATTGGGCATCTCTTTGGCCATTATTGTTGGACTCATCATGCATGCTATGTTTACCAAAAACGCTAGCGTAGGCCTCTTCTTTGCCAAATTTGGCGTTGTAGTCGCCTAGTACTATAGCTGCGTCATGTCTCGGTATTTTATCGCAGACTTCTTGAAGTGCTGCGTAAAAAACGTCTTTGGTTTCCTCTTCTGCGTCCTCTGTGGGCGCGTATACGTTCCCAAAGGTATATTGTGGTATTTTCCCTTTAGTCTTAGGGTGCATATTGTATCTGATACCGGGGTAAAGGCTAGAATCAATTTTTTTAATTGTTTGGATACAATATATCCAACTCCTTTATGGCCAATCCTTTCATCGTTTCCTGAGAAATACATAGAGAATTTTCTCTTGTGAATTTCGCCTTTACCCTTCCATCTTATCTCTTGTAGGGCCACGAGATCCATTTTGTATCTCAGTATCTCATCCGCTAAGCTATCCATAGCCTCTGCTTTCAGAAGCGTAAATACATTCCATGTACCAAATTTTAGTCTGATTCCGTCAATCTTATCCTTATTTCCCTGCGATGGTCGTCTTCGTGTGGACAGTCCAGTTTCTTTCGTTGTAGTCTTCGCAACATTAATGTTTTCACGAGGATGGGTAGTTAGCCCGTCGCTCAACCCCCTTTTCGGAGGGCCATTTCGCCTGTTCCCGTCAGCCCACACATCTACCTCGCTCCATACGGATTTTCACCGCATCTTGCGAGGTTTCTGTGTGGTTACCAGGGGTCACCTATCGTGGAGGTGGGTCCAGACTTGGGTAGGATAGGCTATGCGACAATTGCAAGTAAGTTTAGATTATTTATTAAATAACTAATGTCATAATTTATTATGAAGCTTTAATTATAATCTACTATTTTGTTAGTTGAATGATAAACGATACGTTATTCAAAGTGCAAGACACACGCGTTTATCAAGCATGAGGAAAATGTAAAGATATTTATGCACTGATTAATTTTATTAACAAGGACACTTGTGAATCGAAGACTTCTGATGAGCAAAATGTCAATATATTACAAAATACATGTTAATATAACTACACGTGAAGTTCTTAAAAGTGTCACCTTTGACGCTAGTGCTGTTGCGATCGGAGCGAATAAACTAGACCTGATTTTCGATGTTTCATATGACATAGACTTCAATGTTTCATCTAGACTTGATCTTTAATAATTTAGTGTGATTATTGTATAGCTATTATAGTTACCTAAAATCCTCTTCATTTACAAACATTTTATGCATAAGGTATATTAATTTTTGTAAGAATTGCATATTAAAAATTTTCAAAACTTGCAATTTTTTATTTGAAAAGACGAAACTTTGCAAAAATATTATGGATTAAGAAATAGCTAGATCGATAGGTACCATATAGCATTAGATAATATTGATTTTGATCAAGAACTTTAAGAAATTAAATAAAAACTCTAGAGAAGCACTCTAGATAGACAAGATTACAAGTTTTAGGCTGGAATATGTTCTTATTTTATTAATTTGAGCAGCGATTCTGTATGATAAATATTAAATGGCAACGATTTGTAGCGTTTCGGTGGGTTCGTGGCCTTGGAGGTGCAAAAAAATGTAAACAAATCGAGCCGCAGCGAGCGTAATCAGTGCAAATAAGGTGAGTTTGATTACGATGCTGAACGATTTTAGTTATTGGTGGGCGATTGTCGGGTGTGAATGAAAGTTACTGTGAGTAAAAATTGCGGAAATCCAGTGAAAATTGTTATGAAAATTTCTGAGGTTTTGGTGAAACGTTTTGTGAGTCTCTTTGTGAAACTATTGTTGAAATTTCTGATTTGGTGAGTCAGTTTTTACATTGATTTATTAACTAGATTTATGGAAATTTGTTGAAGGAAAATTTTTGGCGTTTACATTCGTAAAATTTTGTTAAAATTGTGCGCAATTTATTTAAAAAAAATTGTCTAAAATTGTGGAAACTTTGTTAGAATTAGTGGAGATGTGTTATTACATAGTTTCGTTAAAATTTGGGGAAAATTCGTTAAAATTACGGTAAATTTGTGAAAATGTCTATAAATCAATACAATTAACTGATTTTCTTATTTTATCACGACTGGATTTTCAATAATTTTGTCTGATTATAAACGATTTGATCTTCTAGATGTCATCTATACAATTTCACCGTTTCCAAAATATCGTTGTCATTCCAATTAAGATATAGTGATAAATATAGGTGATAAATAGTTGATTCAGTAATAAATAATTAAGATTGGGGTATCAAATTAAGAAATTATTTGTATAGACGAGACATGGTTTTCAATATTTAATCTCGGCTGGATTTTTAATAATTTTATCTGATTATAGACGACTTGGTCGTCTGGATTTCATCTAGATTTAATTCTTCACAATCTAGTCTGGTTGTGTAGACTAGACTTGATCAAGGTTTCGCCTTTCATAGTATTCTCTTTATTTACAAACATTTTCTGAATAAAATATTAATTCTTGTAGGAATTGCATATTATTTCCAAACTATGCAGTTTTATTTCCAAAAACGAAATTTTTTAAAAATATTAATGATTAAGGAATATCTACATCGATACCATCTAAAATTAGATAATATAGATTTTGTCAAGAATTTTAAGAAAATAAATAAAAACTCAACATTTAAATTTGAAAAGCACTCAAGATAGACAAGATTAGAAGTTTTAGGGTGGAATATGTCTTTATTTTATTAATTTGAGCAGCGATTCTGATTCGCAAATAGTAAATGGCAGCGATTTGAAGCATTTCTGTGGGTTCTTGGCCTTGGAGGTGCAAAAAATGTAAACAAATCGAGGCGCAGCGAGCGTAATCAGTGCAAATAAGGTGAGTTTGGATACGATGCTGAACGATTTTAGTTATTGGTGGGCGATAGTCGAGTATGAATGTATTTTATTTTGAGTAAAAATTGTGGAAATCCAGTGAGAATTGTGATGAAAGTTTGTGAGATTTTGCTAGAAGGTTTTGTGAGTCTATTTGTGAAATTATTGTTGAAATTTCTTATTTGGTAAGTGAGTTTTTACATTGTTTTATTAACTAGATTTAAGGAAAATGTAACTTAATGTAAAATTTTGTTAGAATTGTTCGAAACTTTTGGAAAATTTGTGGAAAAGAAAACTTTGTTGGAATTCGTGGAAATGTGATACCACATAATTTCGTACAAAATTAAGGAAAATTCATTAAAATAAGGAGAAATTCGTCAAACTATCGGTAAATTAATAGAATTAACTAATTTTATTATAAAATCGAGGACTAAAAACATTTTCTCAAAAGTAATAGAACATTTAAGTAACACGTTTACATTGTCTGAAGAAATTTGTGGAAAATCTAAGTACGTTCCAATAGGATACAATTAAGATTATGTAAATTAATCGCAGGAATCAAGCTGGCAAATGTAAAAGTACTTTAACCTTATACCATTTCACCGTTTAACCGCTTCCGTTATTAAGATATATTGATAAATATAGGTACTAAATATTGATGAAATGTAGTTAATTCAGCAATAAATAATTAAGATGGAGGATATTGTATAGACTAGATATGGTCTTCAGTGTTTCATCTCGACTCGATAATAAGTTTCTTTGATTATAGACGGCTTTCTTTGTCTTCTATATTTCCTATAGATTTAAGTCTTGCTAATCTAGTCTGGTTGTGTAGACTAGACTTGATCAAGGTTTCATCATTCATAAAATGCTCTTCATTTACAAACATTTTATGTATAAGTTATTAATTTTTGTAAGAATTGCATATTAAAAAATTTCAAAATATGAAATTTTTAATTTGAAAAGAACTTAAATTTGCAAAAAATATTAGCTGGTAGGTAATATCTAGATCGATATGTACCATCTAGAACTAGATAATATAGATTTTGATCAAGAACTTTAAGAAAATAAATGAAAACTCATAATCTAAATTTGAAAAGCACTCGAGATAGACAGGATTAGAAGTTTTAGGGTGGAATATATCCACTTATAATATATCCAGTTATAATATAAACAGTTAATGGCAACAATTTGTAGCATTTCGTCTGTTTCTTGCCCTTGCAGGTGCAAAAACTGTAAGCAAATCGAGTTGAAGCGAGCGTAATCAGTGCAGATAAGGCGAGTTTGAATACGATGTTGAACGATTTTAGTTATTGGCGATAGTCGAGTGTGAATATATTTTATTGTGAGTAAAAATTGCGGAAATCCAGTGAAAATTGTGATGAAAGTTTGTCAGCTTTTGGTAAAACGTGTTGTGTGGGTCTCTTTGTAAAACCATAGTTGAAATTTCTGATTTGGTGAGTTTTACATTGATTTGACCTAGATTTAAGGAAATTTGCTGAAAGAAAATTTTTGGGGTTTATATTTGTAAAATTTGGTTAGAATTGTTCGAAACTTTAGAAAATTTATCGAAAATTGAGGAAACTTTGTTAGAATTCGTGGAAATGTGTTGCGACATAATTTCGTTAATATTTGGTGATTCTTTGTTAAAATTTGGTGAAAATTCGAAAATTTGTGCAATTATGGGTAAATTAATAGAATTAATTGATTTTCTTTTATAATCGAGGACTCAAAAATATTTTCTCTAGTTTCTAGTTTGATAAAATTTGTTGAAATTCTAAACAGGCTCCAATAGCTTTCAATTAAGATTGTGTAAATTAGACGCAGGAACCAAGCTGGCAAATGTAAAAGTACCTATACCATTTCACCGTTTCCAACATATTATTGTCATTCCAATGAAATAAATATAGGTAATAAATATTTGTGATATATAGTTAATTCAGCAATAAATAATTAAGATGGAGGTAACAAATTAGGAAATTTATTCTACAGGCTAGACATGGTCTTTAATGTTTCATCTCGACTGAATTTTTCATAATTTTGTCCGATTATAGACGATTTGGTCCTCTACATTTCATCTAGATTTAACTCTAAATAATTTTGTCTGGTTGTGTAGACTAGACTTGATCATGATTTCGCCTTTCATAAAATTCTCTTCATTTACAAACATTTTATGCATGTTATTAATTTCTGTAAGAATCACATATTAAAAATTTGCGTATTAGGAAATTGTAGGAATTGCATATTAAAAATTTCCAAAATATGCAATGTTTTATTTGCAAAGATGAAACTTCAAAAATAGTAATGATTAAGGAATATAGGTTAATATGCGTTAAGAGGCTTGAGCCATTCAGCGCCCTCCGTGCCACAATTGAAACTAACGGAAATTGACATAAAACCTCCTGTGGCGTGTACAAAACGCCACCGTAGCGACAGATTTGAAAAAAAATGGATGGTTAGATTAGGTTATATTAGGAGAAGATCAATCAAGACCACATATCGCGCGACAGCGCGACCTCTGGATCCGAAATAAGAAAAAAAAATATAGGCAGTCAGGCACTGCCGACTGAAGTGAAAACTTTTGAAAAAACCAGAATATGAATTTTAATCCGGAATGTTTGGTTGATTCTGTGTTGATAGGTCAGCAAAATGAATTGGTAGGATATATGGCACATTTCTTGTTGATGGGTCTGCAATTTGTGAGTTATGGAAATTTTGACTTTTAGAAACATGCCTTATAACTGCTTTTGAAGATTTCTGTATGTAAATTAATTTTTGTTTGGAATATTCTTTACAACGTTTAATTTTTTCCTCTTTCTCAGCTGTGATTGTTCGATGTTTAGAGACTTCTGAATTAACTATTGCAAGAGTTTTTTTCTTATTCTTATCTCTATATCGCTGACTAGTAATTTTATTTTGAAGTTTCCTTCCTTTGGAGAGCACACGAGTACATTTGGTTGCCTAAAACTTTGATGGGTTTAATTCGTGATTTACCATGAATTCTTCGATGCAAGTCAGTAATCTGAACATTCCAATAGTCCGGCACTAGTATATCTACTAGTACATCCGTCAAAAGTACTTACTCTTGTACTGCACACTGATTATAGGGGTTAATAATTCCTTAGAGGCGCTGCGTTCTGTCAACACTGCCAAAAACTTTCCAATAATCCGGCACTAGTACAGCTACTATTACATCCGGTAAAAGTACTTACTCTTGTACTGCACACTAATTCTACGGGTTGATATTTTTTTAGAAACGCCACGTTCTGTCAACCATGCCAAAAACTTTGACTATTAAGTTTGACGTTCAGAGCCAACTTTAAACATATGCATATAGATAGCTTAATTACGAGATCGATGAATGATTAGATTGATGACGATGACGCAAATCTATGAGTTTACCCTCTACCCAAATGTCATTCAGCGCGGCTATAGAAGTTTTCACTTCAATAATTAAATAGTATAAACAATTTTTATATACCCCCATCAGATTTATTTTCCCTACGCCTTTGTGTTTTGCCCCCAATGCGCACGTGCTTAATTCGTACAGTGGGTTGCCTATACATCTCATGCCTCTTAACGTAGATTAACCGGAATATCTAGGTCGGTCCTAGACACTGAAATATATACTAACTGGAACGATCGCTGGTTTCTAAGCTTGTGAGTGTAAAGAGAGAGGTCCTAAGGGGAGTCCTCCCTCCTTGTGTTTGTGAGAGGGAGGATGACTTGAATTCGAGAGTGGGAGGATGTGATACAGTCAGAGCGGAAAGCTAGTTGTATCAAACCAAATCAATTATTTATCCACACTTTGTAAATACAAAATATTAAAACTAATAATATTTTGTCATGTGCTACTAGTATTATGTATATAATAATTTTCTTTTTGTATTATATATTACATGTATAAAATAATATAGATATATTTATACTATACACTAGGTTTTTTACTAATTGTAACCCTGTACTGGACGAAGACAGAGCGATACGAGGGCTCCCCTTGGGACCTCTCTCTCTACCCGTACAAGCTTAAAAGCCAGCGCTCGTTCCAGTTAGTATATATTTCAGTGGTCCTTGATAAAGATAATATATATTTTGATCATGAACTTTAAGAAAATAAATGAAAACTTAACTAAATTTGAAAAACACTCAAGATAGATCAGATTAGAAGTTTTAGGGTGGAATATATCCTTATTTTACTAATTTGAGTAGCGATTATGTTTGGTTAATAGCAAATGGCAGCGATTTGTAGCGTTTCAGTGGGTTCTTGTCCATGGAGGTGCTAAAAATGTAAACAAATTGAGGGGCGCGAGCGTAATCAGTGCTAATAAGATGAGTTTGAATACGATGCTAAACGATTTTAGTTATTGGTGGGCGATTGTCGGGTGTGAATGAATTTTATTGTATGTAAAAATTGCGGAAATCCTTTGAAAATTGTGATGAAAGATAGTGAGATTTTGGTACAACGTTTTGTGTTTTTTTGTGAAATTATTGTTGAAATTCCTGATTTGGTGAATGATTTTTTACATTTATTTATAAACTAGATTTAAGGAAATATGTTGAAGGAAATTTTTTCGGGTTTATATTTGTATAATTTTGTTAGAATTCTTCGAAACTTTGAGAAATTTGTACAAAATTGAGGAAACATTGTTAAAATTCGTGGAAATGTTTTACGACATAATTGCGTTAAAATTTGGGGAAAAGTCGTTAAAATTAGGGAAAATTTGTGAAAATGTCCGTAAACCAATAGGATTAATTGATTTTATTTTATAATCGAGGATTCAAAAATATTTTCTCAAAAGTAATGGAACATTTAAGTAAAAAGTTTACATTATTTGATAAAATTTGTGGAAAATCTAAATAGAATCCAATAGAATTCTAAAATGATTGTGTACTTATACCATTTCACCGTTTCCAACATATCGTTGTCATTCCAATTAAGATATAGTGATAAATATAGGTAATAAATATAGGTTGTACATTGTCGTCAACAGTCGAGTATAAAAAAAGAGAACATTTATTAAAAAAAATATATTGATTGCTGGTACATTAGCGATATCACAAAAACCTGGATATCTGAAAAGTAGGCTTCACTGAAATCAAATAAAAAAAATGATTTTAAAATATGGGGAGGATTGTCCAGCGATTAGAAATACTACTTTAAGCGAGAATAAACTTCCAACACTCTCTTAACAGTCTACAGAAAAAGCCACAAATTTGTCCAAAACATTGTATTTTTGATACAGATATGTACAAACAGTACAGTGATCAGTCCTTCTAGAAATTGAACAAAGAAAATAATAAATTGTATGCTTGTACAAAATGAATTTATGTTTTATTATATTGCTACTAATTGTAAAAAACGATACTTTTTTATTTAAATAATAATTAGAATCAGAAATTTAAAGAATTATTGAAAATAAGAAGATAAATGTTTTGACTCATCCAAAAACATAGCTATCGGTCACATACATATACAACTACTATATGTATGTGACCAGTGGATGTATTCCGTTCATAAGTATTCAATGGATTTACAGTAATTGGTCAATGCTTTATAATGTTTATAATTATCTAGTTTTGTCTGTCTAGTCTTGGCTGTCTAGTCTTGGCTGTCTAGTCTTGGCTGTCTAGTCTTGGCTGTCTAGTCTTGGCTGTCTAGTCTTGGCTGTCTAGTCTTGGCTGTCTAGTCTTGGCTGTCTAGTCTTGGCTGTCTAGTCTTGGCTGTCTAGTCTTATCTGTCTAGTCTTGTCTGTCTAGTTTTATCAGTCTAGTCTTGTCTGTCTAAGTCTGTCAGTCTACAAGACTAAGGTATCGGAGAGACATGATCTTAAAAACAATGTTATTTTTATGGTTTTTGTTGAGTGCCACGGAGGTGGACTGAAAGCTGTAAAATAACTTACAAATTTAAAGAGAGATTTCTTTTGGTAGTCTTAAAAAGACTCAGTAATTGTTATAGAGCTACAGAAAGACTGAATATATTTATATATTCAGGCTGTGTTCCGTTTGTTTTAAACCATTATGCTTAGCTTCTTATGCTGCTATTTGTAAATTAAAACATTACTGCCACTAACTGTCACATAGTTACTCTAACCTCAGAATAGTAATTGACTAATCACTATTTTTACCGTTTCGTATGATATTTCTTGGTCTGTCAAATTTTTTCACAATCAGTACTTTATTTTTATTAGAATATATTTTTTTCTATAAATTAAACCTGTATTGATTTACGAATGTCATAAATCCGCACAAAAATCATATTTTAATCATGAAAATATCTAGATATAGTAGATTTCTTTTTTTTAGATGACTTTGTAGATTTCTGTTTAAAACGCTCTAAATTTGCAACTTCGGTCTTGTCATTTTGTAAATGAAATAACACACTAAACTTTAAATTATAAAAAAGTTATGGGTTGTATCCAGTACAGAAAAGAATATAAAATTTTCTTCTGTTAATAAACAATTATGTGACCAAAAGATTATCTTATAGTTATATAGTTTTCAAAATATGACTAATCACTCTCGACTGACCAGCAACTGTACTATTTACCCCTATCAACCGTTTCATCTGGCAAAGAAAATAAATCAATTATTTTTATTACTACACCATTATTTTTCTGAAAAAATTGAATTACGAGTGGAAACATTTTAATTGAACCACGGTTGAAGTAACCGTGGTTCAATTAAAATCGGTTGAAACTGATAGACATGTAATTCGGGATACTGATTGCATTACACTTTTATACAATATGGAGCTACATATAACATTATTCGCGATATATTTTGTTTTTACTGATGATATTCGCTTGGCTGATTCCGAATCATCAACCATTTTTCTCACTAGTTTTTGCATGCAGTAGAATTATAACTATAATGATATTTTAAAGTGTGAAAAGCCAAAGTTCATTCAATTACCGATATTTTGGAATGCATACATGAATTTTTTGTCTAAAAAATCGCTTGCAGTCATGGAACTACATAATTCCTACACAAAGTGTTTTTGTGTGCTTTCTTGACAATATCTGAATGACAATGACAATATCTTGAATCTTTTGTTTTACATACTGTACAAGCCTCCAAGCATCCAATTCAGAATTTGATGAAGGTTATACATATTATGTTAGTTTTAGTTATACATGATGTTTGACATATACACTTGGATTGCAGTTCTTCTGTTATCAAACACCTTCATTTGGGTTCTGGGGTTAAAAAGGGTTAAAAAGGTTAAAAATCATTTAAATAATAAATAATTATTCGTTGCCAAATATTAAAAAGAGAATAATTTTGGTATTAATAGAAAAAGAAAGAGAACAAAAATAGTTTGTTAAAAAAGACATGTTCTCTATAAAAGAGACCAGTCATAATCATTCACAATCATAATAATTCAGCAATAAATAATTAAGATTGATGTTTCAAATTAGGAAACTTGTTGTATAGACTAGATGGTCTTCAATGTTGCATCTCGACTTGATATTTAATAATATTGTCTGATTATAGACGACTTGGTCTTCTAGATTTCATGTAGATTTAACTCTTAATAATCTAGTCTGCTTGTGTAGAGTAGACTAGACATCAAGGTTTCGTTTTCCATAAAATTATCTTCATTTACAAACATTTTATGCATAATTTATTAATTAGGGTTCCGTACCGAAAACGGAACCCTTATAGGATCACTTTGTTGTCCGTCTGTCTGTCTGTCTGTCTGTCTGTCTGTCTGTCTGTCCGTCTGTCTGTCTGTCAAGACCATTTTCTCAGGAACGCGTAGAGGTAACAAGTTGAAATTTTCAAAAAATACTCGGGTCTACGGTCTCTTTCGGCTGCGAAAAAATCAAACTTGTAAGTCAACGCGATCAAACGATATGACCGTTTATGTCGCATATTTTGCGATTTCACAAGGGAATCAAAACCTATAGGGTACTTCCCGTTGACCTAGAATCATGAAATTTGGCAAGAAGCGGTGTCTTACAGCACATGTAAAGGGAAAAATCTGAAAACCGTAAATATGTAGTTTAATTACAAGAAAAATGCGAATTTACTATTAGAAACTTATGACAATACACTAATGTTGTCGTAGTGGTATTTTCAGGCTCCAGAAGCATATGGGTTGCATACAGTTAGGTCCTAAGGTTAAAAAGTATGTGTTGGCACCAAGCTGTTAATACTGAAATTTCTTTGTTTATATTCGTTATGCATTTCATCACGTACGCTCTATATCAGGGATGTTATGGAGATCCGAAACCATAACCGAAACTATCGGATATCCGAAATAAAAATATATCCGTAACCGAATCCGATATAAAAGTTTCGAATAATTTCGGATAATGTTTACTGATATGTTGTAATAATTCCTATAAATATATTTCAATATCTAATAGAAAATATATAATAGACAAAAAGGAATAATGTTGTTTTTGTTTATTATAATTATGATTTTGCATTTTTACGTAGATAAATATTAATAACTTATATATCTTATATGATATATAATTGTAGTACCTACTTATATTGTTGTACTTAGTTGTATGACATATGATTGTAGGTAGTACAAATAATAACATAGAAATAAAATATTTTTTTTTACAAATTAGCATTCTACTTTTATTATTCCTTAGAAATCTGATATCCGTAACCGAAACTATCCGAAACTAACGGATTATCCGAAAAAAATTCTTATCCGTAACCGTATCCGAAACCGGTATAACATTATTCCTATATCCGTATCCGCATCCAGATCCGAAATTACTTATCCATATCATCTCTGCTCTATATACATAATATATACAGGGTATATATTATGTCTAAATGTTGCTTGTTTATAACCGACATGCGACATACTCAAGTCCCGTAACATCCTGTATATATTATATTTCGTCTAATTTTTCTTTATAATCTACATAATATGTTGATAATCTACATAATAATACTATACTATAATCTACATAATATATTGTAGATAATATGATTTAAGTATATTATACTTAAATCACGTTCGCCCTATATTTTTTGGTAGTCAATTGCCCAAAAAGCAGTCAATTCAACAACTGAAAGTTAAGAGTATCGAAATAGATCTAGAAATAGTTAATATATTAGTTTATATTAGATCTAGAAATAGTAAGATCTTAATATAAGTTAGGGTATAAGTCTAATACTAAAATAAAGTTTTCTTTTTATAAGTTTAAAAATATTCGCGTTATTAAAAAAAAATACCCTGTATACCTTTATACAGGGTATATAGGTATACAAGCAAAATTGAGCAGTAAAAACAAATAGTGAAGTTCCAGAACCCCTAAACACTCATAGTGAATGGAGGATGTATGGTAATAAAATAGAGGGTAGAATTCCATCGTACGACAACGACATGTTGAGGTTATGCTTGCAGCGGTACTAAGATGGTCGTGATTTTATGAGAGCCACTTGTCAAGTTAACTGAATGTGCTTGTAACGTCCTCCACAAAAAAAGATACCTTACTTACAAGTTTGTACGGAACCCTCGGTGCGCGAGTCACAACTCGCACTTTGCCGTTTTTTTTTTTGTTAAAATTGCATATAAAAAATTTCCAAACTATGCAATTTTTTATTTGAAAGGACGAAAATTTGGAAAAATATTAACGATTAAGGAATATCTAGAACTAGATATTATAAATTTTGTTCAAGAACTTTAACAAAATGACTAAAATCTCTAGATCTAAGATTGAGAAGCACTCAATTTAAGTAATGTGATCTTGTTAGATAGACAAGAGTAAAAGTTTTATGGTGGAATATGTGCTTATTTGACTAATTTGAGCTGAGATTCTGTTTGGTAAATAGTAAATGGCTGTGATATGTAGCGTTTCGTTGGTTTCTTGGCCTTGGGGGTGCAAAAAATGTAAACAAATCGAGCCGCAGCGAGCGTAATCAGTGCAAATAAGTAGAGGTTGAATGCGAAGCTGAACGATTTTATTTATTGGTGGGCAATAGTCGGGTGTGAATGAATTTTATTGTGAATATGGCGGGTATTCAGTAAAAATTTTGATAAAAGTTGTGAAATTTTGGTACAATGTTTTTTTGAGCCTGTGAAATAATTGTTGAAATTTTGATTTAGTGAGTGAGTTTTTACATGGATTTATTAACTAAAATTTCAGAAAAAAAAATTGTTGATGGAAATTTTTGCATTTTTTATTTCTAAAATTTTGCAAAAATTGTTCATGATTTTAAATAAATTGGCGAAAATTGAGGAAACTTTGTTAGAATTTGTGAGAAGGTTTAGGAGATATCTTCGTTATAATTTAGCGAAAATTGATTAAAATTCGGGAAAATTTGTGAAAATATCGGTCACTCAATAGAATTAACTGTGTTTCTTATAAAATCATGAGAAAAAGAAAAAGAGCTTCTCAGAACTAATGGATAATCTAAGTAAAACGTTTACAATGTTTTATAATTTTTTTTTTAAATCTAAATAGGATCCAATAGGATTCTAATAAGATTGTGTAAATTAAACGCAGGAAATGGTTGGTAAATGTAATTTAAACTCGCATCTACTAACCAAGCTGGAAAATGTAAAAGTACTTTACCTTACACCATCTCATCGTATCAAACTTATTGTTGTCATTCCAAGTAACGTATAGTGATAAATATTAGTTAATGCAGCAATAAATAATTAAGATTGAGGTATGAAATTAAGCAAGCATGCACATGAGAAATGAGTTTTGGTCGAAACGAAATTTGCGGTTCCATTATTCAAACAGTGTCTAATTGTTGAAAGTGGAGCTCGGGTCTGAACAATAATGGCGCACATGCATAAGCCATTTGCCATCCCGCTATCATACGTTATGCAATCCCGTCTTTCTGCAGGTGCTCTACGGTACGTTACGGTAAAGACCACAAGCGTTTATCCCTAATAATGGTTAAACTGATTTAATTGTTCGCTGTGATTTATGGACGCGATGGCACCGACTCTCACTTTATTGTGTTCGAAAATTGTGAATTACAACCTCTCCTCCATTATCCCTGTGACAGTGTTTGCTGCGGTTGTAATCGTCGAGATATGATAAATCCATTATAATTCACTTAGACCGCTTATCTGGAATCATTAGACTGGAACCTCTTTTTATGTACTCAGGCGACAGCTTTTCTAATCTTACATAAAATAGTTTTATGCATTTTGGAATTGGTCTAATCCAAAATTTAAACAAAATATTATCTTTGAGACAGATACAACTACACAAACAAGACTAGCTTGTTAAGTCTAGACAGGCAGGTCTGTAATTAGATTGGTGTGATCGTGTCATAAGGAAAATATGTATTTAGTTGTAATTCTGCCATATATTAGAATGGCGTAATGCTGGCAGTCGTCGATCCTTGTTAGTAGTTAGTGTATCTTGGTATGGTCGGGGAGATCAGCGAGCCGTGGCGCCGCCATCGCTGTGCCCTGTTTACCGTAAACACAATGGAAATGGCCCTACTGATTTACCGAGCATGACATGCCGCTGTCACCGCCGCGACGCTCTCGTTTACCAGAGCGCGTCCGTCCACATAATGCGTGCATTGCGTACACACCCACCTAATATGTCCTCCGACGCCACCAAAAACCCTCCAGAAAATTTTTGGGAATAACAATGGACCCACCCCATTCAGCTAGGAATTCAATAGGACAAAACAGAAAGTGGGTTGCAGGTTCCAACTAGAATTATTAATTTCTAAAGCCACACAGCTTCAAAATCATAAACTTTCACCTAATTACACCTATTAAACTACATTTCACAAAAACCTTTCCGCGCAGAATTTATTCAGAAACTTGGAAACTAAAAATATAGACTATAAAACAAGATCGGACTACAAAACTACAATTTCAATGACTAATTTGAAGGTCTTTACTCGACATAAATCATCAATACTAATTACCTCAGTATTTTCTGACGAATATTAAAATCCAGCCTAGTTTTCAACATTCATAATTTGCAGCAAAATATTTCAGTTTTCCTTATAAAGTGTAAATGATAAAGCGTTGGTAGATATTGGGCAGAACATCCCTTATGCGACCTCTAGGGGATGATTTTATTCTGTAACTTAATTCAGGGCACGTAGCGCTTCTAGGCTTATTTTTTCCACTCGTATTAAGTTGATAAATATTTCATGAGAACATTTCAACCCGACCGCGCACGCAAAAGGTTAGATTTAATATAAATATAAAAAAAAAAACTCGTCCACTAATTAATAATTGAGTGGAATTGAATAAAGCACAAATGGAAGAAGTGAGTGAGCAAATGGAGAAAACTGTGACGAAATGTGACTCGAGTTGGAAAACATGTTCGTGGATTATGTTTACGCGCTTTACCCGACTAGTTTATGGAAATTTATTAATGGATATTGCATAAACAGCATCAGAATATAAGCTTTTAGGTATACACAACAAAACGAACTTCTAGGACTACAAATCCACTCTACTTACAATACAAACACTTGAATTAGAAGAATAAAAAGAAGGTCTAGTTTTAAAACAAACTGTTGATAGTTGATCTAGTAAAGCACCCTTACCTTTTTGGTCTAGTCTTATGTATCCAATTTTGACTTTATTTTCTATTTGATATTGTATATTTGGTTTTGTTTACCTATTTTTGACTTTTTTTATTAGTCTAGTGCAGTGTTTCCCAAACTTTCTATCCACGTGTACCCCTTTCAAATATTTTTTAACACTTCGTACCCCTTAGTAAAAAATTTCTGAGATATGTTATTAAAAACAACAACTGTGCTTGTCATTTTTACGTAATATACAGTCTCCAGATTGGAGTTTCAAAGGTAAAAATATATTTATTTATTATACAAGCGGATAAAATTAAGTTAAACTTAATAAAGACGGAACAAAGCTTGAATATATAAATATACTCAACCTTTCCGGAACTCTATAATACTAATGAGTCTTTTTAGGACTACCAAAAACAAATCTCGTATGAAATTTGTCAGTTATTCTATAGCTTTCAGTCCACCTTCGTGGCACTCAACAAAAACCATAAAAATAACATTGATTTTTAAGATCATGTCTTTCCGATACCTTGAGTGGATAGCCATCTGTGGACGCGTTTCGAGATTTATCTCTCATCAGCACAGCTTTGCTTCCATGAACAATATTTTGTAAATCACTCACTTAAAATCCCATGTGTTGATTAGGGTTAGATGTTTTTAATTTTGACATTTTGTGAGAGAGACATGAACTTAGCAGGTTATTGATAATAAAGGGTTCAATAACCTGCTAAGTTCATGTCTCTCTCACAAAATGTCAAAATTAAAAACATCTAACCCTAATCAACACATGGGATTTTAAGTGAGTGATTTACAAAATATTGTTCATGGAAGCAAAGCTGTGCTGATGAGAGATAAATCTCGAAACGCGTCCACAGATGGCTATCCACTCAAGGTATCGGAAAGACATGATCTTAAAAATCAATGTTATTTTTATGGTTTTTGTTGAGTGCCACGAAGGTGGACTGAAAGCTATAGAATAACTGACAAATTTCATACGAGATTTGTTTTTGGTAGTCCTAAAAAGACTCATTAGTATTATAGAGTTCCGGAAAGGTTGAGTATATTTATATATTCAAGCTTTGTTCCGTCTTTATTAAGTTTATCTGATTATCTATAATGTTGTATGGTTTTACCAATTCAAAATTTATCATTTATATCAATAACCTGCTAAGTTCATGTCTCTCTCACAAAATGTCAAAATTAAAAACATCTAACCCTAATCAACACATGGGATTTTAAGTGAGTGATTTACAAAATATTGTTCATGGAAGCAAAGCTGTGCTGATGAGAGATAAATCTTGAAACGCGTCCACAGATGGCTATCCACTCAAGGTATCGGAAAGACATGATCTTAAAAATCAATGTTATTTTTATGGTTTTTGTTGAGTGCCACGAAGGTGGACTGAAAGCTATAGAATAACTGACAAATTTCATACGAGATTTGTTTTTGGTAGTCCTAAAAATACTCATTAGTATTATAGAGTTCCGGAAAGGTTGAGTATATTTATATATTCAAGCTTTGTTCCGTCTTTATTAAGTTTATCTGATTATCTATAATGTTGTATGGTTTTACCAATTCAAGATAAAATTAAGGTTTAACGAGATTTAAATTCGCGAGTTAAAGCTTAATTTTATTCGCTAGTGCATGCAAACTTTTTATTAATTTTGCTTTTTATTTATCAAGTTAAAATCAAATAAAAGTTCCATTTTGTTTTTTTTAAGAGAAGCATCAAAGTCGTCCGCCCATTATTGTATTGTTATCATGAGAACGATAAAATTGTTGATTCGTACGTCAAAATCTTGTTTAGTGTTTAATTAATTTGTGTTTTATTAATGATAAATAGATACATCCTAAGAATTGTTAAATGGAGACGCAATTGTGGAAAAAATAATCCAGCGGAAATCAACATTTATACATTAATCGACATTTATACAAAGAAATGTGTAAGTAATAAGTTTTGTGATTGGGGATCAAAAAAGAACATCAGCGAAGTCAACATTTAGGGTTGTGTTTACGGAGCCCACAAGTGAATTATTTTGATGCGTTGCTATGGATACTTTTATTTCACTAGCGAAAAAAAAAAATTATTTCATTAGTGTATAAACCACTGTTTTATTGATCCCCGCATCCAAGGAATGCAACGTGACCTTTTAAGGTAAAATTGCATTAAAATTATTACAAATCTTACTCTCTTCACTTGTCTTTAAATACGTAAAAACAATCTGCAATCATTTTATCGTTAGTAAAATAATCTATTGGTTGTATTGTAATTATTAATTATCAAAGATGAAGAAGCTGAATTATTTTTAGATTTCAAACACTTATAAAAAGTAATGTTTGATGCACTATTTTTTTAGGTAATTTAAATATTGTTATTTTTATTACTCATGCGGGATAAGTATTCTAATATATTATAATATTCAATGAATATAATAATATTCAATAAAAATTGATAAGTTACATAAAAACAATTGAATAAATAAAATAAACACAATCAAAACCTTAATATTAAAAAAGTGACGTAAAAGTTACATTTTTTTGACAATTGAAAAATCTAATTCTTCATTTTTACTTCGTTCTTTTTTTTGGAAGACCTCTGGATCCCAATCTTGTAAGATACGTCCCCTAGTATGAGTAATAAAAAATATTATCTGCAACTCGTGCGGTTTTGTCAATAGCGAAAAACGAGAGCTCTCACTTTGTTCGTGAGCCCAATTTTGCTCTCGTGGGCAATTGACAACTTACCAACCTAGTTGCACAATATACTATTTTCACCTTATATACACCTTAGCACAAATAAAAAAATTAATATTTTGAAACATAGTTTCGTACCCCTTCCAAACCATTCGCGTACACTTTGGGAAACACTGGTCTAGTGTGTCTATCTAATCTTGTCACACGAAGAACTTCTGTGTACACCTGATATTTAGTTTCCTTGTCCAGGTTAATACAATGTAGGTCGTTTTAGGAAATAATGCTATACGTTATTAGACGACGAAGGTTCCATTAGGTGATCCTGATCCCAGGATCCGCGGCCAATCCGCATCCTCGGAGGCCGCGGAAGATTTCTTATCTTACTCCCGTCTGCTCTTTATGTATCTCACTTGAATACACTTTATTTATTTCTCCTACCACTCCCAAGGATTAAGAAAATCCATTAAAGGATTAATATTTTTAAAAAGGGTTTTTTGATATCATGATTTATGAAAACCACTAGACCTGTAATAATGACATTGATAAGAATAAAATAATAAAATTAGTCAGACTAGATAAAATGTGAAGAGCAAATCCAGATTGGTCGTTAGAGCTAGATACTATTAGGTAAAAAGGTTTGTCAGTTTAGTTCTATATAGGGATGAATAGGTTATAAGTATGGATAGTGCGATAAATTGTTTTATAGAAGTCCATTTAAGGAATAAATACCTATAGATTTGGTTTGAATAAAATAATTCTCTAATGTTTAAATTTGCAACAAAAATGGAAGACTTTGCGGAAATAAGCGCTGCAATATCCAGCCATACCGAAATCACCATAAATTCCAATTCAACGATCTCGACATCTCGAGCACCGTAATACTTCCCACACCGATTCCCTCCTATACATATTTATATTACTTTTATATTATTATTCCCCTTCATAAAAGAACTTTACCTCAAAAATCAATTGAAATTCACCAATCTCGAGTTATATTCTCCGTATTTTTACTCGGTTTAAGTCAAGTAGTGTTTGAGATAAATGGGAGTATATTTTATAGGTGAAATATGGGGTTGAAGCTACGTGACCGCACGACGGCGAACCCGCGAACTAACAGGGTTATATACCCTGTAAGACCGGGGTGAAATCTATGTTCGCTGTTGCTTATTTATCTCCGGGAACTAGATTAGCTAATTAAATGAATGTTAAATATAAATCATAGGATTTTATGAATAATTGTGGGAGAGATCGCGAGTTTAGATTCGGCTTGACGTTTCTTTATCTTTGGGTCGTTACGCTTCAAGTTTTATCTGCTCGTTTTGGCTACGTTACACTCGTTACATATTTAACTTATTTAACATTTATTTCCCTTAATTAACTAACTTGTAATGTCACTTGTTCCCTCTTGTTTCAGTTTTAAACTCATTTTTTCTTTCTACATCAACGTATTAAACACACAGTATAAATTTACAAATGTAATTATTATATTTAATTTCACATTCTGAAAAATCTTTCATGAAAATAATAAACAAGAATAATAATAGCAGAAGAACCTTTGTAAACTTTTTATAAATTTCCATTCGATTTACAATGTCTGATATTTTTTTTAAATTAATACATTTTCCCACAAAGTTGAGCTAATCTATGTCTGTGTCTTAGCCTACGTTTGAGCTAGTTTTGTATGTTACGACTCACAATGAGAATATATTGTAAATATTGATATTGTTATGGTATTTTGAAGATTAAGTAGAGAATATTAGCAATAGGAAATAATTTAGTAAATTGATAGCTGTCTAAGACGAAGTCAATTATTGATTGAGCGACGGGCGAATAATTAGAGGCTTTCCAGCCTCTGTTTATATTAACTGCTTATTATTTGCTCCTGGTAAATAGTTGCCGTATAATATGGGTCATCGTCATGTCAATTACGCGACTATACACATCATCATTACTGAATTCATTGTTTGAATTTATAATTATTGCATGCAATCAAAACCGAAACAAATAAAGCCCCAACTATTACCGATCGAGAATTTAATCAAACTCAAAACTAATCATAACATAAATAATCGGTTTAATTAATTTACGATGCGAATCCGAGCGAACAAGTGCGTCAATAAAAAACTAATTTAGTCTAATTCCATCGTTGGATTTATGTAAATTGCAGAATAATTAAAATAAAAAACATTTTCAGTGAAATAAAACATTTATTTGTTAATTTCTGTGAAAATACATTTATAAAACCTTTGAATTTGTTATTCTAAAACTGGAATTAAATCTGTCTAGACATAACAAAAGTTTAATATTAGTTCTCGATCTGAGACAAACTCAGCTTTAATTTATCATTTGTCTGTAATATTTCACGATTTTTTCTCTCTCTAGAACTTCAACCCATAATTTTTTGTCGTTTGAGTGTATTTATGACTTGTTTTGTATTTATGAATGGAAATGGAGAGACAGAGGAACGAAGAAAAAAATTAATTATATCGTAAACCACATTGGATTTTTCCTCCCTTCGCATTGTAAATCTTCCACCCCTTATTTAAAATTAATCCTCGCCGACTCTTTTTTTTCGTGCGTTTGCAATTTATTTCATTCGCGTGCGCCCATTTCCCGTTTAAAACAACCGACTTATGTTCTTAAACATAATGGTCGAAAAATACAAATCCCAAATAATAATTACCCGGCCCATATAGAAAAAAAACAGTAATTTTATTTTCGTGAGTTTCTTTAATCTCCTTTAATTTTCGTAAAATCATATTTTGAATTTTATTTATTTTTTCTTTAATGATAATGAAAATTTTGTTACAATTTTTGCATATGTGATTACATAATAAGGAATATGCATGAGATTTAGATTCACTTGATTCTTTTACCCACGATATTTTATGATCTTGATATTACACGTAAACTATTATTTTCTCATTTAGTTTGTATTTAATCCCATAAAACTTTTATCAAAAAGTGCAAAATAAGCGAGATTCAAATTTACGAAACGCATCACCATTGGTCGTATAAAAGCTTGACGTCACTAGGCATTTTATAAAATTTATCGGCGTCCATATTTATAGTGTACTAATGGTGTTTGAAAGAAAATTTGTATTTATTTATAGTTTTGTAGTGTTTTCCATTACCTAGTGCGATTTTGGTATATGTAGCCTGTTAGAAAATTATTCGACCATATTTTTTATTTTGAAAACCTGATGGATTTGAATCAAGTGCGCTCGCATGAGCCGACCTTGAACCTCCGACCTTGAACCTTTGCGTGGTCTGTTAGAAACACGTAGTCTGTTAGAAAAGTATCCGACCTTTAGCCGGTAAAAAAAAACTGGCATACCTGGAGCGTTGGAAACCTAATCACCCTCAAAGTAGTCTCCTTGGGACTCCACACACTTCTCCCAGCGGTACCGCCATTGTTGGAAGCATTCCGAAAAAACCTCTTTCGAAATCGACTTTAGCTCGGCTGTCGTTGCAGCCATAATGTCCTCTCTTGTCTGAAATCGTTCGCGTTCCATTCAGTGGCCTTTTGATTTTGGGGAATAGCCAGAAGTCGCAGGGGGGCATATCAGGAGAATAAGGAGCCTGTCGAACCAGAGGAGTCTGGTTTTTCGCCAAAAAATTGTGACCCAAGTGCGAAGAATGTGCTGGAGCATTGTCGTGATGGAGTTACCAATTTCCTGATGACCACAACTCCAGTCGCTTGCGCCGCACAGCATCACGTAGGCGACGCGACGTAGGACATCCCTCATTTCACTTGTCGTCATTTTACTTGCATTGAAAAACCGACGAGAGCACTACACACTACGTCTCTCGAACGACGCTATCTACAGGCGGGAAAAAATTCACGCATGCGCACGAAGGTTCAAAGTAGGCTCATGCAAGCGCGTTTGATTCAAATCCATCAGGTTTTCAAAATAAAAAATAAAGTCAGATACTTTTATAACAGACCACGTATATCTATCTCACCATATACCAAAATCACACTAAAAATTATCAAGAACAATGACTGAAAGTGATTTTGTTAAAGCGCAGTCGGAAAATCTACCAAAAAAATGCATTTATGATTACAGCATATTTTGTATCGAATCCATATTTATCTTCCAAATCATCTTGCGCCCAACTTAATTCAGATGAACTACATGATTAATAATCATGGGATATCATTTAAGAATTAGAAGAAATAGATGTACTATCAACTGACTTATCTGCAAATATCTTTCATTTTACAACTGCTGTCCAAACTGATTTTATTGGTGAAGCTGCAATATTTTGTAATGAAGCACGAACAGGAGATGGAGCTACATTTTCTTTTCCATACTTCAATTAACATGAAAACCTTTACTTCTGTACTTCGATTTAAAACTTACTTGCACTGTTTTGTTACAGTCTAATTTCTATGCATTACTAGAGGCTTCAATCTGCTCAGTTTCAGAGACATCCGTGCGAGAGATACTGGGCCTGCTTGATAATCATCACATGCTTCAATATGAAAAGCACTGTGCCCGGCTTCATAGTAATTTGTTTGTGGAGTTTCACCTTCTAAATCACTGTACTTTTGACATCATACTCGGTGTTGAGCCGCGGTGGCTGCTTGTCTTTGGACAAACGTTCGCGTGATTAAATCTAAGGCGGTTAATTCAGGGTTGCCAATAGATTCGATCGGCACTGGAATTTAAATGGTTGGGCGAAATAAAACTTGTACGCCTCGATAAACATGTATTTAATATTTAATTCTATTTGAAGCACTTGTGACGACGTGCACTGTCGGAGTTTGGAATCTTCTTGGTGTGTGATTAAATATTGTTAAAAACAGGAAAACTCAATCCGACCTCCCATTTGCCTGCCCCCACTGAACCAAGAAGAATTCTACCCCGAAGTGCACGTGGTAATTTCTATGGCTAATCTTACAACTACCCAAAATTTAAAATACTTATACCTTAATTTAAACATTGCATTGTATTTTCAATTGTTTACGACCACCAAGCATCCAAAAACCATTAGCGATCCTAAACATCCGCCGAAGAGTATTTACAAAGGATTAGTGATTACAAGTGGTCTTTCAGATGCGTAGCGGCCATAAACAGCCCTAAACGCATTCAAAAAAATATCCACTACTCTACCGACCAGATGTTGGGAATCTACTGGTCGGTTTAAGATAATCTTAATGTAATTATTATTTACCTATTTTTAGAAACACACGAGAACAAAGAAAAATGGTTTTAAGACTAAATAAAAATAAAAATAAAATTGTTGGTTCTTAACACTCGGTGAGAGCATCATTTATTAGTGATAATCTTTGTTTCTTAATAGCACACATTCTTTCTTATGGTGGTGGCATATTTCGTTTTTGCCAATGAAATATATGAGGAACAACACCTTCCTTTAACCGTAGTCTAGCATTTTCCCTTGTTATTTCATTATTTTGTATTGAATATAATATACCTTTTTACGGTTAGGTAAGCGCATGTGCGTCCACCATGTTTAAAAGCCGGGAATATGAAAGTTTCGGTAACATTTTGTTATTTTCACTGGTTATACGTCAAAAAAGTGCCCGAAAACATGGCGGAATTTGACGCATACGCACAAAAAATTTCAACCATGAAAAGGTCTATCTATTGTATCTTCCTCAATCTGAAATAAATTTTGTAAAACCCCAGAGGAAAGGCAGACATTATAAGTAGTTATAGTTCTTTAAATGACCAATTCACACCATTTTAACTATAGAAATATACTTACAGTAAAGTGATCTTCATAACCATTGTAAATTCGATATTGGAGATCTTTTCCCATAACCTTACACCTTTGTTCACGTATTTTCTCGTGTCTTGGAACAGAAAAAAACACCATATCTTTTGTACTTCTAATATTGTTTTGGCATTCCGGTACTAGACAATATTTATAACATGTTTTTTTAGCTTTTTCCAATATATCGAAATTCAAAATAATAATTGAAATTAAAAATCCTCAACCATCCAACAACCTTCTATGCATATAGAAAAAAAAATGGCCAGTTACGCCATCCACAGGTATATTATACATTTTTTAATAATTAATTTGAACACTTTAAGCAGTATTTAAATGTTTTCATATGTTATATCGAACTAAAAAGTTAATTAAACAAATAAAAAAAATGCATATTCCCTATTATTACCAGAGATGAGGTTTTTATCTCTCTTACAAATGTTAATGTCAAAGTTTTGCATTTCATTTCGAGAAACTAGATTTTCGACTAGAAGGTGTTAATATTTCCAAATATTGCGATTCCATAATAATTTTGATAATCTGGCAAATATGTTGGTAGCATAAGTGTGTTTTCAGATGCCAGGTTAAGATATTTTCCTATTGAAATATAATGTGAAAATTGGGATGTAATATTAAACTGTGCACAGGAAAATATAGCTTATACGCTGATGAACAGAGTCAAAGTCACATATCAAAGTAATGGGTAACAAATGATATTAGAATATCTTGCTGTATGAGAAACAAATGGTATTAGAATTCCATTTGCGTAAAGAAATGGTTAGATCATGTGACGAGGGATTATAAAAAGGTGCCCCAAAATTAACGCAAGCTTTGAATTTGCAGCCATTTGTACAGTAAATTATTATCAACCTTGCAAAAGAAATAATTTGATAGCTAGGAGTTTAGGGTTAATAAATTTGGAGCTCCACACGATATAACAACGTGTTTTCATGATTGAACAATATTTTAGAAATAATGAAAGTTTGGCGACAACAGTTCGAAAATTTAATACAAAATATGGTCGGAATAGTGTTTTAACTTCGTCAACTGTGAAGAGATTAATTGAGAAAATTAGAGAGACTGGATAAGTTGGAGACTCTAAACACATTGGTCGTCCAAAAACAAGCCGTTCAAATGCCAAAATCGAAGCAGTACATGAGAGTGTGGGTGAAAATTCCGGAACATCAATTCGTCATCGTGGACAAGAATTGGAAATTTCTAGAAGCTCTCTGCAGCGTATATTCACAAAAGATCTGTGTCTCCAAGCTTACAAAATTTATTTATCACAACAACTGAAGCCTAATGACCATGCATAGCGAAGAGAGTTCGTTGAATGGATTATTGAACATCAACAAGTGGATGCTGATTTTCGAACAAAATCATCCTAAGCGATGAAGCACATTTTCACCTTGATGGCTTTGTTAATCGCCAAAATTGGCGTATTTGGGGTTCGGAGAACTCACATGTTATTGTCGAAAAACAAATGCGGATTTTGGGTTGGAGGCATCATTGGACCATACTTTTTTGAGAATGAGGCTGGTTAAGCAGTGACTGTTACTGGTGCTCAATATCGCGACATCATAACACAGTTCTTTCTGCCAAAATTGAATGATATTGATGTGGCTAATATGTGGTTTCAACAAGACGGGGCCACATGCCATACAGCCCGTGAAATAATTCAATTACTGCATGAGACGTTTCCTGGTCGTTTGATTTCGTTTCGGTGATCAGAATTGCCCCCCTAGATCGTGTGATTTAATACCATTAGATTTCTTTTTATGGGGTTATTTGAAGTCAAAGATCTATGTCAACAAGCCCACGACTATCCATGCATTACGGGAGGAAATTAAACGCCGCATCAACGAAATTCAGCCACATTTATGCAGAATGGTCATGGAAAATTTCGACCAAAGAAGCAAAGCTGTGGAGGTCATTTTCCCGATGTCTTATTCCATAAATAACCCTATCCTATGTACTTAATGGTTCAATAAAAAAAAAAACAATCTAAAGACTAAAAACTTTGTTCTTCTTCTTTGATCTTTCGTTCATTTTGGGACACCCTATATACACAATAGTCTAGTATTTTGCAACAAGGCTAAGTGTTTGGACCGTGTCTCACGAAAATCAAAACTTTCAATCAATATACAGGGCTGGTCTAATCACTTACCTGTTAGGGCTGCTCGCGTCTCCGCCACGTGTGGATCGTCCTTCCTGCGCCTATTTTAAAGGAGGAAATGAGGATTGTTTAAAATTGTTGTCTTCCAGACGTTGGATGCCGCTTTAGCCCTTTGGGATCGTGATCACAACCCTGGTTAATTTGACTTGAAACTGAATAACGCGTGCACGTGCCGGTCGAACTTGGCTTCACGCTTTGATCTCGTTCTATACGCTTCGCCTATTCAAAGCGTACGCTGGACTAATATAAATTCGCGAAATAATAATTTATAAATTGCGCGATTGCGATCCAGGTCAATACACCTTTCCCCTTCTATTGATCGGTGCCGAAATCGATACAAATGTTAAATTAAAAAACACAGGTTTACTAAAATATGCGCGAACACTAAGCGTCAACAGAATAGGAATAGGAAGTCAATAGAATAACAAAAAGAATAACAAAGTCCAATCTTTTTCTCTCAAAATCAAAATCTCAGCAAATCGGATCCCCTATTGATTGTCATATGACATTTTGAATAGAATAAATGACTTTTATAAAATTCAGTATCAGACATCAAGGGTGGTGAGGTAGACTATGGCAGAATAACTTACTGCAATAACAGCTATAGGTTTCTTTTAACAAATCGAACTGAAATTCTGAAAATAATCAGTCAAATGAAAAATAAAAAGTGATGAAATTCCAGTTAAACTTTTCAAAGCAATTGCCCATATAATATCAATACCTTTAGAACACATCATAAATATATCTTTCTGCACAAGAATCCTGAAACATTGAAAGTGGGATATATAAGATCTATTGACAAGAAAGGTATTAAGGACGATATGACAAATTTCAGACCAGTCACCACTTTCTGATGTGAATAAAATATTTGAAAAAATCATAAAGAATAGACTATCAACATACTTGGACTTGAAAGAGGTATTGACGTCTAAACAAGGTGGCTTTAGGAAGAGGAATAGTCCAATGAAGGTTGTCTACCAGGGACTGTCAAACATATTGAACGAACGCTATAGATAAAGATAGAGTAACTGCAGCATTGTGTCTGGATCTTTCCAAAGCTTTGGACACTGTTGAACATGATATACTCTGCAACAAACTGGATCGTTATAAAATAAGTGGAGTACAACTACATTTAATCAAATCTTATCTGACTAATAGGAAACAACGAATTGCGGAATATGACGATGTTGGAACTCTTCTAATGAAAAAAATCTAATGAAAGATATGTGTTGAGTGTACTGAAATGCTCATTTTTTTGGTCCTTGTTGTACATTTCATATGTTAACGAGTTTCCAAAAGTAGTAGCACAAGAAATAGTTCTTTATGCTGATGATGCATCCAAGGCAAGAGATAACGGCAAAATACAAATTAAAGATTCCCTAGGGAATCTCGAGACCTGGTTTAGAGAAAACAATCTATAGTTAAATGCAAAACAAAACAAAATTATATGGTTTTAATAGAACAAAACATAATCTTTGAGTTCGGTTTAACAAATAAGACATCGCACCAGAATCCAGTGTATCTTTTCTTGGTGTGAGGATCAAAAATTGGAATAGTGTGAGTACCTAAAAAATATAGCAAAAAATATGGCAAAATATAGTTATGCAGTAAAGTTTATCTTATATAATGTGGATGTCAATACGGCATTAATTAATTAATTAATTTATTTATTATCAGGATATATATATATATATATATATATATACATTTACATAATATAATACATAAGGATGCACCTATAGAGGTGAGTTACACCTGTACATAGGCCTGAGAAGTAATTTATTCACATAATTAAACTTTGTCGATATCATTCAAGAATTAGGTATAAATAAAATACAAAATATAGTACATAAGAAATAAACAACATAATAAGGTATAAGAGGACTCAAAGATTAGAGTATTAAAAAGTAAACTGTAAGAAAACAAAATATTGAAAGAGATTTGAGATACCAAAATATTGAAATTGTAATGGCTCCTCTACACTATGGCCCATCTTGAGCCACTGTGAGCCATCACCATTGTATAGAGGGGTAGATGGCCTGTAATGGTCTAAGGAGTGCATGGTGTATATGGTAATGGCCATGGATGGCGTTGGGAGCTGTCCATTGGGGTGGATGCGTCCATTCAGGCCATCATAATGGGCCATGATAATGGTGACCATCATGATGCCCCACAATGAACCATAGTGTAGAGGAGCCATAAGAGAACAAAAAGTATAAGAAAAGGAAGTATTTGCAATCCAATTTCTCAGTTTTATTCTTACTGTTTTGTTATTACTATTCGGTATTCTTTTTAGTGTATCAGGTAGTGTATTGAAGTGTTTAATTGCCACAATCGAAGAGTTTTTAAATGCTATAGATTTACGGACTTTGGGTAATGGAATACTTCTATTTCTATACTTCCCTTTATAGTTCTCATACGCATATTTACAACTATTGTAGTGATAACTCAACGAGTCGAGTATAAATGTATCTCTAAATCCAAGAACACGTTTGCCATCCGAAAATATGTTAATGAGCTTAGATTGAATTTTAGCTAACAATAAGATATTAGTGTTGGTTTTGTAACTTCCCCCCCAAGCATTAATTCTATAATTCACAATACTCTCAAAAAGAGAATGATATATAATCTTCATTGATTGCTCATTATTTTTTTTTAATTTGTGAAAGATAAACAAAAAGTATCTAGTTTTACTTATAAGATTTAATATATGGATATTTCCACTTCATGTGACAGTCAAACATTAACCCTAAATATTTACAACTATTGACTCTATAATAGATAACATTATAAAAATTCAGATACACTATCTTTGTAACTGCCAAAAGTCATGTATGTTGTTTTATCCACATTTAATGTTAAATAATTATTTTGTAACCACACACCTATTTTGTCTAGGTATGATAACATATTGGATTGTGCTTTAGACCAGGGGTCTCTAATCTACGGCCCGAGGGCCACATCCGGCCCGCGGACAGATTTTGTCCGGCCCGCGGAGAGCTAGCATACTTGAAAACTCCTTTTAGAGAACATATTTTTTATAGCAAATTAAATTTAGTTTACTGAAGTATTCTAATTTTATGTTGAATAATTATTAATATGACATCTACATTGATATGGTCATGGACTAACTACTCATAACATTGTTGTATGCTTATTGTTATTGTTTTTGTGATAAGTTGGATAAAGAAACACAGAATTGTAATGAGTAAAGACATGTATAATATGCAGAAAATATAACTTCAGTATATAATAACTAACAAATTATTGAAATGAATCCAACTAACATTTTAAATAAAAACATAACTTATAACAAGCATAATGACATATGAAATACTAATGAGATTTATGTAATTGAGATTTTCCACTGGTAATAGTTTGTAGTTGTAGACTAATTTTACTTGTACCAATTATTAAAAGAGATTTAAGATGCTCATCAGTTAATTTAGATCTGTAAACATTTTTTGTGTACTTCATTTTGGAGAAGGTCTTCTCACACAAATAAGTAGTACCAAAAACAGAAAATAGCCCACGAGAAAATTTATGCAAATTATCAAATTGTGTCAGTGGAAGACTCCAACAAAGATGAGTTTTGATATTTGTTCTTAATTATATCACTGCACTGTAGATCAATCATTTCCATTTGAAGTTCCGGGGCTAGGGTTTCAATGTCAGTATCAAAAGGATTCTGAAAAATCTCAATTTGATTCGCAATGGCATCAAAGTTCGAGAAACGAGTATCAAAATTTATTTTCAAAGCACTCAAAGTTTCGATTGCAAAATCGATAGGAAACTCAGTCTCAGTGGTGTGGCTGAATATTTCACATGTTTTAAAATGTGAAAAACATTTACTTCGTAGTTGTGATTGAAACAGTATCAATTTCTTCCGGAATGATTTGATATTAGTGTATAAATCAGGAAGATGCTGGTTTTATCCTTGCAATCTCAAATTCAGTTCATTCACATGTTTTGTCAAATCTACATAGAATGCCAACTTCCACAGCCATGCGTTGTTTTGTAATTCAGTAAGAGGGCGATGCTTTTCATTCAAAAAAATTTCGATCACTGCTCGAAGTTCAAAAAAGCGCTAAAGGACTTTCCCACAACTACGCCAACGTACGATAGTATGATAAGGTAAGTCATTTTCTCCAATCTCTTCAATAAATTGTCGGAATTGTCGGTGATTCAGCCCAAAAGATCTGATAAAATTAACAGTTGATATGACTGGTTTCAGAACTTCAGACATATCCAAACATTTTACGCACAAAGACTGTTGATGAATGATACAATGTAAGACTAATGGTTTTGAACCACCATCATTTTCTACAGCCTTTGACACAAGAGCGACCACTCCTTTATCTTTCCCACTCATGTTTTTGCCTCCATCAGTTGTAATACATTTCAAGTTTTTCCATCGAAGGTTCTTTTGATTAATGGCAATTTCAACTCCTTTAATAATATATCTACCAGTAGTTGTGCCATGAATACTATACATATCAAGAAGTTCTTCATGCACTTCATAGATTTTATCTACTTCTCGAATATAAATCAACACCTGAGCAGTATCTGACACATCCAAGGCCAAAGAAAACCACTCAACATGTCCATTTTTTTCGAACAGTTGAGAGGATATATTTTCAGCGATGTTTTCTACCCTTCGAGCCACAGTGTTTGCTGACATACTGACAGTTTTTAATAAATTTACCTTTTCAGGGCACATTTCTTCGGCTACTGCAATTATGCATTCTTTGATCATTTCTCCATCGGTGAATGGTTTTCCACGTTTTGCAATTTCAAGAGCCACACGAAAGCTGGCACGAGTTGCAGCCTCTTGTTCAGTTTTGAGTTTTGTAAATGAATATTGCTGCGATTTCAATCCGCGCTTCATAGCTTCGAATTTTTCTGTCCGCAAACTTCCTGTATATTTTGAGTAATTTTGAAAATGTTTTGTTTCATAATGACGTTTAATGTTATATTCCTTGAGAACGGCTATGCTTCCATTGCAAATCAAACATAGCGCCTTGTTACTGGACTCAATTACGAAATACTGAATGTTCCACTGATCTTTCTGCATTCACTATCAATTTTTCGCTTCAAATCAAAATACTGTTACAAAGATATCTTAAACTTAAACACGCACAAACACGTTTTAAGGAGGTACGCACTATTTTATTTCACAACAGTGTCATAGGAACTGACTTGTGGTTGCGCCACTAGCCTTCTTATATATTCTAATTACTGCCATCTAGAAGTGAGTGGAAGACACCAGAACTTTCTCGAACCAACGAGATTATTCTGTACGTGCTATTAGCGCCATCTGTTAGCGATAGAAGGTACTACCTATTTCCGCTTGTGTCCACCAGATGTCGTGACACGTTACTCCTCATGGCTCGTACTCTACGACTAATCTAGAAATTACAGATAATGACAGGAAAATTAATAACATGCAGTGTTGCCGTTTTGCGGACTTTAGTCCGATTTGCAGCGTTTTTTAAACGTTGCGTACTTTTTCGGACTTTTTTTTTATCAGTGGACTATTTCACTTTTTACCACCGGCAACAATGATAATATGGTTTTGGCCCTCGGAACTTACTGGAGTAATCAGTATGGCCCTAAGGCTGGAAAGTTTGGAGACCCCTGCTTTAGACCATGTTTTACCTATACCTTTAACCACTGTGTCATCAGCAAAAGCTGCTATACTATTTAAAGGTAGTATTTTAAACATATCATTGATATATACAATAAAAAGTAGGGGCCTAAGAAAGTTCCTGGTGGTACACCAATTTTAATTTTACATATTTTACTTTTAACATCCTTAATTTTGAAAAAACCTGAAATCTATCTGTTAAATAATTTTTAATTAGGTCATGAGCTACTCCTCTAACACCATGTTTATATAATTTAGTAAGCAATATTTTATGGTTCACTGTGTCGAAAGCTTTGGCTAGGTCTAGAAAGCAAATAAAAGCAATAACTGTCGGATTACTGATGTCTATATTAGTATATATAAAGTCAGTGATCGATGCTAACGCATTCTTTGTACTTTTATTTTTTATAAAACCATACTGATAACTAATAATGTCACAATTTATAACCAAAGAGTACAATCTCACATGAATAATCTTTTCAAAAATTTTCGCAATATTAGAAATAAGTGATATTGGTCTATAATTAGTCATATGGTGTTTATCACCAGATTTAAAAATCGGCAATATATTCGCGCATTTAAGTGCATTTGGCCAGATACCCTTTGATAAACATATATTAAATATATGTTCTAATATATTGGAAATAATAGGGATTATAGTTTTGAGTACTTTTGTGCTTATACCTTTAACCGCACCGGCTTTTTCCTTTAGATCGTTTACTATATTTATAATTTCATAGCAATTAGTAGGTTTCCAGAAAATGGATTTAGGATTAAATTACTTATCAGTCATTTATTCACTCTAGCCTTACTTTGCTTTTTCGTGCCCTTCCGTACCCCTATTCACTCTAGAATGGAATAATCCTTTGGGGGAATTCTACACATGTAAGTCGAATATTGGGTATTCAAAAAAGGTGTGTTGGAAATGTATCCAGAATGGAGCAGAAATGGAGAGTATTTTGTACATCCTAGAAGTTGTCATGTTTGTAAAAAAAAAACACAGAACTTTTTGAGTAGTATGTATTAAGGCTCTCTATCAGTATCGGTTAGTTGCCTAACTCATGTATTGTCTATCTAATTCAATGTCAATCTAATTGGTTTTGTTTATTGCTTGAGGTGAAGACAATTATGATCAAGTGTCTGTGAGAGTCCATTCCGTCGTTCTGATTTATTTATGCGGTGATTAAATGGAATTGAGACTCAATCTGTACCAAAAATGTCTACGAGTAAGCATCATTTTTTTGGGCATAAATAACATTTTTAATATTCAATTTTAAAGGGAGATCTACATTTCTATTAGACAACAAAGTTGTTTTCTAGGGCGGTACGGGTTGATTATTTCTAAATCTAGATCCAAACACCTTAAAAACCCCAATTCTTGGAAAAATTTGGTCACGTTTTTGTCAAAGTCTATTCCTTTGCCAATCATCAGACTTACATCAAAATGAGGAGCATGTTGCGGGTAGTACGTGGCTACTTTTTAAATAAATGAATTCCTATTCTCTATAAATAAATAAATAAATAAATAAATAAATAAATAAATAAATAAATAAATAAATAAATAAATAAATAAATAAATAAATAAATAAATAAATAAATAAATAAATAAATAAATAAATAAATAAATAAATAAATAAATAAATAAATAAATAAATAAATAAATAAATAAATAAATAAATAAATAAATAAATAAATAAATAAATAAATAAATAAATAAATAAATAAATAAATAAATAAATAAATAAATAAATAAATAAATAAATAAATAAATAAATAAATAAATAAATAAATAAATAAATAAATAAATAAATAAATAAATAAATAAATAAATAAATCAATAAATCAATAAATAAAAAAATTAAAACGCAACCAACATAACTTTTGCGCTTATTTCAACTGTTTGCAGTAGATTTATAAGCAATTCGTTACGCTAACACACCCCTAAACAGGGTGATAGGGAGCTAAGTGTAGACAAAACAAAATATAGTTCAGAAAAAATGTGAATTTTTCAATCAAAAAATTATAGAATAAAATTCCTATTTTATTCGGCTTCCCAGGGCACCGTACTTTTTTAAGCACACGTACACCGTGGGGTCTGTCGAACTCTAAATTTCAAAACTGTTTCAAAGGGACATTTGAATGAGAAAATCAATCATTCCTATGTACAGTAGAGCACATTCATATATTCATTCATAATATGAAATTAAATTTTGACGTTACAAAAAATTAATGGTTTTATAACTTTTATCAACAAAAAGTAGCAGAACATAGTGAATTTTAGTCTTCATTTTTTATATTTAAAAAAATACACCTTACTAACCTGCTAATATAGATTAGCCGGATGACCAAATTAACGCTTTTTATTTTGTGCAGTCATGACAAATCGTTGCTCGATGATCGTCGCACATGGTTGCACATGCTGCATAAACTTTTTGTTTTTCTGTTCTTTCCTCTAGGGCAGTTAGCACACCTAACTATTTTCACCAAAACTCTAAGTTCCTCTACAGCAGAAGTAGCAAACCTTTTTATGACAGCTTGCCATTTTTTTTTAATTTTCACATTTTGAAATGTTGACGTGCCAAGAAACTTTTGCAATGAATTAAAATAAAATTTCTGTTTGCGAAAATTAGTTAAAAATAACCGTGAATACCGTGAATGAACAAAATTGATTTGAGCAACTTGCAAATTATTAATTCATTATTAAAAAAAGGTAATAATCTCGCGTGCCAGTAATTTTTTTCCACATGTGAGCTGTGACACCCGCGTGCCATAGCTTCGCCCACGCTAGACTAAAATATATAGCTAATAGGAACGATTTGATACACAGCAATAAGCAGACAAGTCTAGATTGAAAACAACGGACAGATAGACAAGATAAACAATTGACAGCTAGTTAGAAAATACTCTTGTCTAGTTTCTTTTTGTTTTAACATTAATAAAACATTTTCTACATGTAAGCTGTGATACGCGTGTCATAGTTTCGCCACCGCTGGACTATATAGCCAAACCAATACGATATTATATATAACAGTAGGCAGCCAAGACTAGGCACAAAGCACTAGACCAACAGACTAGATAAACTATAGATGGTGATACAAAAAATACATTGGTCTAGCCTTGTATAGTTTCTTTTAGTCTCGATTAGCCAATACTTTTGGTTCTATCTCAAATATGTGGTTTTACCTGAAATATCTTGTGTTGTCTTATCAACCCTTGTCTTGTCAGCTGAATCTCATTAATGTAATCTGGTTATTTACTGATCTGCGATATTATGAATTCATTTTTAGGGTTCCGTACCGAAAACGGAAACCTTATAGGATCACTTTGTTGTCCGTCTGTCTGTCTGTCTGTCTGTCTGTCTGTCTGTCCGTCTGTCTGTTTGTCAAGATCATTTTTCTCAGGAACGCGTAGAGGTTTAAAGGTAACAAGTTGAAATTTGTTGAAAATACTGCGGTCTCTTTCAGCTGTGAAAAAATCAAACTTGTAAGTCAAGGCGATCAAAAGATATGACCGTTTATGTCGCATATTTTGCGATTTCACAAGGGAATCAAAACCTATAGGGTACTTCTGACCTAGAATCATGAAATCATCATGAAATCATGAAATTTGACAAGAAGCGGTGTCTTACAGGACATGTAAAGGGAAAAATCTGAAAACCGTAAATATGTAGTTTAATTACAAGAAAAATGCGAATTTACTATTAGAAACTTATGAAAATACACTAATGTGTTGCGTGGTATTGTCAGGCACCAGGAGCACATGGGTTGCATACAGTGATGTCCTCCTCGATTATGTCCTCCTCGGTTAGGTCCGAAGGTTAAAAAGTATGTGTCGGCACCAAGCTGTTTATTCTGAATTTTCTTTGTTTATATTCGCTATGCATTTCATCACTTACGATCTATATACATAACATATACAGGTTATATATTATGTCTAAATTTTGCTTGTTTATAGCCGACATGCGACATACTCAAGTTCCGTAACATCCTGTATATATTATATTTCGAATAATTTTTGTTTATAATCTACATATACTTAAATCACGTACGCCCTATATTTTTTGGTAGTCAATTGCCCAAAAGCAGTCAATTGAACAACTGAATGTTAAGAGTATCGAAATAGATCTAGAAATAGTTAATATATTAGTTTATATTAGATCTAGAAATAGTTAGATCTTAATATAAGTTAGTGAATAAGTGTAATACTAAAATAAAGTTTTCTTTTTATAAGTTTAAAAATATTCGCATTATTTAAAAAAAAATACCCTGTATACCTTTATACAGGGTAAATAGGTATACAAGCAAAATTGAGCAGTAAAAACAAATAGTGAAGTTCCAGAACCCTTAAACACTCATAGTGAATGGGGGATGTACGGTAATAAAATAAAGGGTAGAATTCGATCGTACGACAGCGACATCTTGAGGTTATACTTGCAGCGGTACTAAGATGGCCGTGATTTCAGGAGGGCCACTTGTCAGTTAACTGAATGAGCTTGCTACGTCCACCACAAAAAAAAGATGCCTTACAAGTTTGTACGGAACCCTCGGTGCGCGAGTCACAACTCGCACTTGGCCGGTTTTTTGTTAAAAAATAATAATTCAAACATTATTTAGAAAAGTATTTCTATCGCGTGCCACCATTTTTTTTCTACGTGTTAGCTGTGATATGCGTGCCATAGTCCAAAATGTCCTTTATGTATGATTTTAGTCTTCTACTTAAATTAGAGTAGGTATTTTTAACTGAACTCTCAACAATGGCTCAATCAACTGGAAGGATAGTTCATATTAAAAATCTTCTTTCAATTTTGAGCCCATCAATGGCTAACTTAAGTAAAACAGCAGCATTTATGCCGCTGTGATCCAGCTTACCACAAAAAAATCTTCGGGTTGCTCTTGCAGTTGTATAGGCGGGATAAAGTTTGTCAAAAGTATCAGTGCAGTACAGTATATTGTCAAAAGTGAAAGTTTAGTTTCATCATTTACCGCGTCTGAGTAGAGCATTGTGGAGAACAAAAGTACGATTCTATTTTTCTTTTGGTACAAAAGGCACAAGACAATTATTGTTATTAAATTTTGATGTACTTTTCGCTTTTCCATCAAGAAAAGAGAGACTAGATGATAGACAAGATCAGACACATAACAGACTATGTAGACCAGATGTATGACAGACCAGACTATGTAGACAGGATAGACAGATTAAATGACTGATGCTCATAGAATGATTAAATGACAGATTAAATTGTTCTTTGAAATGACAAACTTTAACTTGAAAATATCCAGCTAGTGAAAAAAAATATCCAGCTAGTTTTTATATTGGTTAATTACAGGCATTAATTATTCATTTAATTGACGCCCTGTAGTATATAATACTATTCGAATCCAATTATAAAGTGAAAATATTAGGAAATAATTTCAGAATTGAAGAATATTATTGGGCGCATTGATTGGAATAATATCGTATGAAATATTTAAGCGCCATCCGGGGAAATTCCGGATTGTCCAATATTTCAGAAACATTTGTTTGTTTCCAGATTACCGTCCGACTGACAATTTCCCACATCAACAATTCACCAAGAAACAAAAAAAATCTCGAAGAATCAAAAACTTTGTATAAAAGTATCCGAAAACTTTGTATAAAATCTAATCGTTTATTAACATTAACATTTCCATCAGACACGTGAAAATTAATCCAATTTGGTTAATAAATTTTGATAATATAGCATTATGTTGATGGAGTATATTTAAATATTGCGGTCATAAAACGTTCTTTTAATCTGACCCATGAATTATTTATTCAACTAAAAACTTAATCAAGATTTCATCGAAACTTGCAAAAAAATTAATAGAAAAATAAATCTTGCATTTCCCATTAATTTCCTTTATGTAAATACAAAAACAGATTTATATTTTAATTTATTCTCGACAACTACATGCAAGTATTTTTTTAAGAATAAAATCGCTGTTATTTCTGCATTGACAATTCTTATTGTTTATTGTGATGGATGCGTTGTTTTTTGTCGGCGTTGTGAATATTAAAATTTTTATTATTTGGAAAGTACGTGTAGGATGTAAATTATGTTTTGCAGTCTTGTAGGGTTCCAGTGTTCTTCGCAAACGACGTGTATGTAAATGTTGTTAATTTGCATAGGGAGACAGCTATCATATCTTCTGTGAAGGCTTTACACGAAGTCGCTGACGCAGTTGGTACAACATATACTCATTAAACGTAAATGGAAATATCATTATTTAGACACTTGAAGTGAAACTAATAATATTCGCCTTTCCACTTTGATTTCGTTCGGTCTTAATTTCACACTTCATCCCTTAATCGGATTTAATTACACTACTATACTTTACAAATCCACATTCCAGACAGATACAAGGAATCAACATTTCCTCTAATTACGAATTTACTACTTAATTTAAAAAAATGCCTAGTGATTTCAAAATATTTTCGATTAATTACATCAATATCCTTTGACAAAACTATCAATAAAAATATATTATAGGTAATTCATTTTTATGTGACATAAAGTTTCTCAAACTGCAGTGAAAAAAAAACTAATCGGGGATTTAAATTGAACGATTTTTTTCCTATCTGTGCCATTTACCTTGCAGTTTCCAACGTTAATTACCACTTGTCATCCATCAATGTCTTACTGCTGACAATTACCCTAAGGAAATCTTCACTTACCCAATTTGAATGTAAAACTAAATTTAAAATTTAATTACTTAAAAAAGCACTTGGAAAAAACAGTTTACAAACTCATTGAAAAATTAAAATAAATTAAAGCAAATTAGATTTGTCTCTTCTTCTGTATCTAGTATTATTAATTTTGGTTTTATCTAAATCTTTGAAATGTTTCGTTGTAAACCCAGGTAAAAGTTATTTAGTGTAATAAAAATAAAGTTTTATAGGAAGTTGTAACGGTAACGATAACAGAAGAAAAACAAGAACTTCTTTTCCCCTGCTAGAAATAATTATTAGTGCACAGGCATAAACATGGAACTACTGCATAAAGTAAATTGAACACAAAATAAGGCGACTAGACTATCAGAAACACCTGAGCCCTCTTCCGCCGAGCCCATTACAGAACAGAGCAAATTACATTGGTAGTTTAAAACAAGAAATATTTGGAATTAATTACAACAGGTTTGTTAGTTTTTATTATTAATAACAGTAAGAGATTTGTTGTTAGTTTGGGGATGGGAGGAATTGAATATTTTTCTTCGATGTTAGAAATCTTGTGACGTGGGTAGATTTCTTTATTTAAATAAATTTATTTTCTATATTTTTTTATTGGGGATGAATGGTTGGATAAAGCGTTTCCTCAACGGACAATTTCGTTTTAAATTCAAAACAAATACAAGGCGGGAGAAATTTACAAGTCAAGTCACTGATATGTTATTTTTCGTTTTCTTTTTTTTTTTTGTTGATTTGGAAATATTTGTATTTCAAAGGCATTTTTCTTTTCTATCTGGTCGTTTAAGCCGGGCTTCAGCGGCAAATAAACGAGTTGTGTTTGCCGCATCCGTGCGAAACTAAACCGCCTACAGCCGCATTTTTCTCCTTATTTCACGCCAAAAATTTATTCAATTTGTCCGTCACTTGTCCAAACCGATTTGAATACAAAACTCTCGTAGCAAACATTTGTCTTATTATATTATTTCTGTGCGAGAAAGAATCGCGAACGATATTCAGATTCAATTTTGTTTGTGTTTAGGTAAATGTATTATTCATTGGAATATTTAAAAATTCAAATGTAATTTTTTGCGCTCGGCGAGTCGATACATTTTTATAAATAAAATACGTATGAAAAGCACGCGTCCGAAATTTACATGTGTATTGAAAGTAATATTTAATATGTAATTTTTCTCACTCCTTTCACCGCATCATCAAAAGGTTTTTTCAACTGTACATAATTTATTATGATATACAAAAATAAGCATTTTATAGCCAAGGTTTCACAAATTGATTATGTAATGAAAACTAGGTAAACAAGATATTCAAATGTCGGCCATTACGTTATGTATACTAAAGCTTGTTCTAACTAACGACAAGTGCCACAGTCTTGCTTGCAGGTTAAACATTGAGCAACATCAAATTTTTTGAGCTAGAAGTATATCTACACATCAAGTTCTGGTTACTAATCCTTGACCAGCAATGTTTTCTTATAAAATTTTGCTGAACCTGAACTTAAGATTTACCCATCGAGTACTAGTCTTTTACGAACAAAGATTTTCCATCAAATACCGGTTTCTAAATCATGACCTACCAGTTCTGATCTAACTATTACACCTAGATCAACAGAAATTTTATCTAACAACTTTATTATAATAAATCTTTTCCAAGCAGGATTTTCCATCAAATTTTCTATCTATACCCATCTTATAGTAGTATAGTAATCCTTTTATTGTCATAAGTATATTACATACTTTTTAACCTAAGAAAGTAACAAAAGTGCTTCATAGTTAACAAAAATTAAATAAAACAAACAATTACTATCACTCCTTTCGGAAACCGCGGTAAAAATTATGAGATAAGACAAAAGAAAAAAAAAACCAAACAAACGCACAAAAACAAAAAAAAAAAAAAAAATATATAAAGCAACCAAAAATAGCAGTTCCTCGCACCCTATTCACAACGACAAAAACAAAAATTCACCTCGCTATCTATTTATCTTTTTCTTTTTTTTAACTGAACCACCATGTTCATCAAGGACCAACCGGCTCCGTCTTCTCTCATGCACGGAACCCAGTCGACTACTACCGGTCTCTCCTCACTGCTCCACTGACATCCATCACAGCTTTGTGTACAATGTGCCCACATGTCACTAGCTTCCCCACATATGCCACTCAGCTTAAAGCGAGTGTCCATTCAGTACCTCCTGCCGTTTTCTTCTGACCTGCACCAATGTAATCAATGCCTGCGGCAGCCTAGCTCCTTTAAGGTACAACGGAAGTCTTTGGAACACTTGTACGCTCCTGTATTCTGGGAGGAACTTACTCCCCTCGATCTTCCTTTGGCGACACTGCAGCTCCACTTCGGCTAACCTTTTACACACCAATTCTTCCACCTTCCTTCCATTCCCAAACATTCTCTCGATTTCCTCATATGCCCAGCCACAGCTTTCCTACAGCTTCTTTCTTTCACTCCCCCATTTTGTGCCCTTATTTACACCAAAACCTTCCATTCTTACAACTCTCAGCACTTCTTTTACAATCCTTTCATTGCCCATTCCATACACTTTCCTTTTAAACTTAACGACCCTCCTAGCTGCCTGCGAAAACACTTTGCGCATATTTGTTTCTTGCAACACGATGTATGCCGGCGTAGTTCTATCTAAATTGAGTACCATTTTTAAAAAACTGTAGCTGGACTCTCTGAACTCTCTCTTCCTCTTTCACTCCCCACACTTCCGCTACATACAAAAGGATACTTCTCACACATGCCTTCCACACTACCATTTTTGCTTCAAAGTTATTGCTTAAGCACTCCTTCTATATGTTCCCTAGCCCGTTAGCTGCCACCCAAGCCTTTTTACAAATATATCTCACATGCTCTTTCGCAGTCCCATCCTGCCCAAACATAAAACCAAGGTATTTGAAGCTGCTAACTTGCTCGATAACACTACTTCCCCATTTAAATGATTCACTCCTTCTACCCACTCTCTTACGAAACATTATCCATTTAGTCTTTTTCACGTTCACTACCAATTCCCTCTTTTAAAAAAATCTGTTCACCTGCTGGATCATATCTGACATTTCTCCTTTCGATCTAGCCAAAATCACAATGTCATCCGCATATGCCAAACTCCAAACTTTCCTACTACCAATTACTACCCCTCCCGCTTGACCTCTGCTCAGCACACTCTCTAAATCTGCCGTGTACAGATTAAATAATATTGGACTCAGCGAACAACCCTGCCTTAGCCCCATTCTCACATCAAAACTTTCTGAAACTTTCTCTCCTACTTTCACTCTGCACCGCGTATCCTGATATAAATCCCTGATTCTCTCTATTAACTGCTGCGCTATACCTTTCCCTCTCAAACATTCCTACATTCTCTCCCTCACCACAGTCTCGTAGGCTGCTTTCAGATCTATAAACAGAGCATAAAGCTTCCCTTGCTTCTTAACCAGCTCCTGCTCCACAATATACTTCAACGTAACCAAGTGTTCCACCGTGCTGTAATGCTTTCTAAATCGGGCTTGTACATCCGGGATCAGACTTTTATCTTTCTCTTCACACAAAAGCTTTTGTACCAGCAGTTTCGCATATATTTTATACGACGCGTCCATAACCGTTATTCCTCTGTAGTTAGCTAGGTCCTCCCTATCTCGACCTTTGTATATCGGTACAATTAAGCCTTCCTCTCAGTTCACCGGTAACTTTTTATACCCTTTATAAATATCGTTAAGTTCTTCGAACTGCTCTCGCTGGATGACTGTCGGGGCGTACTTCCACGCTTCATTCGGGATACAATCCAAACCCACTGCTTTTCTCTCGGAAGCCTAAACAAAACACTTGAAAATACTTCCCACGTAAATTCGTCTCTGCAGCTCGTTGCACCATTAACCCCTCCTGCGACATCGTCCAGCAGTTCGGGCAGGCCACTGGTTAGCAGCTCCTTGAAATAGTTTCTCCATAGGCCAATCGGTTTCTCACAACACCCTTGGTTCCGTCTATAGGCTGACACCATTTTCCTAATACCCGCTTCATTCTGGATCCCCTTCAACTTCTCCAGTTGCGTGTCTTCCCACTCCTTCTTTTGGAGTTCCATCTTTTTTAGTTGTGCACGACATTTGTTGTACTCCTCCATATAGTCCTGACACTCCTTCCACCTCTTGAAATTCTTCCTTACGGACTTCTTAAGTTCTTTGACTTCTTTGCCGACCCTATACTTAATCTTATAATGATAGCAAAACCTGGAAAGTCTCCACACGAAGCTACCTCTTACAGAACTATATCGCTAGTTTGAATCATGTCTAAACTTTTTGAAAAACTTTTCATAAAGCGTCTTATTCCTAAAATGTAAAAAAATAACATAATACCAGACCATCAGTTTGGATTTCGACAAATATATTTCACCATTGGTCTAGTTTATCGGATAACTGCAGTTATAGAGAAAACTCTCGAAGAAAATAAAGTTTCTGCTGCTGTATTTCTCGACGTGGCACAAGCCTTTGATAAGCTCTGGCATGATGATCTTGTATATAAACTTAGAAAAATGTTTACAAAACAGTTCTCTAATCTTCTAATTTCATACCAGTCCAAATCTAACTTTTAGAATAAAGCAGGAAAATGCCTACTCAGAAATCAAAGTAATTTAAGTTGGGGCACCAAAAGGAAGAGTTTTGGGTCCTATGCTATATTTACTTTACACATGTGAAATCCTACAATTAGAATACAATAGGGGCCGTTCAAGTATTACGTAAGCAGATTTTTTGCAATTATTAAGAACCCCCCACTCCTCTCATTAGCAAAAGTAAGCAAAGCTCTTCCGCACTCCCATGCTTACGTAAACATTGGTACATATATCTATCTTATATCTGTTCTAGTTTCTTTATGTATTCATGCAGCTGTTAAGATTAGGCTTATTATAAAGAAATTTGAAGCATAATATTTATTCAAGAAAATTATTGACATGTTATTCAATTCTTATCTCCTATTATTATATTCAATCTTAATATATTAACGATTAACACATTCATTTGTTTTTTCCTTTTAAAATTGTGATATATAAAGTCAAATTAGTAGTTCTCAGTCCATTGCACATGAATCCATGACTCTAATGCTGGGCATACACTATTGTTCCATCAGTCCAAATGGAGCGACGTCGCACCAAAAACTGACAGTGCGTGGTGAAAAACAGGTGGATGATGTGGAGTGACAGAATGAGTTGGATATTCGGCCAGTTTAAAATTCATCTTTTTGAACCGTCATCCACTTCATCCAACTGATGGTTTGTGGGGAAAACTACGTAGAGTAACATCAAGCCATCGCTCCGATCTTATCGTGTGTGGTGATAACGTGATCCAAACGGGCCTCCGTGACCGTTCTGTCGTTCATATTGTCAACCATTGTGATTGCACAACATTGTTTTTTTTATTTGCAAAATATTCACTTTGTTTTATTTTAATATTTACATTATTAAAATTTATTTTTATTTCATTTAATTAATGTTAATAAAATATAATGACGAGTGGACATGATTTTGTGGTACAAGTGATTCAAAAATATCAAGATTTTCCATGTTTATAGCAAGTTAATCACACAGACTACCATGATAAAATAAAGAGAAATTTGGCTCTTGATCAATTATTAGTGCTATTTAGGAGTAAAGACAGTAATGCAAACAGAGAAACAGTTCTGAAAAAATAATATGACCCAATGACTGAGGGGAAATTCAAGTTACAAATTTAAGTTCCTCATAGGTGCACCTTGAAGGCAAAAATCGAATTGTAGCTATCAATCTTTCATGAGGGGTGATACTCTCCCTCAACACAGTGTCTTGCTTTTTAATAATCGGAATAATCATTTCTAATGAATCAAAATAACTTTCGTCATCCATACGAAGATGATTGCGATGTCTGTTGGCTCCAAAGAAAGCTAATTCACAAGGTTTGTCTGAGAGAGCCTTTTCCTCTCCAGTAACCAATCTTTTGCCCATTTAGTCCTATTCTTTTTCTTAAAAATTAGGCAAGCGGCATCAGCCAAAAGCAGTTGTTCTTCATCCATTGCAAAAATAATTTAATAATAATAACTTAATAAATAACTAACTTGCTTTCTGGAAGGAAGTTGCCTACACTATGTGCTTGGATGAGTGGATGATTGGAGTGATGGTGTATGTGCTAGGATTTTGGATGTCATCCATTTGGATGTCATCCAAATGGATGACATTCAAATGGGGCGATAGTGTATGGCCAGCTTAAGTCTTCGATGACATTGGATGTTTGTTGCTCGATGTTCTGTGTCTGCTCACTTACGCCTGATTTAGGAATATCAACAACGTTCTCTTCAAACCATTCAACATCCTGCTACTCGTCTAAATTTTGTATTATACGCATCAATTCGGTGGCACGACGAGCAGCCACTCGTAAAGGCCTTACTTTTAGTTTCGGTGTACGTGATTACTTTTGTATGGATCTCCTCGACGTGACGATTTAATGACTTGACGGAAGCATGCTAAAGACCACACATTTTGCACCTTCGACTTGATAGTTTCAATTGAAAAATATTCGTAGGGCATTTGCAGAAAATCTTTGAGTAAGGAGTTTAAATGTAGAGATAAATTAACTGAGAGATTAAGAAACTGCCCTCCATCATCCAAAACCAAGTCATCAACTGTCTGTTTTATTTTTCCTGGTGGAGAGAGGAACCTGTTTGTTTAGTAATTTAAATAAACCACTTCTTCGACAACAGTATTCTATGTTTCACCACATTACAATTTGAAGCAAGCATTGGCTTCCACCCACATGCTATGAAAACCATTTAATGTCAGGAAAATCAGGAAGATCTGGTTCGCCCAACCCCACATATTTCGCAGTAACAGGATAACCAGCAATTTCCAATGAACTCCATACCTCTGCTGATACATTTGCAGCAAACTCTAAATTGGATCTTTCTAAATGTTCATTAATTGTAACGCCACGGTCAAAACATCCATATTCACTAACATCCTATTACAGCTAATGATTCTCTTATAAAGAGATAATACATGGTGATACATGAAAGTGTGATCAAATTTAAGAGACGTTATATACACACTGTAATAAGTGCATTTATTTATAATTTACTTTGTCTTTGCCAAAAGAAATTCGCAGTTTCATATATTTTGAGCTCGCTTATTCAAACAAATATATGAAAATGCGGAATATTTTTTCGCGTAGACGGAATAAGTTATTCATATATGCACTCATTATAATGTAAATAAACAAATGCCTACGAAGTATACTGCGCATTTTTTGGCAAGATACAATACGAAATGTAGACTTATGGCACCTGACAAACCAACAGGCGATACAAAAAGAAATAAAACACCGCAAGTGGAAATGGTTGGGCCATGTATTGAGGAGAGACGAAGGAAACATCACTAGGCAAGCCTTACAATGGAACCCGCAGGGTTCTCGCAGAAGGGGACGTCCAGCTAACACGTGGAGGAGGACCATAGACGCAGAATTAAAGGTCGCAGGATAAACGTAGAACGAGGTGAAACGCCTCGCTCAGAATAGGGTCAGATGGAAGGTCTGTGTAGAGGCCCTATGCTCCGCGTAGGAGTTAGAGGACAACAAGATAATGTGTAAATTACGACCAGAATCTATACATGAAAATGAACAATAACACCCCATAAGAAATCGTAGGTAACAATTTTATCGTCTCGATATTAAAATATACAATAATACGATTTACTAAAAAATCATATTCCTACATATTTGCCATCTTCGTAAATATCTATTCAATTCACCGTTTTTATATTAGGAATCGCTCATGAATTAGGGCATCGCATCGTCATCATCAGCTAGATGAAACGTTTTTAATTATTGCATTGAATTATGATTTTTAATGACTATTAAATTTTTGTATTTTAAAGTTGGTTTAAAACATTATGTAGGTGAACATTCTTGCCGAATAATTCAACAATGTTTTTTTCTTTACATTGATTATTAATTTTTATTGATTGCTTAATTAAACATTATCACGTATAGAATCACTGGTTAAAAAAAGTGCTAATGAATTGAAAGTCATCATGCATTAATTTTATAGTATTTACTTACACAAACATTATGTTTTCCAAACCGTAGTTTCAAGCTGGGCAGTGACTCATTTAAATGATCATGTCTATCAAGCTAAATCAATGAAATCAAGACCAAGGCAAAATATTAGGATAATATATCTACACATGCAATATGCAATAGTACTATTTAAATTACAAGCAATTTTTTTAAAAGATGACCTGGGTCACATGATATAGCTTATAACCATTTCTTAACGAAACTAAAAACATTAATCTTAATAGTGTCGGCGCAACAAGTTAAGTTAATAGCAGTTATGAGGCTAAACTCACCTTGGAAAAATAGCTTAATAGACTGAATTTATTCCTAGTCGCTCCTCGCAATTGTTCTTCAATTATCTTGGCCACAATATCACCAAGTTCTTTGTGGGACTTTGTAACTTATAACTACGCCACACTTCGTTAACTAATTTCTGTACGGTTTGTACAATTGTATTTGTATGAGATTTTTTAAAACTATGGAATAATTTTTGGTATTACTTGGATTTTTGGAGAGAGAGAGAGTATCACAAAGTGTATCTCTTATCGCTCTGTCTTCGTCTAGTACCAAAAACATGATCTTAGCTGCAGAGTCTGCATAGTGGTTCATCATCATAGCTGTTCAGATGCCCATCTTCAGCATGTGACTAAACACCCACGCAAGCGTAACGCTGTTGTGTTCTGTCCGACGTCCAATTTTTCCTTGCAAATACAACAGTACTTTACCCTTGTCTTTTTGAAAACAACTTTCAACAAAATATTTAAACTTCGGTTTATAAATTGCTCACCGATTAAACGATCACCACTCTCTTTTTTGATAAAACTCAATACAACTAGCTTTTTGCTCTGACTGTATCACATCCTCCCCACTCTCGACTACACTGTTGGCTAGACAAGGATGAATGGAGGTCCTTGAGACCTCACCCTTGGTCCGCACAAGAGAAAAGGCCAGCGCTCGTTCCAGTTAGTATATATTTTATAAAGTATCTAGCTTTCGAGCATAGACAAGTAGGGTTGCCATATATATATTTAGATCAAAAAAAAGACTAAATATTGCACAAAAACCGAAAAAGTAAAAAAAAATGCCGACGTAATCACCATCCAGGCCCCCCAACCCCCATGTCATCAAAAATAAGAAAAGTAAAGGAAAGTAAAAAAATCACGAAAGAACCAAAGAACTATCCGCTTACCATTCATAACAATCAATTACCTTATGCAGATACTGCAAAGTATCTTGGCATGACAATTGATGCAAAGCTGCGCTGCAAAGCACATAAATATCAAAAAGATCTTGAATTTCCGATATAAATAAATCTATTGGCTAATAGGTAGGAATTCAGTCCTTTCGATAGAAAATAAACTTCTCCTATACAACCAAATACTAAAATCCATGGACCTATGGTATACAACTTTGGGCACGTGCCAAACAAAGTAACATCCAAATCATGCAAAGGCTTTAGATTTACTAAGGAACATAGTAAATGTACCTTCGTACCTCAGAAAATGCGATATCCTAGGGACTTACATGTTCATACTGTGGATAATGTTACTAAAAAATACACTGCAACTCACGAGCTAAGACTTCATCACCAGACTCGACTCCAGAACTTCGAGTTAGTGTAATGAATAGTACTAATGTTACAAACTAAGAACACATGAACGAAGTGATTCGCCTTTACAGATTCTAAGATGACGTCAGTGGACAACATCTTAGTTGTATTTCTTGTAATTAATTAGGTCAAAATTAAATTACTTATTAGTCGAAAAACTAGATTGTAATCTTAAAAAAACCTATTTTGTATACAAAACCTAGACCAACAAAACATGCTCATCAAAATTTCCCTTTTTTGTTTAATTTTGACTTATACATTTGCCCATCAAGTACGCTTTACTTTCTATAAACTAAATCTTTATCATGTATTGTATCAAATTTTGTTTAAGAAATTATTTGTTTGCCCATTATGTACGCGGTACTAAATCTTGTTTTTTTTTCTCATCCCAATGTGGGTTCAGTAATTTGCATCCCTTACAACACTGTGGCCTTATAGGCCTATTGTATTTTTCCCCATTGTTATATTCAAGCAAATAAATGCAGACCATGTATCAGGTCCAGGTGTTAACCTGTCTTGTGATTCGGAGGGAGCCCCTCAGCTGTGATGTTGAGTTTCTCCTGCTCGTGATCGCTTCCCAGTTGAAGATTATATGAGAGACAGTTTCGTCCTCTTAGCTACAGAGTCTGCACAATGGTTAATCAGTTAAGATGCCCATCTTCAGCATGTGACTAGGCACCCACACAAGCTTAACGCTCTTGTTTTATGCTGGACGTTTTAAGAAGGCACTCTCAAAATATCCTATGCTCGGCCTTTTTCCTGGCTATCCGTGAAAATATAGATGTTTCTACTTTTGTAGTCCATTCTTAAATTTTCCCGGACACATGTCTCGATTGCGAGAACTTCTGCTTGAAGGATTGTGGTGTGTTTCACCAGTGACACAGCTATTCTGCACCTAGGAGACTTCTTGGAGCCGTCTGTTTACCACAATAGGTTAGTTTACTCAATTACTTCTCTTGTGGTATTTTACTTCTGGCACTGTACTAGTGTTTTGAAAGGTATTGCGCATGAAACCGTTGAAGCATCGAGTCTCCTTCCTTGTTAAGGGTTTATTACATCTGTTATTGTAGTATGACCTGACTTTTCCCAGAATTTGCCATTTATCATTGCACTTGCATCTGAAAGCTCCGATCCTTGTGAACTTACCTGTGATAAAAATATCCACGGGAGGGAAGTTTTACATTGTTTCCAGAGAAATTGACGGAGCGGTACTCACCGTGTTTAGTAAGCAGGCTAGACTCTGTATTCTGGGAAGTTCCTTCTTCTGTTTCAGTTTCTTCCACTAAATTCTGAACACATATGTCAACATGGGTTTTTTATTGGGTACATTTCATGGGTTTCATTTGGTAACTAGTGTACCATGTTTCTCGTGGTTATTGTACTCGTGTTCTCGTGGTCATCATCAATGCCATTTTGCACTTGATGGTCGCTCTTGCAAGGTGTTGGTTCCAGGTCAGTTTTGCATCCAGGCCTATGCCTAGTTATTTTACATCGTCGATTGTCGATCGAACTTAAAACATTTAGCACAACACAACAGCGTTACGCTTTCGTAGGTACCTAGTCACATGCTGAAGATGGGCATCTGAACATGATGCAGACGCTCCTCAACCGCTGTTGAGACGCTGATGAACCACTATGCAGACTCTGCAGCTAAGAGGACGAAACATGTATTCATATAATCTTCCACTGCGAAGCAATCGCGCGCAGTAGAAACTCAACATCACAGTTAAAGGAATCTCGCCGAATCACAAGACAGGAAGACACCTGGACCTAATATATGGTGTTTACATGGTTATAATCTGTGCTCCTGATTGGTGGCAGGAGGTCTTGGACAGTGCAGTTTAAGATGGGTGGGACAATCATTAAGCTAGAGAAGAGAATTAAGTACATGGGGGTAGTAATGGACCAGCGGGTGAGCTTCAAGCCTCACATTCATGATGTGTCGGAAAGAAGAAGCCGAAAAGACGGCAGCGATGCTGGCGAGGCTCATGCCGAATGTCGGTGGGGCCCTCAGTTTGATCAGGCGTTTGCCGTCCTCGGGTGGTTACCTTAATCATGCTGTATGGAGCGGAGATATTGAGAGCCGGAATGGAACAGGGAAAAAATAGAACATTCTTGATAATGGCACAGAGGAAAGCCTTGATTAGGATAGTCTCAGCATACCGGACAGTCTCGGCAGAATATGTACACGTGGTGGCTGGATTCCCACCAATAACACTCCTTGTCGAAGAAAGGATGACTCGCAGAAAATGTCAAGGCCAATCCAAGGAAGAAGTACGCCAGCGCACAATGGCGAGTTGGCAAAATGTCTGAAAGGGGGCAAAAAACGGTACATGGACGAGGCTATTGATACCGGATATGCGAATCTGGGCTGAACGTAAGTACGGAAACGTTGACCACCATGTGATACCATAAGTGCTGGTACTGCGGCAAAAGAGATGACGCGTTCACATGTCATTTTACTGCGAAAGTTGGGACACGCTGATACTAGGGATGGCAAAAAAAAAACCGCTGTATGGCCGGACAAGGAGAACATGACCGAAACAATGCTAGAAAGCAAAGAAAATTGCGACGCAACCGCGGAGATGCTAAGAAGCATAATGAAGGCGAAGGGAGTAGATGAGAGGAGACAAGCAGGATTACAAATTAAGAAGTAACAGAAGAGTATGAACCTAAAGTTGTCGAGTGATAATACCCCGAGAGGGTGCAAACCACGGCAGCGCTAGGAACAAGATGGAAAAAAAGGTTAGGTTAGGTTATACAGGAAGACACCAGTGCCTAATACATGATCTGCATCTATTTGCTTGAAGCTTATGATGTTAGGGAATACAATAGGCCTATAAGACCGTAGGGTTTCAAGGGATGCAAATCGCGATCCTGAAAAACTAGATTTAATACAGCGTAGGTTACTTAATGGGCAAAAAAATAGTTTCTTAATTGCTCGTTCTAGAAAGTTTGGTTTCCTCATGCAATTTCCTCATTTTCGTATAAGGCACTTTGGTGGAGTTATGGAGGTTAACCCGAAGGTCTTCTCCCTTACACCATCCTTCTACCTCGCTCAGAGCTTGCTGCATAAGCTGATGTTGCAATGAAATAATGCAAGAATACTTACCGCTTATGAGAATGACTATGTCAACCGCATAACCTGGGGTGCAGAATCCTTTTTGTTTAACAGCACGATAGATAGAACCCCACCCTGTGGTTATCTTTTGATGACACAGACCTATATTGTGTCGCCAGGAATTGTAGTTATTTCATTTCTGTGTTGCAGCATGGCTTTTATTCATTTGGTTTATGCCATATCGCAATCATGGCTGCAAGCTGCATTAACTATGCTTTCGAATGACTTTTCGTATTGTCGTATTATCAAACGCACCTTCGATGCTCCAAATGCCATATCCTTGTTTCCTGGTGTTTTCTATCACACAATTTGCCTAGTTAATAGACATGCTGATTTAGATGTAGGTGCCTCTTTACCATAAAGGTCCCTCTGAAATAGTTCTCAACTATTTTTTCTAACATTTTCAATATAAAAAATGTTAGATTGATGGGTCTATACGCTCTTGCCTATGTGCAATTTAGACGCTCTGGTTTTTGAAAAAGTCCAAGTATGTGCAACATACAAGGAGGGTGGCACACAAACAAATGAGTGCGAATGCAAGGTGACTGGTAAGCTGAAGCTGGGGATGCATGTTCAAGAGTACACGGCTGTAGTAAATGAGAAGTGACTTGAGGGCGCCTTCAACACGGTGAAGATGTGCAAGGGCTATCCTCTAGCAAGCAAAAAGGACTTACGCCTTCTGTTTGCTTCTGTTTGCTGGAGGGCACAACCAGGGTGAGAGGCAGGGCTGGGAGTTGCTAGATCTGTTGCCCCATGCCCAAAGTGCGTATGAGGATATGGACGTAGGTTCTGTGGCCTACCAAATGAGTCAGGGCTCGCAATATAGGCCCGGAGAAGAGGCGCAAGTCCCATGCGGGGGGACGTCATACCACATCTTCGCCCGTTTGGAAGATGCAAATGCCGAGAATGCCGAACACAAAGCCTTCGATACCCTAGTAAGAGTGAAAGAACTCTGTTCAAATATACACAGAAAGAGGTTAGTCATAGCCGTGGCTGGAAACCTTAACAGGTGGAATGTGCGGAAGATGATCGAATGCGTGTAGTTGGGCACAAGTACGGAGGTAACCCTGTACTGGAGGAATGTGGAAGGCAAACCGCACCGAGAAAAAGGGGCCGAAGAGGCCGGTACGACCCAAGCGGTTCTGGTAAGGAGAGCGGAGGATGTCTCTTATGCACAGATGGTAAATGCCATAAAAAATGAAGTGGATGTAGAGGGAAAACACGTGGAGGGGATGAGGAAACCCGTAGCTGGGGACCTCATGCTTAGAGTGAAAGACGAAGGGGGAAAAGCAGCGACTGGCTGCGAGAATAGCACATGTGAAAGAGGTGAGTGAGGTAAAAACGGAGGTGGGCTTTAGAAGTGTCCTGGTCCGGGACATGGACGAAGCTAACACCCGCGAGGAAGTGAAAGAGGCCTTGGAGAAGGCCACCAAATGCAGGGAGTGTGTGCTAAAGTCTCTCCGTCCAGTACGAGGAGGGGCCAGCATGGCGGTCGTCGCACTTCCAGTAAGAGCGGAGAAAGGGAGAATTAAGGTAGGATGGGTTACGTGCCGGGTGAGTGAAAATTACAAGCCGCCCAGGTGCTACCGGTGCCTTGGCTTCGGGCACTTGGCGGCAGCATGCAAGGAAAAGGATAGAAAGATGGCATGCCTACGATGCTGGGAATGTGGGCACAAAGCACTAAAGTGCAAGGCCAAGGAGGCCACGTGCTTCGTGTGTAAAATGAGCGGGCACAGGGCAGACTATATGGGGTGCCCCGTGTACCGCAAATGTGTGGAAAGTATGAAAGGGAAATCCATCAGATAATGATTATATTGCAATCAAATTCAAATAGGAGTGCAACAGCAATGGAGCTGATATGGGAAACGGTAAATGAGGAGAGAGTGGATGTTGCCATCATCTCCGAACCAAATCTTCGGATTATTGGTAGAGGAGGCTGGCATGTGGATCAGGGATCTTAGCTGGAGCGAATTGGGAAACTACACGAGGCGCACTGTAAGTACTGTGGTGCAAACGATGACACAGCGGAGCACACGATCTTTGAGTGTGTGAGGTGGGTGCAAGCGAGGAGCGAGGCAGAACGCAAGGTGGGAGAGGAGGTAAGTAAGGTGAGTTTGGTTAGGATTATGCTCCGTAGTGAGTATGAATGGGGCGTGCTGAATGGGAAAAAGCACCACTTTTTTCTGTCTCCAGAGGGTCGGAGCTTAGATTTCTTCTAAATTAGTCAATAAAATGTATCTTAAAAATTACTTTGTCCATTCAATTTTGTATAATACCTTTCACCTTCAAAGTTTATCAATGAAATATTGAGATCTGAACCCTAGGAGTTGGGTTCAGATTGCAGTTGGAAATTATTGAAAGCAGTTGGCAATTTTTTAGTTCTAAACCTTGATTAACAATGCTAGCCTATTAAATTTGGCCCGTCAATCTTTTTATACTAAATCTAAACCCACAAAGCTAGTTTATCAAATTTTGTATTCTAAACTTTTACCTATAAGTTTTGCCAATTAAGTTGTCTGCAATACAAAAAACCCATCAAATATTGTGTCTAGGCTGTAATTTGTTCTTTAGCTCGTGAGGTTCATATGATTTAATCTTATCGGACAATGTTTGCAGTTGATCGAATTTTCTTATAAAATCCTGATCTAGAAATTTTACCAGTTTTCTATTATAAACGTTCACCAACAAATTTTGTTCATCATATTTTTCCGATTTTGCCAAAGTTTGCTGAATAACAATTTTGTTTTGTTTTTGTGACTTTCCAAGTTTTGCCCATCAAGGTCGCTAAATTAAACCTTTAATTGCAAAAGTTGAACATTAAATTGTATCTTGTAAAATATAATTAACATGTTTTGCCTATTAAATTTTGCATAATATGCTTTCATGACTGAACAATGCTGAACAAATTAAATCTAGGAAGACTAGCTTAGAAACTAAACAGGGGTCTGGCGACTGATTATTAGATGTAATAATTAAAATAAAAATTTAATTGAACTGTTATCGACCCTAATTTATAAACTATTTTCCATCAATAAACGAAATTATTAGTTTTGATACGAAATGCATTCGTATAATGGTTTCATTATTGTTGGGACCGAAATGAGTTGCATTTTCGGAGTCAATGTCTGCGTGACTGGAATATTTTACTTAATTACAGCCGAACCTTTCCAGTAGACTTCAAAGAATATTCAGTGCGGTTCAATTTCCTTTACATGCAAATAGAAAATCACGACAATATTTCGAATATGAAATTTTCAAGACTTATTTACTCGTCTCTACATCGCAATAAACGTTCATTACACATATTCTATATTCTATAATATATTGGAAAACTTCACATTTAATTTACATAATATAAACTATAGTTGCCTACTTTGTACGTGAGGTTCATTAATAACTGTCCGTCCTATTTCAATATTCTTCCACACGATGTTTATTGATGATTGTCCATTTCTAGATAAATATGTTAGAGCATATGGTTTTATAGTTTTTGAATGAAACTTCCTGTGTGAAATAGTTAGTTAAGGGTGAATTTGAATGTAGTAATTTCGGTTTTGTTAAATGTGGTTTGGAATTTACGGTGAAGGTTGTGGGGCAATAAAGTCTGCTGAAGATTACCTGACCTCTCAGGTCCGAATCGTTTGCATATATTACGCAAGTATTGATTCGTCCGAATGCGATAAATTGAATGCGGACCGCCGGTTTTTCACTGTCTAAGTGTATTGGTCCCAGGGCGCCGATCAAACCCCGAAGTGCATTTTCAAATCAAGTTCGATCCCCTCGGCTCGCCACTTATATCAAAGACCATGTAACCTCGTTATATGTTTCTCGTACAAACTTCGCCTAAACGCTTTATGCTTTCAATTATATTTCATTCCGATCGATTGTTTTCCCATTCTATTTCCTTATCTGCGGTTCATTGACTACGAAAAACGACAAGAAAAAAAAACCTTTTAATTTTATTCCTTCTGTTTCTGTTTCTTTTTTCTCTTTATTGCTTTACTTGTGGTTTTTTCCTTTATTTGGAGCGTTTTTACAACGGAAAACCACGATTCATTTCACTAAACCTTTGGGTTTGCGTCGAGACCCGCAATTAATTCTTGTATAAAGGAAATAAAGAAAAACCTAGCAAAGGCCAACGATCGCCCATTTCAATATAAGTACAGAAACAATCCCATTTCTATAGAGACAATAATGAAATAAACTAACAAATGCTATCTAATCTTGTTTCTTTTTTAAACGAATAATCGGTTAAATTTCATTAAAAACTTTCCGCACGGTTTCAAAGATCCACAATTTTTTATTCAATTTATCCCTTGCAAGGAGCCTGCGGTCCCCGAACAAATATTCCCACTTATCAATTGAATTATAAAGCGGAGCTTATTTTTTAATAATTTTATTTCAAAAAAACATTTCTTTATTAAGCATATGGGAGAAGGTATTTTGTTGTTTTGTTCATCTATAAATCCTTTTGAGCTGATTTGATTGACAGATCATGATACTGCCGGTAAACGCAAACCCCGCAGCCTTCAAGAGCAAATGGAACACAGATATGATGTTATGCGGAACAAAGGAAACCTTTTTATTTTTTAATCTTAAATCCCAGAAATGCCTTTCAACCCTCCACATAAATTCCTCAAAAAAATACATCAGGAAATAGATATCGAAAGAAAAACATCTCGATCAAAATAAGGGTTTATGATTTTTTTATTCCAATAGTAAATCTAGTGCTGACTGTTCTCCTTTGTATCGATTTCATGGCAAGATTTTGAACTAGCTAATCCAGATTTTAAAATTTCACTTGAACAAGTTTCGATAGTGATATCTGTCTAGTCTTGTCTGTCTAGAGTTGTCGGTGGTCAAGACTTGTCTGTCAAATCTTATCGGACGAGTCCATATAGTCTTGCCGATCTAGTTCTGACTGATTAGTCAATCTGACTACATCGTACTGTCTATTCTTGTCTATCTAGTCTTGTCTGTCTAATCCTGCTTGCCTGGTCCTGTATGCGTAGTCTTGTCTGTTCAGTCTTTACTGTCTAGTCTGGACTGTCTGGTCTTGTCTGTCTAGTATTGTCTGTCCATTCTTGTCTGACCAATCTTGTCTCTCCAGTCTTGTCTGTCCAGTCTTGTATGTCTAGTCTTGTCTGTCCAGTTTTGTCTGTCCAGAATTGTCTGTCTAGTCTTGTCTGTCCAGTCTTATCTGTCCGGTCCTGTCCGTCCATTCTTGACTGTCCAATCTTGTCTGTCCAGTTTTGTCTTTCTAGTCTTTTCTCCTTAGTTATGTCTGTCTAGTCTTGTCAGTTCAATCTTATCTCTACAGTCTTGTCCATCCAGTCTTCTCTCTCCAGTCTTATCTGTTCAGTCTTGCCTATCCAGCCTTGTCTGTCGAGCCTTGCCTGTCCAGTCTTGTCTGTCTAGTCCTGTCTGTCTGGTTTTATCTGTATAGTTTTGTCGGTTCTGTACAGTCTTGTCTGTCTAAACATGTCTGACTATTCTTGCCTCTCCAGTCTTCCCTGCCCAGTCTTGTCTGTCCAGCCTTGTCTGTCTAGTCTTGTCTGTCTGGTTTTATCTGTCTAGTTTTGTCTGTCTAGTTTTGTCTATCTAGTCTTGTCTGTTTGACTAATTGAAATAAAATTTAAAGCTCAAGATAAATATAAAAACGAATTACACCTCGGGGTAGTCATAGACGAAAGCCTATCCTTCGGTCCACACCTCACGAAGGCGGCAGCGAAAGGCATGAAGGTAACGGCGGCATTAGACAGGATTATGCCCTAACTCGGTGGGCCACAAACGCCAAACAGGCATCACAGCCAAAAAGCTCCAAACGTAAGCTCCTTGGTACGATCACAAAATCCACCATGATATATGCCGCCCCAATATGAGCTAAGAGCATGGAAATAGAATGTAATGTCTACAGACTAGGGAGAATCCAAAAGATTAATTGCAATCAGAATCTGTAGTGCATATAACACTGTATCGGGGGAAGCACCTTTCCTTCGTTCCACACCCAAGAAGGCAGCAGGCATGAAGGTAATGGAGACAGGTTTAAACTCAACGTCGGTGGGCCAAAAAGCTCCAAACGTAAGCTCCTTGGTACGATCAGACAATCAACTGCGATAAATGCCGTCTCAATGTGGGCTATAAGCATGGCAGTAGAAAGTAATGTCTACAAGCTGGCGATAATTCAAAGATCAATTTCTATCAGAATCTGCATTGCATAAAGGACCGTTTCGGGGGATGCAGTTTTAGTAATCGCTGGAATAGCTCCTAGTAAAGGAGAGAGCCGAATTACATAAGGCAGGTTTTGTTTGGCAACAGAATGGCAAGGAAAATGGTGGGCCTCCGAAAAAGATCAAAGATAACAAAGTTAATCATACCAGATATCACCACATGGGAGAACAGGGAGCGTGATGAAACTAACTTTTATCGGACCCTTCCACACATTGCATGGTTGCTTTCGCGACTACTTGAAACAAATACGCGCCGCCGCATTTGACCTGTTTGAATACTGTGGCGAGGTGGGCTCTGTAAGCCACACAATATTTGACTGTTGGGGGTGGGAAGCAGCAAGAGTAAAAATATGGAGAATATGAAGAGCTAACAATATGGGGATGCCGTTTAACGCAAGAACGGTAACGAGATACATGCTGCAAAACAAAGAAAATTGGGATAGGGTGGCCAGGCTAGTTAAACTCATTATTTCCTGTTGTTTTCTCTTAACAAATTGAAAAGAAGGTTTGTTATTTATAATTCAATAAATAACAAAAGTTTAGTGATTTTATTAAACCACAAAAAAAAATACAAACAAATGAAGCAACAAATTCGGTAAATAAAATTTCACGGCGTGAAAACACGAACAAAATAAAATGGAGAACTCGGCGAGCGGTTTCTTCAAAACAAAAACAATAATAGCCAGCTGCGCAAGCGGTGTCTTCTTTTCGCTAACTGACACTCTTTCGGAGGTACCAACTTACTCCGTGGGAAAATACTCCAAAACTAAATGTCACCAGAAATCACCATATCAACAAAAAATAAAGAGGAAATGTTCAAACATTCTCCCCCCGTTGAGAGGGTAGACCGAACAACAAAGTTTACACACACATTCTTAAGATTATTTAAGGTTTGAAAATTAAAATGAGTATCTTAAAGTCTCTAAAATATTATGCACTTGATAATTGTTCAAAAGTAGTTATGGGTAAGATTGCCAATTTTTTGACATTACGGATTAAAGTATTTTTTGACGTTTTCACTTTCACTGTACGAATGACGCCATCATGACCAGGGAAACACTCAACAACTCGACCCATTGCCCATTGTGCTGGTGGAAGGTTGTCCTCTTTCAAAATGACTACTGCTCCGCTCAGAATATTAGATTCAGATTTAGACCATTTGGTCCTTAGATTTAATTCATTTAAATATTCAAGTCTCCAACGATTCCAGAAGTCTTGTTTGACTTTCTGTATGTGTTCCCAAGTAGACATACGGTTGGTTGGAAGTTTACTAAAGTCTCGATCGCGAAAGTTGGTCAACGAATCACCAATTTAAAAATGGCCAGGGGTGAGGACTAATGGATCATTGGGATCTGAAGAAATGGGAGTTAAAGGTCGTGAGTTCAATATGGCCTCAATTTCAATAACCAAGGTGTTCCAAATTGTTCATAGGTGAATAACATGTCATGTCCGGCAACGTGATGTAGAAGTTATTTAAGGCTCTTAACTGCTGCTTCCCATAAGCCGCCAACATGAGGTGCATGGGGTGGAATAAAATGCCATTGGATGGTTTTCTTAGTTAAGAAACCTTGTATTTTCTCTTGAGCGTTTGTTTTATTAAATTCGTTGTTCAATTCCTTAAAAATGTTGTTCGCTCCGACAAAATTGGTGCCATGGTCACTGTAGACATCTTAACATAAACCTCTACGAGCTATAAAACGTTTCAATGCGGACAGAAAACCTTCCGAGGTTAAATCGGTAACTAATTAAAGATGAACTGCCTTAACAGCTAAGCAGATAAACACAGCAACATAAGCCTTTATTTGAATCTTATTATGGAATTTCTTTTCTTTTAACAGAAACGGTCCACCATAATCTACCCCTACTTGTCTGAAGGGACGCGATGGATTTACTCGTGGTCCAGGTAGTTCTCCCATAAGATAATTGGGTATTGGTGGTTTCGCTTTAAAGCAATGCACACATTTTTTGATAACTTTATAAACTTAACTTCGACCGTCGATGATCCAATATTTTCGCCTTAACAAATATAGAGTTTGCTGCACTCCTGTATGTAGATGTATTCTATGAAAATACTCAATAAATAAATCCGTAACATGATTATTCTTAGGTAAGATTACTGGATGTTTTGCATCGAAAGGTAAATTGGCGAAAGATAGGCGACCTCCAACTCCCATGATATTAATGTTATCGAGTTTCGGATTCAACTTTTCAAGTTGAGTATTGCTATTCATCGAAGTTCTTAAGTCGTTGATACATTTTATGTCCTTTGCAAATGCATGTTGTTGGACGGTCTTAATGACACGATTCTGTATGGCGTAATTCATGCAAAAGTAAGGCACCCTTTGGTTCTCGGCCTCGAATAAACCTAAAACAATAAGCAAGCGAGCGAATCATGCGTTCAAATGTTGAAAATCTATTGAGGGTGGTAAATTCTCTGGTTGTCGTTGTTAGACACGTCTTTGTTCGGATATTTCTTTTAAAGAGGGTATGTGAATTGAAGGCCAATCCATTGAGGATTTGCTCAGCCAAAATGGTCCAAATTTCCAAATGTTCATAGTCACAAATACGACTAATCGGTAAAACGCCTCTCGATAATAGATCTGCTGGATTGTCTTTAGTATGTACATGATGCCAATTTGCAATATTTGCTTGACTTTGGATATCTGAGACTCTGTTAGAAACAAAGGTTTTTAATTGGTACGGTGATGTATTTAACCAATGCAGAACTATCATTAAATCGGTCCAATAATGTATACTGTGAAATATAATCTTAATTTCTGACATTATTGCTTTCGCTAACGACGCTGGTAATTGTGCGCCACATAACTCGAGCTTCGGTATTGTAATGGTTTTTAAAGGGGCGACCCTCGATTTTGCACATAATAACTGTACCTGAACCCTTCCGTCGTTATCTGTTGTCCTCAGGTATATGCAAGCGCCATATGCCTTCTCACTTGCATCACAAAATCCATGTAATTGAATATATTTGGTTGTTGCTGAAATTATTGTTCGTGGAAAAGATATTTTATTTAATGATGTTAGTTGATTACAATATGTTTTCCATTCGGTATAAAGTTCAATTGGTAAAGATTCATCGCAGTCAAGTTTTGCATCTCAAAGTCTTTGTATAATTATTTTTGCAATAATAATGACTTGTGCTAACAAACCCAAAGGATCGAATATTTTTGCAATTTCCGATAAAATATGTCGTTTAGTTATTTTGGTCTCTTTAGCAAATGGAATAGGTGTCACGGTATATATTATCAATCTGAGCTTGATTCCTAACAGATACCCAAAGTTTTCAGCGTAGTGTCCCCTAATTGTAACTGGGAGTTAATATTTTCCTTTGATATGCCTTTCAATACTGCAATGTCATTTGAAGCCCATTGACGAATAGTTAAACCAGCTTTCACATGAATTTGTGTCATCTCTTGCCGTTTTTTTATTGCTCCTTGTACATTTTGAGCTGCGCTAAGTAAATCATCAACATAAAAATCCTCCAATAGAATTTTAGCTGCAATTGGAAACAAGGAACCCTCATCTTGGGCAAGTTGATGCAAATAACGAATAGCCAGGTACGGAGCGGGCTTTAGTTCAAAGGTTACTGTATTGAGCTCGTAGCATTGCATTAAATCATCGGTTTTCCATAAAATACGTTGGTATTTTCTGTTTTTCTTTCTAATTAAAAATTGTCGGTACATTTTTTCAATATCGCCAGTCATTACTATCGGATGTTTTCGAAAACGAAGTAAAAAAGAAAAGAGATCTGATTGAATTGTGGGTCCTGTAAAGAGTGCATCGTTCAAGAATGCACCTGTTGTTGTATTTGAGATATACAGAGCCATCAAATACAAGTCTCATTTTTGTAGTCATACTTTCTTTAATCACGACGTGATATGGAAGATAATAACGTTTTGAGCTTGAAAGTGGTATGTGGACTGGTGACATGTGGTTTAAATCGATGTATTCTTGCATTACTTTCTTATATTGATTTTGTAAATTTGGGTCATTCTTAAACCTTCGCTCAGAAATTCTGCTTTCAAATCTTTTGACTGCCTGGTTATACGACTCTCCTAGTTCTGGTCCTTTTGGATTGAATGGTAGCGCTACTATATATCGCCCGGTTGAATCTCTGGTAACGTGTTTTTGGAAATGAAGTTCACATTCCTTTTCTTCAGGGGTGAGTTTGCTAGTATTTGGACATTCTTCCACTTTCCAAAATTCTTTTAGATCAAACTCGTTTGTGCTTGTCACATGGCATTGAGGAGGTGTTCGGTATTTCCTCAAAGGTGCAACCCCACCAAAAATCCAACCGAGGAGTGTCTTTTGTAGGTAAAGGTCTTGCTGCTCAGGTAGAGAAATCTTAATTTGGCCAATACTTAATAATGACAAAGTTGTACCTGCTCCGATGAGAAGATCAATTGGTCCTGGCTTATAAAATATGGGGTCTGCTAATTTGAGATTGGAAGGTATTTTTAATGATTCTCGATGAATTGGTTGATCGGGTATCACATGTGAAATCACTGGAATAATCAAAAATGTCTTTTGAAATTTATTTATACGTGAGGCGATGGCAGCGGTAGTCATTTCATTGCAATAAGTGGTCATGGTATTCAATGCGCCGACAGATATGCAGCAGGTACTTGTTTTCAACTTTAATAGGTTTGCTAAACCTTTGGTCATAAAATTAGTGGTAGAACAGGTATCAAGCAGCGCTCGACAGGAAACACTTTTTCGAAACTTATCTAATACATTTAATGCAGCGGTGATCATAATGTCGTTTAACAATGCATCTACTACTAAACTTATGTGCCTACCCTTTGGTGTAGGTAGACCCTTGGTATCGGTGTTCTGATTTACTAGTCATAAGTGGTTATTTTCATTATTGTTAACAGTGTTCTGATTTGAATCAGATGGTACATTATCGTTTCGTTCAAAATGTAATAAAGAATTGTGACTTTTGGAACATTTTTGACATGAAGTCTTTGATAAACAGGTCTTGGCTGAATGTCCTTTCCCAAAACAATTATAGCAAAGATATGCCTCAGCAACTACTTTGTGTCGTTCTTGAACATACATTTTTCGAAGTCTTCCGCAAGTATATAATCTATGGGGTTATTACAAACAGGGCAAGTAACTGACGTTAAGGTAATTGATGCATTTGTGGGCTGTTGTTTGGTGTTGTGGTTAGTGAAAAGCGTTTGTGAATGTGGTTGATTTTGTTGATAATCTCGTTTTGGTGGTGCAGTTGAGTTGTATTGTAGACTATCCCCACACGTGGCTCTTTTCTCCAAAAACTTCAAGAGATCTATATAGGATGGAATTTTATCATCGTTCAATGTAAGTTCCCAATGCCATATTGTACCGGGGTTAAGTTTTGAGAGAATTAAATCAACCAAGGGAATATCCCAAAACGACACTGATGCCTTTAAATTTTCAAAAAAAGTATCGACTAGCAGTAGTAAGTATCTAGTGAACCATCAAATTTTGGGAGAGGTATTGTAGGTAAAGAGACAGCAGCATTTGTAAAAACTGCAGTATTGTTTCCTAGGGTTCGGTCATTTGTTGCTACATGTGGTAGAATAAGCTCTTGTATAATAGCTAATGCACGAGATTTTTCTATATTAAACGTTTGAATGTAAATAATATGAGAGTCAATCTCGTTTTCATCTAATTCTTCCAAGATTTTTTTCTAATTCTTCCAAGACTTTCTCAAATTTTTCAAAGGATTTTTCAGTAGATTCTAATGATGATTTGAATAAATGAATGTTGCGGTCCGCTGGGGCTTCCTAGGCATCCAATATTTTTCTCAATGAGGTAATCATAGCTTGGATATGTCCACGTTGTCTTCTAAGTTTACTAATTTCAGTCATATTGAATCACTTTATGGGTACTGAAGGAGTCGATCAAATGAAATAAACTTCGGGAATGAATGGAAATTTTCACAAATTTGGAATAATAAAGACAGGCGGTTATTGGTCAGTTTTTGTTGAAATATACCAACTTACCAACTTACCAACCCTCTTTGAAAGACCAACTTACCAATAGCTGCTAAAATTGGAGTTGAATGTAAGTAAACTTTCTCGTTGTTGACTTCTTCGACTGTTGCTTTGGACGATTCTTGGCACTGATGTCTTCAGTTTTAGTCTTTGGTACTACTCACAACTTTATCACTCATCACAATGATTTAATTACTCAAAATCCGGCTCGAAGGACCATCAAATTTTGACTAATCATTTTCACTAAAATCACTAAACTATTGTTATTTTTTTAATAAAAAATAACACCTTTAAGGAAATCGACGAAAAACTGAGGCGCAATAAAAATCAATCAGTAAACCAGTAAACACCAATAAGATGAAGGAACAACCACCTAAACTTCAACACCCACACCGATGATATGCTACCCGCGGTTCCGGTGTGATTGGAGGTTTTAGTAAGGGCCACTTGTCTGTTCAGATCTCAGCTGCCAGCTACGTTCTCTTCCGATTCTTGTATGACTAGTCTTACATGTATAGTCTTGTCTGTCACTGTTGCTGGCCCATCATTATCTGTCTAGCCTTGCATATCTGGGCTTGTCTGTCTCGTCTTGTTAGTTTTATCATGTAATGGATATCAAAAGTATATGAAAAATATTTGCCTAATAAAATGTTAAACTTGAATGTATAGATTCAAAGCTCGTTAAGTTCTATGGGATATTATAATCACAGAGTTTCGATACAACACAAAGGATAATTATAATTAAACATTTTTCTATAGAGTTCTCTAATTATAACGTATTCTTCTCGGGGGAGCTGATTTGTAAATTACCCGTAATTAGTGTAATTTTGCAGCGGCGAATATCGCAGATATAATTTAATAAACACAAATAAAAAGAAATTGGAGTAACAAACGCGGCGGTAATTAGGTGAAAATTTCGGACGGAAAAATAGAGAAAACGTATCCGAATTCGGGATGAACACGTAACGAAATTAAATTAGATACATAATTTCATATTAGTTTCAGTTCAACTGTCCCACTATTAATGCACCCAAACTAATTATCCGAACGTAACACGGAAGTGTGTACAGTTTGAATATGATTTATGCTGTGCTATGCTTTAGCCGAAGTTATTAAAACACCATTCTGGATGGCCGCATCTTCGGCCACAACTATCATCAATTATCTATTTCCATTCGTTCTTTTTTTTCACAACTTGTTTCCATCTCCATCTCTCATCCTATTTATCATTTCGGTGAAATATAATATTCATTAATATATATGAGAGCGTGTCGTGGATGTAATTAAAATTGATCCAAATCCCACCCCATCTTCTCTCTAACCATCTCCATCCCATTAAGCCATCGGAATGTCATAATTTAATATCTACGTATTATCTCCGTTACCAAAATTATTCACCCCGCCATCGAAATATTTCAACTACACATATTGACGAGAAGATTTTAATATATTACTATCAACCGCTATAACTTAACTAGATATTCTATTAAATAAGTTGCAATACTAGATAACCTGTTAAATAAGTTACCTTAAATTCAATTAATAATCTAGATAAAACTTGATCGCTTTGTATTGGTGTTATTTGTATGTGTTTATTTATAAGAAAATTTATGTTTGAACAAAAGAGTAAATAAAGCGTGAATGAAATGGGAACAATGGTAAGATGGCATTTCATTAGTCTTTGTTCTGATTTAATCAAGTAAAATCGTCCGGTTAAGGCATAAAGCAGTGATACATCGACATCGATTAACCGAGCTGCATTCTCGGTTGTATTTATAGATCATTAAGCGTTTTGAATTGTACCGGTCGAACCGTCGGGTTTTGGCCGCCCATCATGATTTGATTATAGATGGAACATACGTTGATTGACAGTAGACATCTGAATGCAGGGTTGGTATTTTTAAATTCTTTTAAAAATCAAAAATATAGGGAAACCTCTATTGAACCTTTATTATTTCTTCTCGTGAAACCAGCAAACACTTATATAGAAACACCTCAAGATTATCACAATTATAGCTCAAGGTCTGAAGTTATGATCTATACAAAATAATTGTCAATCTAATCTTTTAGAAACTGAATTAAAAGGGAATTTAGCTCAGTCAACAGGCTCACGATCTAATTAGCAATTTTATTAGTTAGCAATCTTTATGGCGTCGCCTTAAGGGTGACATCGTTTCGATCTTCATTTAACCCTTTTATTGCGACCCTTTAATAGATCCCACACTTAATACGAAACGAGTCGTGAGTGGAGGGCCCAAATTTAATTCAAGCAGAATGTTAGATCTTTTGTTAAATATATTTAATCTGATTATTTTTTCAGGAATAATTATTATAAGGGAGTTGTCGGTAATGGGTTGGTTTTTTAATGTGGGTAAAGTGGAAATTATAGAGTAGAGGAAAGGTGTACTATAAAGCTTGACTACAAATTACTGGGTTTTTGGGTTTATTTATATTAAAAAAAAATGTTTAAATTGTTGGTATTAATATAATTTTTTTGCCTCAATTTGGTTTTAATAAATGCAAAACGAGGTTTTTATATGAAATGGTGTTTTTTTGTTGTTGAAATTATCTTAATCTGCGATTATATTATACAAAATTTTCAAGTCGGACGTACTAATTTAAATATCCTGCAGGACGTTAACCGACAGCCTTTATAAAATATCTTCTAAGAAATTCATTCTTTGTTAAATCTAGATAAAACTTAATTGGTCAATTTATATATTCTAATATTATACGAGGAGGAAAAAACTTTGACTTTTTATATAAAAGGCCACCTTTAGGTCATTATGTGGAAGATTAGTATAATGCGACTTTAACTGGACTTAATGACACACCTAAGACGCATCCTCCAATCTTCTTCACTGACTCTTATATTAAGATCTTTTTTTATTATTATTAGTCTCGTGCATTTAATTAAGATGAGAATAGAAATTAATTTGGTATAATTAAGTAGTAATGACTTGTTTACTTTATCTTTTTCTACCAAATTATTAAATTATAAACAAACCGCATTTATAACAAAACCTTGAGATCACAAACAATTTAAAATATCCCAAATTGATTTATGAATTAGTTTTCATTATAAGTTCTTATTATTCTTATTATTCGTCCGAATTGCAAACAAAATTTTCAATTTTATTTAAGTTAACATAACTTTCAACATAACTTTCTTTTTTCTCAGATAAATAATACAATAAAGTGTTTGAAATATAAAGTTGGCCAAATCGATTAATAATGGATTGTTAGTGGAATTATTTTTGATTGCGTGTCGACTGGTTAGTTGCTTTTTTATATCATTGAAATGTTTCAAATTGCGACTAAAGCGCCGTGTTATTAAAGCTTTATGGCTTTTCTCTATAAAACAAATTGTTGGATAACTGGTACAAACTAGACTTGAAGTGATTATTTCGATAAAATATATAATTCACTCTGGCAAACAGTAGAAAAATCGTTCCAATAGTAATTAAGGTGTAATCAGGTAGATTATTTCAATGGTTTAGATATTTATTTAATCATATATTAGAACTGTCTTAGTAGGTGGCATAATAATGAGCTCGTGGCTAAAACAGAAAGAGATTGTTGATCTTAATTAAAGTTGGAATCAAAATTGCTATTTTCCTTTATATTAATCTCTAAATAATGTTTGTTGGAGTTAACAAGAAAATGTGGGCTCAGCAATGACCGAAAGCAGACATTTGTATCGCTTAAATAAAGATTAGCGGACCGTGTATGACGAAAAAAATTTACAGAGTCGAATCCTTTTGGGAATAATTTCGTAATTATTTGTTTGTCGTTATGGATTAGGCGGCGAATTGGAGGAGCAAAAGGTTGTTGCGGTGGAACGCTGTTATTGGGATCGATACCGTGCACGAAAACTTATTCTGGACTCGCGTTATCTCGATAATTAATTTCGCTCTCCCGAAGGAAAACTGATGTATTAAATGTGTTTTGATTTATTGCTTATTTACGTGCCCGATTTCAAAATTGATTTATTTATTTTTCTCCGTACGCCGGCCGCCACTAAGTCAATCCGAAAACGATTAATGAATCGTCAAACGGGCAAACATTATTTATGCAAATTGTTCAAATTTTAACATTATTTTATAATTACGAGTTTTTTTCTTGTAAAAGTCATTAACACGCGATAAGATTCGTTTAGTTAAAAAAGTATTAAGATTTTGTATTGGAACAGAATTTGTCAAAAGTTAATAGGAATCGTGATCCTGTCTTGTCTACCCATGTATTTCTGGTCTTGTTCCACTAGTTTTGTTTATTCAGTCTTGACCTATTGAACTTCTTTCGTTTGTGTTTTGATGTTTGTGTTTCACCCCATTTAAATTGCGAAACAGAGGGGTATGGAGGAATTTTAAAGATAAAATCAATGAATCCGTACGGAATTCACCCTCCCTGAAACAATATAGATTTAGTCTAAAATCTAACGGTTTTTTGATATCCATCGACAAACATTTAACTAACAGCACAAAGTTTCCGACTATTCAATTTGAGGGCATTCGTGGTTACCATTGGAAAATCGGCGAGAGTATTATCGTGTTTGGGGTGGCTCCAATATATAAATACAGCATTGATAAGAGTAAATTGGTTAATTTAAGTTTGTTGAGATTGTTCTGTTTCTGGCAAATCTGTATAGTTTATTGATTTCTTGTTTTTTATTGTCTTGATTTTGGAAAGCATTTGTAGAGAGGAAATGATAAGGTACGAATAATAAATAACAAATATTAGAAACAATGCGGCCTTTGTTTTTTCTTTCATATGTTGTAATTTAATTCGTATGGGCATATAAGAATGCATAATTTCAAAGTGAAGACAGGCTTATAAAAAGAAGTTTCATAGGCCGATGCATTATATCCCACATATATTCTCACGCCCACACAATCAGAAAAACTCTTTCCTATCAGCACTTGAACAAGAAGAAAAAACAGTGACCCAAGAAGTAAAAAACTGTTATTTCCGCTTGCCTCTGGCGAACTTCATAAAGTACTAGGTGTAATGGCGATAATTCGGTCGTAACAATTAGCTTAAAATGTCTGGTCGATCGTCAGATCGTTAGGAATTATAGTTATTAACAGTCATAGGATTCGAAATGGCGCAAGTTTTGTCCTGGTTAATAGTTCTGAATAATCGCCGACGCTCGTGTAAGACAATTCCGTAATCGGTGCTAAAACGAAGTTTTGTGTCTTTAACAAGTTCCTGCTTATCTCCTGCATCCATCTGCGATACTTACAATAACAAAAAAATTATCCCATAACAACATAAAATATTTCCGCTAATTCATTGCATTGTTACAACGCACTCTCCATGCTCCTCCCTATAACTCGCGTCTTGACTAAATGTTTATCTTAATGAAACGTTTTATTAAGTCCGCAAACAAAATTTAAATTGCAATTCCTTTCAATTAAATTCATTCTGTTTACATATTATATTAAATAAACAACAATCAAGTAAATAATAACGAATAAACAAAATATAATTAGTTCCTCGGTTTTCTCGTCAAGTCTATTTATTTTAAACTTGTCTACTTAGTCCTCTCTGTCTAGTCTGGTATGTCTAGTCTGGCATGTCTTGTATGTATAGTGCTAGTCTTGTACATTTAGTGGTGCCTGTCTAATCTTGTTGGTCTAAAAGTCTTGACTGTCTAGTATAGTCTGAATAGTCTAGTCTGTCTAGTCTTGTCTGTCTAGTCTTGTCTCTCTACTCTTGTCTATGTAGTTATGTCCGTCTAGTCTTTTCTGTCTAGTACTGTCTGTCCAATCTTGTCTGTCTAGTCTTCTCTGTATAGTATAGCCTGTCTAGTCTTGTCTGTCTAGTCTTGTCTGTCTAGTCTTGTCTGCCTCGTCTTGTCTATCTGGTCTTGTCTGTCTAGTCTTGTCTGTCTAGTCTTGACTGTCTAGTCTTGTGTATCTAGTCTTGTCTGTCTAGTCTTGTCTGTCTAGTCTTGTCTGTCTAGTCTTGTCTGTCTAGTCTTGTCTGTCTAGTCTTGTCTGTCTAGTCTTGTCTGTCTAGACTAGTCTGTCTAGTCTTGTCTGTCTGGTCTTGTCTGTCTAGTCTTGTCTGTCTAGACTTGTCTGTCTAGTCTTGTCTGTCTAGTCTTGTCTGTCTAGTCTTGTCTGTCTAGCCTTGTCTGTCTAGCCTTATCTGTCTAGTCTGGTCTGTCTAGTCTTGTCTGTCTAGTCTTGTCAGTCTCGTCTTGTCTCTCTGGTTTTGTCTGTCTAGTCTTGTCTGTCTAGTCTTGTCTGTCTAGTCTTGTCTGTCTAGTCTTGTCTGTCTAGTCTTGTCTGTCTAGTCTTGTCTGTCTAGTCTTGTCTGTCTAGTCTTGTCTGTCTAGTCTTGTCTGTCTAGTCTTGTCTGTCTAGTCTTGTCTGTCTAGTCTTGTCTGTCTAGTCTTGTCTGTCTAGTCTTGTCTGTCTAGTCTTGTCTGTCTAGTCTTGTCTGTCTAGTCTTGTCTGTCTAGTCTTGTCTGTCTAGTCTTGTCTGTCTAGTCTTGTCTGTCTAGTCTTGTCTGTCTAGTCTTGTCTGTCTAGTCTTGTCTGTCTAGTCTTGTCTGTCTAGTCTTGTCTGTCTAGTCTTGTCTGTCTAGTCTTGTCTGTCTAGTCTTGTCTGTCTAATCTTGTCTGTCTAGTCTTGTCTGTCTAGTCTTGTCTGTCTAGTCTTGTCTGTCTAGTCTTGTCTGTCTAGTCTTGTCTGTCTAGTCTTGTCTGTCTAGTCTTGTCTGTCTAGTCTTGTCTGTCTAGTCTTGTCTGTCTAGTCTTGTCTGTCTAGTCTTGTCTGTCTAGTCTTGTCTGTCTAGTCTTGTCTGTCTAGTCTTGTCTGTCTAGTCTTGTCTGTCTAGTCTTGTCTGTCTAGTCTTGTCTGTCTAGTCTTGTCTGTCTAGTCTTGTCTGTCTAGTCTTGTCTGTCTAGTCTTGTCTGTCTAGTCTTGTCTGTCTAGTCTTGTCTGTCTAGTCTTGTCTGTCTAGTCTTGTCTGTCTAGTCTTGTCTGTCTAGTCTTGTCTGTCTAGTCTTGTCTGTCTAGTCTTGTCTGTCTAGTCTTGTCTGTCTAGTCTTGTCTGTCTAGTCTTGTCTGTCTAGTCTTGTCTGTCTAGTCTTGTCTGTCTAGTCTTGTCTGTCTAGTCTTGTCTGTCTAGTCTTGTCTGTCTAGTCTTGTCTGTCTAGTCTTGTCTGTCTAGTCTTGTCTGTCTAGTCTTGTCTGTCTAGTCTTGTCTGTCTAGTCTTGTCTGTCTAGTCTTGTCTGTCTAGTCTTGTCTGTCTAGTCTTGTCTGTCTAGTCTTGTCTGTCTAGTCTTGTCTGTCTAGTCTTGTCTGTCTAGTCTTGTCTGTCTAGTCTTGTCTGTCTAGTCTTGTCTGTCTAGTCTTGTCTGTCTAGTCTTGTCTGTCTAGTCTTGTCTGTCTAGTCTTGTCTGTCTAGTCTTGTCTGTCTAGTCTTGTCTGTCTAGTCTTGTCTGTCTAGTCTTGTCTGTCTAGTCTTGTCTGTCTAGTCTTGTCTGTCTAGTCTTGTCTGTCTAGTCTTGTCTGTCTAGTCTTGTCTGTCTAGTCTTGTCTGTCTAGTCTTGTCTGTCTAGTCTTGTCTGTCTAGTCTTGTCTGTCTAGTCTTGTCTGTCTAGTCTTGTCTGTCTAGTCTTGTCTGTCTAGTCTTGTCTGTCTAGTCTTGTCTGTCTAGTCTTGTCTGTCTAGTCTTGTCTGTCTAGTCTTGTCTGTCTAGTCTTGTCTGTCTAGTCTTGTCTGTCTAGTCTTGTCTGTCTAGTCTTGTCTGTCTAGTCTTGTCTGTCTAGTCTTGTCTGTCTAGTCTTGTCTGTCTAGTCTTGTCTGTCTAGTCTTGTCTGTCTATTCTTGTCTGTCTATTCTTGTCTGTCTAGTCTTGTCTGTCAAGTCTTGTCTGTCTAGTCTTGTCTGTATAGTCTTGTCTGTCTAGTCTTGTCTGTCTAGTCTTGTCTGTCTAGTCTTGTCTGTCTAGTCTTGTCTGTCTAGTCTTGTCTGTCTAGTCTTGTCTGTCTAGTCTTGTCTGTCTAGTCTTGTCTGTCTAGTCTTGTCTGTCTAGTCTTGTCTGTCTAGTCTTGTCTGTCTAGTCTTGTCTGTCTAGTCTTGTCTGTCTAGTCTTGTCTGTCTAGTCTTGTCTGTCTAGTCTTGTCTGTCTAGTCTTGTCTGTCTAGTCTTGTCTGTCTAGTCTTGTCTGTCTAGTCTTGTCTGTCTAGTCTTGTCTGTCTAGTCTTGTCTAGTCTTGTCTGTCTAGTCTTGTCTGTCTAGTCTTGTCTGTCTAGTCTTGTCTGTCTAGTCTTGTCTGTCTAGTCTTGTCTGTCTAGTCTTGTCTGTCTAGTCTTGTCTGTCTAGTCTTGTCTGTCTAGTCTTGTCTGTCTGTCTTGTCTAGTCTTGTCTGTCTAGTCTTGTCTGTCTAGTCTTGTCTGTCTAGTCTTGTCTGTCTAGTCTTGTCTGTCTAGTCTTGTCTGTCTAGTCTTGTCTGTCTAGTCTTGTCTGTCTAGTCTTGTCTGTCTAGTCTGTCTAGTCTTGTCTGTCTAGTCTTGTCTGTCTAGTCTTGTCTGTCTAGTCTTGTCTGTCTAGTCTTGTCTGTCTAGTCTTGCTCTAGTCTTGTCTGTCTAGTCTTGTCTGTCTAGTCTTGTCTGTCTAGTCTTGTCTGTCTAGTCTTGTCTGTCTAGTCTTGTCTGTCTAGTCTTGTCTGTCTAGTCTTGTCTGTCTAGTCTTGTCTGTCTAGTCTTGTCTGTCTAGTCTTGTCTGTCTAGTCTTGTCTGTCTAGTCTTGTCTGTCTAGTCTTGTCTGTCTAGTCTTGTCTGTCTAGTCTTGTCTAGTCTAGTCTGTCTAGTCTTGTCTGTCTAGTCTTGTCTGTCTAGTCTTGTCTGTCTAGTCTTGTCTGTCTAGTCTTGTCTGTCTAGTCTTGTCTGTCTAGTCTTGTCTGTCTAGTCTTGTCTGTCTAGTCTTGTCTGTCTAGTCTTGTCTGTCTAGTCTTGTCTGTCTAGTCTTGTCTGTCTAGTCTTGTCTGTCTAGTCTTGTCTGTCTAGTCTTGTCTGTCTAGTCTTGTCTGTCTAGTCTTGTCTGTCTAGTCTTGTCTGTCTAGTCTTGTCTGTCTAGTCTTGTCTGTCTAGTCTTGTCTGTCTAGTCTTGTCTGTCTAGTCTTGTCTGTCTAGTCTTGTCTGTCTAGTCTTGTCTGTCTAGTCTTGTCTGTCTAGTCTTGTCTGTCTAGTCTTGTCTGTTAGTCTTGTCTGTCTAGTCTTGTCTGTCTAGTCTTGTCTGTCTAGTCTTGTCTGTCTAGTCTTGTCTGTCTAGTCTTGTCTGTCTAGTCTTGTCTGTCTAGTCTTCTAGTCTTGTCTGTCTAGTCTTGTCTGTCTAGTCTTGTCTGTCTAGTCTTGTCTGTCTAGTCTTGTCTGTCTAGTCTTGTCTGTCTAGTCTTGTCTGTCTAGTCTTGTCTGTCTAGTCTTGTCTGTCTAGTCTTGTCTGTCTAGTCTTGTCTGTCTAGTCTTGTCTCTGTCTAGTCTTGTCTGTCTAGTCTTGTCTGTCTAGTCTTGTCTGTCTAGTCTTGTCTGTCTAGTCTTGTCTGTCTAGTCTTGTCTGTCTAGTCTTGTCTGTCTTGTCTGTCTAGTCTTGTCTGTCTAGTCTTGTCTGTCTAGTCTTGTCTGTCTAGTCTTGTCTGTCTAGTCTTGTCTGTCTAGTCTTGTCTGTCTAGTCTTGTCTGTCTAGTCTTGTCTGTCTAGTCTTGTCTGTCTTGTCTGTCTAGTCTTGTCTGTCTAGTCTTGTCTGTCTAGTCTTGTCTGTCTAGTCTTGTCTGTCTAGTCTTGTCTGTCTAGTCTTGTCTGTCTAGTCTTGTCTGTCTAGTCTTGTCTGTCTAGTCTTGTCTGTCTAGTCTTGTCTGTCTATCTTGTCTAGTCTAGTCTGTCTAGTCTTGTCTGTCTAGTCTTGTCTGTCTAGTCTTGTCTGTCTAGTCTTGTCTGTCTAGTCTTGTCTGTCTAGTCTTGTCTGTCTAGTCTTGTCTGTCTGTCTAGTCTTGTCTGTCTAGTCTTGTCTGTCTAGTCTTGTCTGTCTAGTCTTGTCTGTCTAGTCTTGTCTGTCTAGTCTTGTCTGTCTAGTCTTGTCTGTCTAGTCTTGTCTGTCTAGTCTTGTCTGTCTAGTCTTGTCTGTCTAGTCTTGTCTGTCTAGTCTTGTCTGTCTAGTCTTGTCTGTCTAGTCTTGTCTGTCTAGTCTTGTCTGTCTAGTCTTGTCTGTCTAGTCTTGTCTGTCTAGTCTTGTCTGTCTAGTCTTGTCTGTCTAGTCTTGTCTGTCAGTTGTCTGTCTAGTCTTGTCTGTCTAGTCTTGTCTGTCTAGTCTTGTCTGTCTAGTCTTGTCTGTCTAGTCTTGTCTGTCTAGTCTTGTCTGTCTAGTCTTGTCTGTCTAGTCTTGTCTGTCTAGTCTTGTCTGTCTAGTCTTGTCTGTCTAGTCTTGTCTGTCTAGTCTTGTCTGTCTAGTCTTGTCTGTCTAGTCTTGTCTGTCTAGTCTTGTCTGTCTAGTCTTGTCTGTCTAGTCTTGTCTGTCTAGTCTTGTCTGTCTAGTCTTGTCTGTCTAGTCTTGTCTGTCTAGTCTTGTCTGTCTAGTCTTGTCTGTCTAGTCTTGTCTGTCTAGTCTTGTCTGTCTAGTCTTGTCTGTCTAGTCTTGTCTGTCTAGTCTTGTCTGTCTAGTCTTGTCTGTCTAGTCTTGTCTGTCTAGTCTTGTCTGTCTAGTCTTGTCTGTCTAGTCTTGTCTGTCTAGTCTTGTCTGTCTAGTCTTGTCTGTCTAGTCTTGTCTGTCTAGTCTTGTCTGTCTTGTCTGTCTAGTCTTGTCTGTCTAGTCTTGTCTGTCTAGTCTTTTCTATCTAGTCTTGTCTGTCTAGTCTTGTCTGTCTAGTCTTGTCTGTCTAGTCTTGTCTGTCTAGTCTTGTCTGTCTAGTCTTGTCTGTCTAGTCTTGTCTGTCTAGTCTTGTCTGTCTAGTCTTGTCTGTCTAGTCTTGTCTGTCTAGTCTTGTCTGTCTAGTCTTGTCTGTCTAGTCTTGTCTGTCTAGTCTTGTCTGTCTAGTCTTGTCTGTCTAGTCTTGTCTGTCTAGTCTTGTCTGTCTAGTCTTGTCTGTCTAGTCTTGTCTGTCTAGTCTTGTCTGTCTAGTCTTGTCTGTCTAGTCTTGTCTGTCTAGTCTTGTCTGTCTAGTCTTGTCTGTCTAGTCTTGTCTGTCTAGTCTTGTCTGTCTAGTCTTGTCTGTCTAGTCTTGTCTGTCTAGTCTTGTCTGTCTAGTCTTGTCTGTCTAGTCTTGTCTGTCTAGTCTTGTCTGTCTAGTCTTGTCTGTCTAGTCTTGTCTGTCTAGTCTTGTCTGTCTAGTCTTGTCTGTCTAGTCTTGTCTGTCTAGTCTTGTCTGTCTAGTCTTGTCTGTCTAGTCTTGTCTGTCTAGTCTTGTCTGTCTAGTCTTGTCTGTCTAGTCTTGTCTGTCTAGTCTTGTCTGTCTAGTCTTGTCTGTCTAGTCTTGTCTGTCTAGTCTTGTCTGTCTAGTCTTGTCTGTCTAGTCTTGTCTGTCTAGTCTTGTCTGTCTAGTCTTGTCTGTCTAGTCTTGTCTGTCTAGTCTTGTCTGTCTAGTCTTGTCTGTCTAGTCTTGTCTGTCTAGTCTTGTCTGTCTAGTCTTGTCTGTCTAGTCTTGTCTGTCTAGTCTTGTCTGTCTAGTCTTGTCTGTCTAGTCTTGTCTGTCTAGTCTTGTCTATCTAGTCTTGTCTGTCCAGTCTTGTCTGTCCAGTCTTGTCTGTCCAGTCTTGTCTGTCCAGTCTTGTCTGTCTAGTCTTGTCTGTCTAGTCTTGTCTGTGTAGTCTGTCTAGTCATGTCTGTCTAGTCTTGTCTGTCTAGTCTTGTCTGTCTAGTCTGGTCTGTCTAGTCTTGTCTGTCTAGTCTTGTCTGTCTGTCTGGTTTTGTCTGTTTGGTCTTGTCTGTTTGGTCTTATCTGTCTAGTCTTGTCTGTCTAGTCTTGTCTGTTTAGTCTTGCCTGTCTAGTCTTGTTTGTCTAGACTAGTCTTGTCTGTCTAGTTTTGTCTGTCTAGTTTTGGCTATCTGGTGTTGTCTGTCTAGTTTTGTCTGTTTAGTTTTGTCTTGTCTGTCAAGTTTTGCCTGTCTAGTCTTGTTTGTTTAGTATTACCTATTTAGTCTTTTCTGTCCAGTCGTGCTTGCAAAGTTTTATCTGTCCAGTCCTGTCTGTGAAGTCTTGTCTGCCCAGTCTTGTTGTCTCACTTGTCTGTCTTGCTTGTCTGGTCTTGTCTGACCGGTCGTTTTTATCTATTCTGTCTTTCTACTCTTGTCTATCTAATCCTAATTTTCTTTGTCCATTTCTGCTCACTAATATTGTCTGTGTAATCTTCACCGTATGCTTTTGTAAACATTTTAAAACTGAATCTAATTAAGTAAGGAAATTAACCTGTGGTAGATTATGACTGAGACTAATTATGTACTAATGGGCGCATTCTCACTAATTGCCAGAGAAAATATTCATCATTATGACTACGTATGATCTTGCAATAAATCTAAAAAACTTGAAAAAAGAATATTAAAAGCGCCTTAATGTGTTTACGTTTAACTTCACGAATTTCTCACACACTTTATCAGATCATTTATTTAACAGAGAGAGAATGAAACAGATCGAGATAAATTAATTTTGATTTTTTTGTTTAAAGAATTCTTGGTCGTAGTTGAAAGCTTAGAGCTTGTAATTTGTTTTAAAACGGCGAGTACAATTTAATAGCTTTTTTTAAACATTTTATTTTAATGGATTGTAATTAGTAAACTAACATATTTTAACAATAAGAGGAATTTCGGTAAAAGTTTCAAATCGAGTTTGTAAGCAATTTAGTGGAATTTAGTGGAATAAGCAATATAAATATTTCTTCGTCTTTTTAGGAAAATTTATAAATTTTCTATATCAATACTCTTATACTCTTAAGAGTATAATAAAGAAGGAGTTCAATAAGCGCATTTTTTTAGCAGGCGTCCATGTTTAGAAAGCGATGAGCGTAGCGAGGAGTTTTATAATGGACAAGTGCGAAAACGCCTTATGAATGAGTTTTTTCTACTATATTTTGCCCCCTTTTATGCCGTTTCTAAATAAAAAAATATCAGATACATATTAAAAAAATTGTATCGCACTCCACGATCCATAAACGAACCCATATCAGTGCTTTAATGACTTCATTATAGACTCGAAATAGAAAAAGTAATGTTTTAGTTTACTTGGCAGTAATTAGTAAACTAGGAATAATTTCTTGAAAAGTTTCAAATAAAGTTTCTAGACAATTTAGTTGCATATTAGAAACAATGAAAATATTTTTTCCGATTTTGTTGGAAAATTTAGGTGGTTTCAGGTAAATGTAAGCTTTGTGGCGTTAACAATCTTGAAGCAACTTTTATGTTTACTTTGCTCTAATTATTAATTAAGAGAAGAATTTCGAGAAAATTTACGTTATTTCGTAAATAAAGTCTATAAGCAATTCAGTTGTTTATTAAGATGAATAAATACATTTTTTATGTTTGAAAATTTGGTAGATTTTAGGAAAATATGAAAAATTGTGTTAGCAATCTTGAATCAACTGTTTGTTCAGTTGGCTAAGCTAAGCAATTATTAAACTAATTGTAAGAGGAGTTTCGGGAAATGTTTTAAACAAAACTTGTTGGTAATTTAAATGGTTTTGCAGATATAAACCTGCAAAATTTGCCTTAATCAGTTTTATTAATCTAAGTAAATTCATTCAAATTGAACTAATCAGTTACTTTACTTAGAATTTGAAGTTAAAGTGAAGTTTGAATTGCAGACTGAAAAACTGCAAAAATCTTATGAAAATCAGAGAAATTTGTAGCATACATTTATAAAGTTACAAATTATTCTAAATGTATCATAACTAATTGAGCTAGAAAGAATTATAAGTATTAATTATTTAGAATGATATACCTAATCGCGAGACTTTTACTTAAAAAGTGTGATGATATTTTTTATTATGTTTTAATTATTAATGATCAATATGATGATTGACCATGCATCTGCTTAACAAGCGCTATAATTCTTGGTTGAGTTTTTGTCAAGACCAATCTCATGTCATCTTGAACATTCAGCTTATTCCTGGCTTTTTTATTGATCTGCAGAAGCGTTGAAAATCCACTTTCGCAGAGGTAAGTAAAAGCAAATGCCAATAATATTCAAAAAGAAAGCATGGAAACGTTAGGATACGAATGACGCATAACACACTAAAATTGAGGTAACGATTTTTCCGCAAAAATGCCACGTGCTAAAGAGCCATTTCGTAGCTCCATAAATCCATCCTAAACTTCTCGAATGTCGGTAACATCCAAAGACACAAGAAATAGGTTTCGAACTAATGTAGCTTCTTGTTCAGAGAACTCCGGGAAATACCTTTGAATTTCAGATTCAATGGCTTTAAGGAGCTTATTAATTTCCTCTCTTGGACTTTATAAAATACTATACTATACTATATATATATATATATATATTATACTATATAAAATTCCCGTCTCCGATTCTTCAGTCCTGGTGCAAAAATGTTCAAACATGGCAAAGTTTCCAAGATTTACTTTACAGCGCCAGTTTTGTAGATTTAATTAGAAAGCCTGGATATTATCTGTGAATATAATAATGTGCGTTTGTTTTACAGTTTCAAGTTTCGCTTATTTAGCTGATCTAATATATCAGATTTATAAGCGAATCTTTGAATCCAGGCCTCATCATTAAAGTGTGCCAAAAAGTTTGGTATTTTTTTAAGTTCTAAGACTGTTTTATTTCGTTTTCGAATTCAAAAACTCAGCCAATAACATTTCCTTTTGTTAACTAACGGTGTGAGCAAAGTAGAGTAAAGAACTTAGTGATCAAGTTTTTGCAATTTTAGTTGAACATGCGAGTATTGAGAGCATTAGATTCTATGTAATTGACAATTGTCACCAAAGAGTTGACTAATTCTTGCAAAGGCTTTGGAAGAGTTTCGGTAGCAAAGTGCAAATCGGTGGATTATGCAGTGTAAACCCTTTGTTTTGGGTGCACGTTCTTTAAATTTTTACTGAAAGCCCGCATTCGATCCAAGCATGGCTGGTGCTCCATCGGTACACACTCTACATAAATTTTACCATTATAAGCCATAACTTTCAAACAATGAACTTATCACCTCCATGGCGTCTTTACCTTTCGTAATAGTTTTTACTGCTCTACAAAACAGAAGCTCTTCTTTGATGTCTACCAAGTATATATTACACGAAAAGTAATTGGGAACATGAACTAGCATCGGTTGATTCGTCAAGTTGAAGGGAAAAGACAGGTGATGCCTTTTTTAGATTAAATTTGTTCTATCACATATAAGGACATATCTGAAATGCGTCTCTGAATTGTGTTGTTGGACAAGGATATATTTCGCATTTTAATCTGTATTCGCTTCTCCAAGTACGAGATTAACCGACTTTTTTTGGGTTTTGGGTTATTTTTTTGGGTTTTATGAGGGTTTGTATGGAGCTTGTATTTTTTGCCACTTCTAGAGTAATTTCATATGATGCCTTAACTACAGCTTGGCTTTATTGTTGATAGATTCCAGTAAAATCCAACTTTTGTTTTTTCTATGCAGCCCTATCATCAACCAGCCTTCGACGTCCATTGCCGGACATAGGCCTCCCTCATGACTTTCCATTGTTGTCTGTCTTGGCCCGCGTGAATCCAATTGTTTTCAATTCTTTATAGGTCGTAAGCCCAGCGTGTAGCTGCTCTTCCCATGTTTCGCTTATCAGCGCGTGGTTTCCATTCCAACAATCTTTTCGTCCACCTGTCGTCCTTCATTCTGGCTACGTGACCGGCCTAATTCCATTTTGATATCTCAATTCCTTTGATACTGTTTTGATATCTCAAATTTTCGTTGTGCCACGCTATACTTCCTCACTGATGATATCGTTAGGGTTAAGATCTCCGCTCTTTTCTCTTTAGTCAGATGAGAAGATCGCTTTTAAAGACATGTTTTAATTTTCCGTAGGCTGGCCATTCAAGGTTGCGTCTTCTATGTAATTCGTATGTCTGGTTGTCCTTTATTTTTATTTGTATTTCTCAAACATTTCAAGTGTGGTGTTTTCGATCTTTATGCCCTCACTTGCAACAAGATTTGTTACGATCTTAGTCTTAGGAAAGTCTGAGTTAGAGGTCGTCTATTTATATAGTCCTAGTCTTCCAATCAAGTTTCTTGAAAGCGTATTCTAGAACTGTTATGAATAGTTTTGGAGACATAGTGTCTCCCTCCTCTTCCGACTTTTATGCGGTTGCTGTTGATATGTAATTTGACCGACATGGTAGCGTTCTTGTATATGTTATAGATCAGTTTTGAGTATCTATAGTCCACTCGACATTCTTCAGGGCTTTCATTATTGCTTTCAATTCGATGGTGTTAAATGCCTTAAGGAAGTCTATATACAGGAGGACTAGTGCTCTATTGTATTGGGCGGCTTTCTCGATGAGGGTCTTAATACTCTGGAGGTTGGTAAAACTCAAGTTTGTTCTCCAGTCTTGATGTTAGGATTCTGGTAAACAGTTTATATATATGGATAAGGAGAGTTATAGGGCCGTAATTTCCAGGTTTGCTTTGTCTTCCTTTTCCATAGAGCAAGTTGGTGGTCGCTTCATGCCACTTCTCCGGGATAGTGCTCTCCTGCAAGCAAAGGTCAAAGAGTGCTTGTATTTTCTTCAGCAATAGAAAGCCTCCTGCTTTAATTGCTTCTGCAAGTACTTCATCTTCTCCAGGTGCTCCAAGGAAGCCTCATGTCGTTTAAAGTCCAAGTTTTTCGCAATTCGTTCAGAATGCTTAGTTTATAAGTGGCGTTTGAGCTTTTCTTAGATATAGCACTAGGAACAGCATAAAACACATTGTGGCTGCTCTATGGCGTTGGTAATAACAGTCGAAAATCCAAATATTCTCTGAATATGTCTTTTTTTGACATGGGGTTGATATCTAAAAAATAAAATAACTGTAAATATTGGAATCAAATTATTTTATGTTTTTTACTTACCAATTCGGTAATAGAAGAGTTTATGTTTCTAGGCGTTTATCTGTACAAGTCCTGTTCGTTGCTTGGTCTATGTACCACCTTTTTATATCATACCGATTATTCTCAAGAGGCATCGGAGTGTCGCGAGTTTGCCACAGTCGAATTTCAGCAGGCATTAGGAGAGGTGCGGACGCCGGCCGCCCACTGATAACATCGCATATCTTGCGTGTTGCCAAGCATAAATAAGTTATTAACATTTTATTACACCCAAAAAAAAAACCAAGGCGACCCCCCAAGAAGGCGGCCCCCTTGTGGGTCGCGACCCACTGGTTGGTAAATGCTGGTCTATGTTTATTGTTAGACCTAGACCTAGGTCTACGTCTCCGTCTAGGTCTAGCTCTAGGTCCAGTTAATCTTAATAAGATAATTTAGTCAATATTATGCATTTGTAAACTTTACTACAACAAATAAACAAAATGAGTCTTTTTTGTAAATTTTCCCACACAACTGTTTCTTAATTTAAACGTTTAAATCCTAGACAGAAAAGCGAGTATCAATATATAACGATTCCGTTTTTGATATTTCCATTTATTCATTGTCCGCGTTTCAATTGAACCTTTAGGGACATAGAAAGTAAAACTGCGCCATTATTTCGTCTCGAAACCGAAAATAAAAATCTCTCGACGGGCGGCGAAACGGCCTCTTCTCGACCTCCGCAAACAAAAACGTTTATTATATCCATTCCGAAATGTGTCCCAACATGTCCTTTGTCCCACTGACACCTTTATAAAAACCCCTTTGTAATAAATCCCAAACATGTAAAACGCACCTTGCCCCATAGAAATAGAAGTAATTCAAAATCCAACAAAATGTATTTCTTAATAAACGCAAATAATACTGGAGAATTGTAAGGGTGTTATTATAACGCCATCAGGAATATTTTCATTTTTTTAGGTAAATTTTTGTATTAATTTAAACATCATTATATACTCATTTTAGAGCTTGTTTTTTGTTCCGTTTGTTTATGTAATTGTTAGGTGGAATGTTTTATAATTTTTACGTTTGTAAATGTGAAAACATATTTTTTTTGTTTTTTTTCCTGGTTCATTTGCATTTAGCGCGGGTTTATAAAAGATTAAATCCAATGGGGATGTTTTTTTTTCAGCTTGTTTTGTGTTGTTGAATTGTAATGGAAAGCAACAAAATAAAAATTAGATTTTTATTTTAGTTGATTAACAGAAACAAATCCTCCTCAATTTCTGATAATCTAGTATTTAATGTCTTAAAGTAAATTTTTGCAAATTTACGCAAGAAAATTAGTTTACAGTAATTTATCGAATTTAATTGGAACTTAAAGCAAATATTCAACAACTTAATTTTTAAGTTGTAATTTTATTCCTTATTGATTACTTCCGCAATTTTATCCCCTATTTTGTAAAAATTCTGAAAACTCAATTACATTTTCACATCGATTCCTGAACCATTTATTATATATTTTGTGAAGAAGCTGTCTTTTGAATATAACTACGGGTGGTTTTATTTTCTGGCCACCCCGGTTTGTAAGAGCCGCCCCTGGACGAAGAAGTTAAACGCAACAATAAAGAAGAATTATAGATATTCAGGTGCAGCCAGAAACGCAGAATTTACGACCTCGTTTTGGGGAAATTACATTGTAAGCAGACCGCTCGCCGTTTACGTAACTGTTACATAATTGATGATTTAATGAAAAATAAGTCATCCAGAAGGCAATTCGGTACCAATTTAACTGTCGATAATGCCTTTTTTACACTAAATTGTTCATCGTTTTCCTAAATAATAAACCGACAATTACTCGATTAATTATTTAAATCATTTAAACGAATCTATCTATCACGAATAGCTGCTGAACAAATAATATAGACAATTCATGAATATGATGGTTGCGATCGTTACTACGTGCTAATCCATACTTACACTGAATTGAAAAATTCAATATGTTTTAACCACAACTAATATGTTCAAAGATTATACAAAAAAAACATTTAACACGACTCGAGTTTCGACTGGTGAATACTTAAAAATGACTTTTAATTGACAAATTTAATTTAGCTTGAATTTGATTAGTTTGAACACAACATATTCCACAAAAACTAAATATCTATACTCTCATATTTTTTTATTTATTTTTGCACCATTTTTAAAGTCAAACATCTGCAAACTGAATAGATAATATATGCCAGTTTAAGGGTGGATTACCATTCGAATGTTTGCCAATATTTCATTGTAATAGTAAGTGTTGCCCTTGGGTGGTCCAGACCACCCCAATTTTAATATCAAGTGAGAATAATGAATACATTCTTATTATTTGATATTGATTCCACCCCTTGCAGATCTGAATTAGAATGGATGGAAAATTTAAAGAATTTAATTAAGTTTCATATAATCTCGACGAGAAATAAATCTATTTTGAGGCTTTCTGTGTAGACAACGTCAATGTTTTGCTATATAAGGTCGTAAGGAAACTGAATGAATTGACTTCACAATGCCATTGAGTTTTCAAATATTTTGGTAAATACAAAGCTAAATGCTAAGCGAAATTCAAAAAATCTATTGAATTAAGCAAACAAATGGAGAAGTGACATATCATTTCCTAAATCCTAAACGACCATTTAACATTGATACAGAGCTCGAGTACCTGATTACAATTGTATCCAAAGATTACGCAACCAACGGTAATACGACGAGAGATAAACGACTATATTTCACGGTCATTGTCCAATTTCGGCCATTGTGTGGCGTTTTGGGGTGGCCCACCCGTTGTCTTATTCAAACGCTAATACCAAAAGGAAGTTATCTATTTCCATTCTGACACGTTCATACAGTATAAAGTCCTCAGTTCACAACACAAAATGTAAATAACGGGGACACAATGATATGAAACAGAGATATTTTCCTCTTTAAATTCGAAAATCTGCTTAAGGATTTTGTTGAAAGAAATATATTCTACATGCTTTTATTTGCTTTCTTCTTGTCTCATCTTCAAAATTTAATCTAAAATGTATGTCTAGACAGCTTCTTTTGTCCAAATCTGATGAAATAAGAACGGACAGATACAGATACGAAACTGGATAACACAAAATAGATAACACTAGACAGATTAGATGAGGAAAAGTGAATAATAGTTTTATTTATTTGTAATCTAGCCCATAGCATAATGTTAGTTTTAATAATAATCTAGACTAATGTGGATTTAATACTTTGTAAAACATTAATTTTACATTTAGATATTATTTAGGTTCATAATTACTTAAATAAATGAGTCTTATGGACAAAAAAATACTTTTGTTGGAAAAGAACTTAAACTTATCCCTTAAATATTCTATTGGTTGTAATCAATCTTAATATTACTCATCAAACAAGTTTTTTATTGAAAAATTCATACATAAATGTTATATAAAAAAATGAAAGTTTTAAATAAAGGGGGTGATGAATTAAATCCTGCTGCTTTAGTTTTTTTTCCTTGTTTGTTGAGGAAAAAGTTTTCATAAAAGATTTATGTGTAATTTTTTTTTTTGAGGAAAATTGGTGGAAACGGAATTGAAACATACGCGTGAATTTGTCTCTGTATGTGAGAGAAAAATTGGAGTTTTTTTGTGTGTAATGGAGGCGTTTTATACCTGAAATTCTTGTGTGGTCACGCAATTTGGAAGGGTGGTCCTTTCACCCCTAACAAATATCTCATTTTAAAACGTTTCCTTTTCACATTAAACACAAAAAGCAGCATAAAGGGTCCACACATGTTTATACAATGAATTTATGAAACATTTTATCCTTAAATTCATGAAATTTTTCATTTTTAACGCGTTTATTCCCAAATAGAACACAGAGTTTTAATCTGTATAATTTAATAAAAATACTGCTATGTTATTAAGATTTGTGCAAATCAGGAAACATCTATAAAAACACTTTGTTTCGATACAATTTGAATTAGAAAATATAATCTGCAACACAGTTAACTTACCCCATTTCTTTAGAGCTAAAATTATACAATTTATTTGTGCAAAAATTTGATAGTAATTTAGATACTGTATCCAATTAAAATTATTCGATTTAGATTTAGATATTTGCGCGCAGATGGGACAAATAGATAAAAAGCAATGAGACAAAGTTGCGTAAAAAAATTAAACAAGAATAACAAAAAAACAAGATTGGAAATAATATAGACCAGTTAATCAAAAGGACACAAAGAACGGTATCTGTAATGAAATCGGCGAACGTTCGGTCGTTTTTCATAAATATTATAGGGGTGAGTTCCACACGGCGGTCGGACTCAACCCCATCCGCATCCATTCATTTGACCCTTATTATTCCAACCCTTTAATATTATTTGTTCGTCTATTTTGCATAAAACGTTCGCACAGTTAACGAATCCGAATGTCATCGAGTTATTTCTGTTTTGTTTATTTATTGAATTTCGCTATTCCAAAAAAACACTTTCAATAAACACTTTCATTGCTTACATTTACATAAATTTATTATTTAATTAACTTATCGACGTCGAAACGTATCTTATCTACAAAAATTTAAATATGTTGTTTCCTTTCTCGCTGTGTTAAACGGTAGTAAAACGTCATGTTTTTTTGCTTATTGAATTGAATAAAGTTTTATTAAATAATTACAGGTTTTTGGAATGGTAAATTATTTTTTCCATGCGAATGAGCGCGTCGTAAACAGCGTTTTAAAAACAAATTGTTATCGTTTACAAGGATCTAGTGGCTCCAATTGGTCGAAATAACGCAGTAATTACATATTTCCTTGTCGAATGTAAGCTATTTTTCGTAATAATATGAAGAAATGTGATGGTAATCCGGAATAAATTTTTGGACTCGCTGCTCTTCCATTATAGAATTTAATTGCATGTGTGTCGACTTAAACGAAACCCTTATTTGAATACAATTACTTTGGTCCTCGCCTTCTATAATTAAATATTTTAACAAAGAGGGAATTTAAACAATATAAATTTCTATTTCCTGCTTAACCGTAACTTATTAAATTTTCCTAAATATTCGAATCCATTTTTTTCAACTAACAGATTTCAATATTGGTACAAACATACTAATCATAAAAACTTATTAATATATAAATATATTTAACTTGTTCCTAGCTCTATAAAATTAAGTTTTATTAATAGTATGAACAAATTTCATGTTTAAACAACCACTTCCTGGATAATATCCCACGAGGTGTTCAAGCTAAGTGTATTCCAATTTATAAGTCAAAAAAGCAAAACTACACTGATGAGGGTGTGTGAGAGAGAGAGATCTCGAAACGCGTCTACAGATGACTATTTACTTAATCAACAAGCTCAACTATTTCTAACCTTTTCCAGTTTATTCCTGAGCCCTGCCACATTCCAAAACATTTAAACGTTTTAAATACAAAGGAATGATACTTGTCTAGTTTCTGGTTATTGACATGAAAATGGACTAGTAATAACATGGAAATATCTGTTGTCTAATTCCATATCATGTGTAACAGTAGCCAGGAAGTACCATGGGACAAGGTAGCAAAAAAACGAGTAAACGATCAAAGAAGGAAGGGGTAGATGCACAACGGCTGAACGGAAAGGGAAAATGTGAAGCCAATGTTTTGGAATGTGGCAGGGCTCAATGAGAAACTGGAAAAGGTGGACGGGTCTTTTATAGAATTCGTGGAGAGATTCGAAATAGTTGGGCTAGTGCACACCTGGGTCTAGGAGAAGGAATGGGAAGCCTGTAAAGAGAGACTACCCAAGGAGTACAATTAAAGGATGAAACCGACTCGGAGGGAGAGTGACTACGGAAGGGAAAAGGGTGGAGTAGTAACAGAGATCAGAAGAGGTATCAAGGAATCGGAGAGAATTCTAGAAGAGGTGGATGGTCTAACTTTTAGGGAGGTAGAACTGCAGGGGGAGTGGTGACAGATAGCAACCGTTTATAATAATATGGATCTGGAAAGAATTAATGCCTTCTAAATCTTAATAAATCTTCTTAATGCCCTCTATTAAGAAGAATTTAGAAGATATGGTAAAAAGATATGGTAAGGACAAACTTGCTACTAGGAAGTGACTGGAATGTAAGGATAGGAGAAGATCAGGCCATTACGGTGGAGAGACTGGTAAAGTGATAAAAAGAAAATCAAAAGACAAAATTAAAAATGCGGAGTGAAATGTTTGGTTGGCGTGGGAGATAGAGAGCCAATGGAACATTTTGAATGTCGCCCTCAATACGGCGACTGGAAGGGAGAATTTGCGTTTGTTGGTGTAATGGGTACCTCGGTTATTGATCTGATAATTACTAATGATGCGGTAAGACGGCAAATAAAACTGATGGAAATCGGAATAAGAAGTTAGTCGGATCACATGCCAGTAATGGTGTCGTTAAAGTAGCAAAGGAAGAAGGAAGTTAAGGTGGAGAAATGGGTGGCCAGGTGGGATAAGTAGGCGACAGAAGAATACAGGAGGAAATTAGAAGAGGTAGAGTGGAAAATCATTGGTGATATAGATATAGAAAATGGGGTCAGTACGTGTCAAGAAGAAAATCAAGGATGCGTATCCAGGCCGAACAGGATACGATTCAGAAGTGCGAAACGTAATGCAAAGGTCTCACGAAGCTAGGAGAGAATGGAGAAAGAGAGAAGGGCTCAAGTGCACGTGCTGGAAGCGAAAACAGAACTACAAAAAGTAGAGAAGAAGAAAAGGGTGCTTTGGGAGGAAAAGGAGAAGCAGTGGGTGCGGGAGATTAAGACGGAAGCTGCGCTGAAATACGCGAGAGAGAAAGGGAGAAGGAAGGAAAGAATACCCAGAAGCATTGCGATAGAGGAGTGGCAGAACCACTTCATGACGATGCTAGGAGAAGTGGAGAGCGGCCAGGGAGAGAACATAATTCAGGAAATCGACAAAGAAAGCATAGATATAAGATATCACAGTGACGGAGATGGAGGAAATTATTTATTCCCAAAAGCCAAGAAAATCGGGAGGATTAAATGGACTCGGAAATGAAACATGGAAAAAAGCACCTGGAATCTGTAAGAAAAAGTTAACGTAGGAATTGAGAAGGATAGGAAGGGGAGACAAAAGGATACTTCTGGAGGGGATAAGGATAATTCATGAAGATAATTCAACCAGTGTTTAAGAATGGAACGAGGGACGCGCTAGCAAATTATAGAGGGATAACTTTGATGAACTCCTGATACAAAATATTTACTAAAATCCTAGATTGTCACTTGAAAACTGAAAGAAAGGCATCTTTTGCCGGAAATACATGCGTAGTTCAGAGAAGGAACGAGCATGGTGGGGAACTTGGTGACCTTAAGAGTCATCATAGACCAGGAGATCAAAAAGGGAAGCCTGTTCGTTCTTTTCATTGATTTGAAAGCTGCATATGACTGGGTGAGTAGGAAGAGATTGGATGAGCGTTTGGGCAAGTTCGGTATCTCAGAGTGCGTGGGAAGGAACGTCAGGAATTTGTACGAAGAAACCGTATTTAAGGTAGTAGTGAACGATTAGGATTCTGACTATTTTGAGATGAGAAAGGGCCTGAGACAAGGCTGCCTTTGAGTCCCATACTCTTCAATATGTATGTGGCGGAGAAGGTTCTACAGTTCGGTGTGGAGCTTAGCATATGCGAATTACATGGTAGTATTTGCAAAGTCGGCGAGTGAGATTAAGGACGTGATTGAAAGGCTCTGTAGGTATTTCGAAGAGAAGGATTTAAGGGTGAATGTTGGAAGAACAAAATAGATGCGATTAAAAGGGGTGGGCGATATAGGAAGAAACGTTTGAATGGCAGGGTACTGAAATAGAGGAAGTGAGTAAATTTAACTATTTGAGGTATGTCTTTGGGACTGGTTACAGTAATAAAGAGCACAAAGAATATGTTACAAAGAAAGCATGGGTAGCGGCGGTGCGTATCTAGGAGGTTAGAAAAACAAAACTTTGACGGAAACTTTAGAACAGCAGAGATGATATGAAAGGTATGTGTGCGAAGCGTGTTTCAATATGAATGTGAGGTCTGGGGAACGAAAGAGAAAGACAAGATCGAAAGGGTGCAGCTAATGTTTTACAAGAAGGTATTGAAACTTGATAGGTCGATGCCTGGTTACATTGTCCTTTAGACAGTGAGTGCGTGAAAGGTGGCGGTAATTGCTGCGGGAAGAGTGATCAAGTTCGAATATAGGAGATGAAAGGATAATAAAGGAAATATTTCGAGTAGTGAATAAAGAGGGGTTAAGTAGTAGAAGAGACAGTGGTTGGAGTCTGAATAAAATGAAACTGTATGAGAGAGGCGGGTTATCATCCGAATGTTTCGAAAGGAAACAAAGTGAGGGTGTTCAGTGGAAAATGATGCTAAGAGACAGGTTATTAGAAGTAGACTGCCAAGAGCGCCAATCCAAAATTGAGGCTAGCAAATATCACAAAGGCTACAGTCAGTTAAAAGTGCACGGCCGTCTTTCTGGTTATTTGAGCACAAGTAAAGGGTCGGAGGACCAGTGTTGGCGAGATCTAGTTGTGGTAATGTAGAGCGTCGCAGGAGACATTGGATGAATGAGGAAAGTAGAAGATGTTTTGTGTTTCGGATGAAACAGGATATGTGGAGTCATTAGTTGGAGGAATGCACGATGGCGGAGTGGAATGAACAGAGAGAAGGCGAGGGAAGGATTGGAGTGAGTGCATGGGAGAGAGCTGGAAGGGACTATCATTTTTATTTAGAGTGAAAAGGTGGAAAGAGCAAGTGCGCGAAGGTAGTTTTTGACTGTTGCTGTTTACTTTTCAAAGTTTATTGAGTAGGATTTGAAGAGAAGGTTAGAAGGTTAGGTTAGGTTTTACTGGTTTAACTGGGTTAACCTAACCTGGTTAACCTGATTTTACTTAACTGGTTAAGATGAGCGATGTACAGGTGTTTATGGATATGTTTATAGAGTCGTAAAATTTATTTGTTCTATTTAATGGGGTTTTAGTTTTAGTTTCATACTTTTATTTCCTTATTCTGTATATTTTTCATTTTTTTTTAATTATGCCAGTAAATGGTTATGTAGGTAGTATTAGCCAGGAAGTAGTTGTGTCAACATGAGATTTGTTCATGGTCTTAATACGACCTAAATATTATAGAGCTACGAACATGTTGAATATATTTAAATATTCAAACTGTATTTCGCTTTAATAAGTTTGTACGATTGACTTGTATGACTAAGTTCAAGTCTACATAAATGTCAAATCAAAACCTAACCTCGCCAGTCATGCTCGAGGTGTTCAAGTTAATGTTAAGTGTTTCCAATTTATAAATCAAAAAAGCAATGCTGCACTGATGATAGATAGATCTGGAAACGCGTCTATAGATGGTTATTCACTTAACTTAAATAGAAAGAAATGATCTTAAAAACACTATTTTAACATAATTTGTTTAGTTCTGTTAGTGACATGAAAATGTACTGGGACTATTAATAACATGCAAATGTCTGTTGTATAATTCAATATCCTGTGTGATATTACCCATGAAGTAGCTGTTTCAACATGAGATTTTTTAGTCTTAATAAGGCTACGAGCAGGTTGAATATTTTTAAATATTCAAGCTATATTTCGCTGTAATAAGTTGTTTAACAGATTATAGCATGCTATCTACCAATAAAATTTGCAAATAAATAAGTGAGTAAAATTGGTTATTCCTCAAAAAAACTAAGTTCTATATATCTTCTATAAAATTTCACTAAAACTTTATTGGGGTTGATAAATAGTGGACGAAAATCTGTTATAATTTGAATATTGTCCACAATGCAATTCCTCCTCCCCAACTGCAAATTCCTAATGAAATTCTCATTTAGATTTCGTGTTTGCGCAAAAATTCCCTTAACAAAGCAGCCGGGGATGGGGTGGGTCCGAACGGTGCACATGTGCACAATCAAAATATGTTCCCAGCACTCTCCAGTTATTCTGCAATTAGCGGTCAGGGGGTGAATCCGCGAGCCTGCCCTTTATTGCTTTAGTTTCCGATTAAAGACCCTCTTCAGCTAACGTGTTTCTATTAAGCCCTACCTTCCTGATTGATATAATTCCCTTTAGAGACCCCTGGCTACTTTACATTCTAAATACATGCGAAACTGGATGTACAAACCCATCAACAAATTGTTTGGGATTTTTGAAACAATAGAATAATGTGTTTTGTAAATAAATCATTAATACTTGAAAGGGGGATCTAACTATAAATTGGAGTAAACTTGCAACTAAATTTTAGTTTGGGGACGTTTATTGAAGTGTTCTCGAAGGGAATATAATATTTGAGTTTGTATATTCAATTAACAGCTTATAATTTACACAAATGAAACGTTTTTGTTAGCTTTTTTCATCTAGATAAACTTAACTTAACGAGACTAATTAAATGAACTTTCCAGGAAGCTTTCAACCATGCAAAGATTTTCAAGTCGAACTAGTTTTCGCACTAGATACGGAACTAAATTTCTCAAATATTAATTTGTCGTAACCAAAGGACCTGTAGTATGAATATGGTTACACAAAACTTTGTCCTAGTTTTATATAACGATATCCATTGTGGAACCATATCCAATGCTTCTATCTGGAATTGTGTGGTTCTTTATGGTTTTGTCTAGTCTTGTATGGTCTTATCTAGATTTTATCTGTTATTCTCTGAAAATGCATTTATTAATCCAGATAAACTTTGTGTTTATTTCAAATATTTTCATAATTTCGTTTGTCTGCAGGAGTTTGTTATAAAATATGATGTTAATTAAAAGAGCAGAATTTATTGAGATTAAGATAATAAATAATTGCAAATGTAAATTACGCGATGATATCATCAGCTACACATTTTTCCACCACTCTTTTAGCAAAATTAATAAATCGCATTTATAAAACACTGTCAATATAATTGAACCAATTAAAATAACTTGCAATTAAATATCAGAAGAAAATTAAATTAATTCTGTATCAAACCTTGCGTGCGAGATAATTAAATAAATAAATTAGTGATGAAATTAAATCAATTCTTTAGCCAAAGGAACGGTAAATTATGAGACGCGAACGGGAATCAGTTATCGAAATGGGAGCGTAATTGGATTTCGAGTCCAAAAAAATGTGTTTAAGGGATTAAAAAAATAATTCGCTTTAAGCATTTGTACTTTAAGTCTCGTCTGAAGGGAAAATAATTAGGGGCTTCGGTGGAAATGGAACGTTTTCTTTTTACGTTTTTATAAATCCTAACAGGATTTTCTAGGTCTTCTTTCTACTCTTACCCTCTTTTATATTATATCTCCTTTTGCTATTACCCAGTAGTATAAAATACATGATTTCATTTTAAATCTACACATACTAAAATATACTAAAATTTTGTCAGCTGATGTGTTAATTTTTGTCTAGACTAAATGAATTATGGTGATTATTTTATAAAAATTAAATTTTTCGTGGAAATGGAAACAGTTCGTTTGCCAGCGGCATAGCAGCAGCAGACACTTGGAACAAGAAACCGTTCTAAATGGGAAAAAATGATGAATAGAATGGCAATAACAATTAAGCTAAGTGGCAAATCTCCTGCTGTTGATGATAATGGCGAACAAGCTCGCAACAGATTTTTTTTACAATGGAGATTATCCTGGATTAAACATCACCAGAGATCGTTACTCTCAATATTGAGTGAGCGCGAAAGGGAAGAAGAGTGAGTGAGTGCACTTAATATAGACCTCGATATTATGAACTAGCGCCCCATTCATCGCGACCTACATGGATAGTTGGGATTAAAGTGGTCCGCAATTTACAAAATAAGCTCGGCCATAGCCTTCCGTAGACAGCAACATGTTCGATTTAAAACCGCACAATTTATACTCGCCCCAGCAAGGAATTTAAAGCTTTCAGCAATTTTTATATTTAAGAATTGATTAGGTAATGGAGAAACTATTAATCAGGAGCTACTAGGGGAGGTAAATCCCTAAAGGATAATTCAACATCCAACAAAGCGCAAAAAATATTTTCACTTTCGTATTTAATCGGACAACCTTTGAACTTTTTGGATCTTATTTAATACACCTTATTATAGCGAGAGAAAGACAAATTAATGTAACTTCACAATCATAACTCCACCGAAAACAATAACTAATTAAACAGGGTCCATTTGGATAACAAGCAACTACCGTCCTAAATTTGACATAGTCGAATTTAATATTCATCCAGGTATTTTAGTGATCTTAAGCGGTTAGTTGTAATCTATTCTAGACTTTCCATAAAGTGTTCATTAAAGGATCACTGGCAGGACTCGTAATTATTGACCATGTGTTTGACAGTTTAATAGCCCAGACATATTAAATAGTTAATATTGAACTCAAACGGCATACTAAAACTAAATATCCAATAATTCAGTTCTGCCAGACGTAGTCCTAAATTAAGAATAAAATAAATCCTGTGGGAAGGTCAAAATTTAATTAATCTAAATGAACAAAACCCTTATTATCATCCAACTATATCAAATACTAAATACTTATCATGGACAATACTGAGATTTGACGTGTTTAGATTAACACGATCCCATAAATAACTCCTCAATGACCGCGGTCAATAAAAATCAAACAATAACAGGGATTAGGGTAGTTGACGAGGGCCCGCATCTTGTGTCGCTTTATGTACCCCCATTACGTGTGTCTTATGTACAAGCCCCCGCGGGCTCGTAAGTGTTTGTGCGTACAACTTTCGCACTCGACTACCCTTGATATGAGTAATGAACAGATTCTTATCGCTTTCGTGGCAAAAAGGGTTGTAAACTGCAAAACTCTTGACACGTTGACGAGGATTTAAACAACTCTCCGACGTTGTTATACTGTCTGCAATATTGTACACTATTTAATTACATACTTGCAAAAAGTGACTTGCATATTCTAGTAAAGTTCTAATATATTTGGTTCGCACAAAAAAGAAAACACATACTTGAAGATAATCACAAACTTAGTCTAATGAAATAACAATTAAGTTGTCGTAAGAAATTCCAGACAAGGATATTCAGTATTTGATATACACCTTATTGTTGAATATAAAGGTTGTTTTATGGTAAATAAATAAATATTAAACGTGAAATCTTGAGATTTTCTGGGAAGTAGTGGGGTAATATAAACAATATTAAAGTGAATTTATAATATTGGCATGTCACATATATAAAAGCTACAGGACATTTGAGATATTTTATGGCATGTTTGTCACAACTCTTTAATATACTTTTTAAAATATGATAAAATTTAAAATTATTCACAAATAAATTGATTTTTAATTAAAACATTTTAGTATAAATATTTAATTGATAATAGAAATTGTTAATTGTGAAATACAGCTAGATTAAAAATGAAGACAATACTTTCTGTATCTAAACTAATCTACGTTGTTTCATCTGAATTTAAATTTATCTCGAAGATCGAGATTCCGATTTATCGATCCTACCCGATTATTAAACATTTCCCTGTATTTTTGGCATGTTTGTGGTTTTATCGAGAAATTCTATCAACAGCCGAAAACGGAGAACAAAACGTTAATTAATCCTTTGGCTAATTATTTCTGAAACTTTTTTTACAATTATATACAATAATCCATAAATCGTATCGTCGCCGAGATTTATGGATCCAACCCACTAATATTTCAACAAACAAATTCCCCTGTAGCTTTACTTTCCTCGAAATAAAACACAGACACGGTTTCAAGGCAAGATTACAGGAGATTATAACAAGAAGACTAGACTAGACAGACATGAGTTTTTTATCGTTGAGTAAGTACATCTGTCTAGACGTTCATTTTATTAATCTAATCTACAAAAAAAAACTAACTAATTTATTTGGCCCTGGATATTTAATAATTAATTTACGACTTGTTTGTAATTCAAATTAAGGTCTATTGAATAATTAAAACTAATTAATAAACACATGGAGTTTTTATTGACAATGAGTTAACTCCAGCAAACTCGGAATAAGTAGGCTGAAAGTAAAATATTATGTTACACAAGGAAAGTATATTCCACATCGTCAAATTCCATTCCAATTATAGAACATTTGTTTTACAAAACGAAAATATATATGTCTAGTCAAGGCAAAACTGACACTGTCTGTTTAGTCTATTCTGCCATATCGTATCCTTGAAGTTACTTGTCTTATGTATGCTGTCTTCTCTATACAGTCTAGTCTCAAAGGAATCTAGTCTAGTCCTCTTACGTTTTTCTTGTTTATATATATATATATATATATATATATATATATATATATATATATATATATATATATATATATATATATTTATATATATATTGAAATATATATATATATAATCAGTAACCTTGTGTACCCTAAGGTGTAAGGTGTTACATTTCATATCCTAATTCCTACATTTAATCTTTACAATACATTATATTCACACATTTCTTTCGCTATATATGAACTTTTTCCACTCCCTTTTTCCTTTTGCCATCATTGATGCTTGAACCATTGTGAGTCCTCTGTCCTCTACTATTTTCTCTATGTTACGATTCCATGTGGTCTTTGGTCTTCCTCTGCTTTTCTTTTTTTGACCTTTAGCTTCCCATTCTCTCTTGACTGGTCTTTTGTCCTCCATTCGATTGAGGTGTTCATTTAACTGTTCTCTGATGGTGTCATTTCTTATGCGATCTCGTCTTGTAACTCCTAACACTCTTCTTAGGTATTTCATCTCTATACTTTGGATCTTGCTCTTTAGTCTCTTCGTTAACACCCAGCTTTCGCAGCCAAATGTTAGTATAGGTACGAATACAGCTCTGTATATACTCATTTTTGCTTTTAGCGAAACTTCTTTCTTTCCCAGGAAACTATTTCTGAGGCTGTGGTACACCCTTGCTGAACTTTCTATTCTGTCATTCATTTCTATTTCATGGTGTCCCTTGCTATCGAGACGTACTCCGAGGTATTTAAAGGTGTCAACTTGTTCTAATTACTTTTCATTTAGCTCAATGTCTACTTTTGTATCTGGTTTTCTTGTTTATAAATAAAATAAATGTAGATTGTAGATTTTGGTGTTGAAGTGGTAACCACCTTTTGACCCTTCATTGATATATCCATTTTGAGCGCTGTTTTTTGTTCTGATTCCTTTTCAACTGGGAAACTGGGGGGGGGGGGGGGGGGAATCAAGGATCGCGCTCCCCTTCGTTCAAACAGTGGGCCCCAAAGTACATTTGTATTTTGGGGCTTTCTACTGCTAAGCTGCAGATACCACAACTGCCATCTTCTTTTAGGCCTAGGGACTTCTGTCAGAATTCTATGCTTGTTCCTGTATTCTTTCCTGTATCAGGCAAGATTTTGTTCTTTTCTTGTTGAAAGATCCCAGCATTACTTTGGATTGTCTTAGCCCTGGAAGTTCTTTCTAGGTTTTTATCCATTGTTTTCTTATTTCTTCATTTAAACTTTTGTGGATGACGCTGATACTCATACCCCAAAAGGATTCTGGACTAATAAAGGGATTGCTATATCCCTTATTTGCTAGATGATCGGCTTCTTCGTTTCCATCTATACCAGTATGTCCTGATACCCAGTCCCCATACCAGTTTAAATCTTGGTTATCTGGTAAACGAGGTTGAATTGTGTGCATCTTTCATTTGCATGTACCTCTGCTTGGAAGATACTTGGGTAGGTTCCCATGGATTCGCAGTATTTGGTACGAAGTACAAAGACTAGTGCACCTTCTTTTGTCTTCCAATCATCTGTATACCACTTGATAGCTCTTTGTTCAATGTGGTATTAGTCGCACCAATCTGTTTTACAGCTACACATTGCTGTGTATTTTTTCTCGAATTTGTATTTGCATACCATTTCGTCGTTCTTAGTTACTTCCAGCCAGGGGATCTCTGCAGCGAGGCAGTTCCGGTCTCTGCTCCCGATTATTATTCCTCTGTCTATTCCTTCCTTGCTTAACCCTACTGACGCCGATCTGCCGGTCCTCTCTACGACAAAGTACAACGGATTCAGATCCAGCAGTAATTCCATTGCTGCTGACGGATATGACTCTATCACCAGTGATGCAGACACATGACAGTCTTTGAACCATCTCTCAAGCTGTTTCTTCATAAAAGCCAGCTTAGTTCTACTACCCGACGCAACTGCCCTGTATGTTATTAAATTTAAATAAATGTATCTTTTATGTAAATTTAATTCAAAGAAAATATATTCCACTCAATAGAAATTTGTTCCATGCTTAGAAATATTGCCACATGTAGGGAAAATATCGGTCGTGTCTTATATTGCCTATCTAATCTCCTACTATTAGGTGTAGTCATATAGACTTATCCGTCTATAAGAGGGGACGGCAACCTAAGGCTGGCCAGCCGCATGCGGCTCGTTTGATCTAAAATTGCGCCTCTCCAGTTTCACAAGCAAACATTAATTTATTTGAAAAGTGATAATAACATCCACTTTGGGACAGCTTTACTAGTTAAATCAAGGGAGGGACACGGAAATCTTCTGTTACTCTTTAGCACATTGTGAGCATATGTGAGCCTTTCGCTACGTAAAAGCAAGTAACGAGAAAGGTCAAGACCTAATGTGTCAGGGGCTGAAGGCCATAGGTTTATGTACTAGTAAAGTAACATAAGATAGTTTAATTTGTGTAACCTCACTCCTTAGGTAAAATGAGAAACCTTACCTTTGTTAGTGAGTTCTTCTGCAATCTTCGGTGATGAGGAATTGCAGAAGAACTCACTAACAAAGGTGAGGTTTCTCATTTTACCTAAGCAGTGAAGTTACACCAATTATAACTATCTTCTGTTACTTTAGCGCTGTGTGCTAAAGAGTAACAGAAAATTTCCGTGTCCCTCCCTTGATTTAATTAGTAAAGCTGTCCCAAAGTGGATGTTATTACCACTTTTAAATTTTGAGTAGGCATTGTCTATGTGACTGTATCAATCGTTGTCAATTTGTTTATTATCTTAACATTATATTAACATTAATTTGTTTATTATCAAAACCCTTAAAATCGTGCAATCGATCATATAAAACTAATTTCGTTTATTGCACCTGATAATTTTCTTCACATTGTCTGCTACAAATCATTCTGTATAAAAGCACATTAATATTTCATTTCATTGGGATTGGGCTGAATCGTTTGCGTTCACATGCAACACAGATGGGCTTCCGACATGTCTCATTTGCTACGAAAAGCTCGCAAACAATAAGAAGTCAAATGTGTAGAGATAGTTTAATACAACACGTTCCCAGTTCGCTGGTAAATATTCAGCCGGTGACGCACGAAAAAAGCTGCTGAATAGCTTCAAAATCAACATCAACAGTCAAGTTCTATGCTAAGTAACTGGACGCAATCTTCAAATAATGTAAATCTGGCAGTGTGCAATCTGGCAGTTTTGCAGTATCACTAGAAATTGCAAAAAGGGGGAAATCATTCACAGATGGTGAGTACGTCAAAGATTGTTTCATACGTGCATCTGTAGAACTGTTTCGTGATTTCAAAAACAAAATAGAAATCATGAAAGTATCAAAGATTTGCCATTATCTGCTGATACAGTACTAGATAGAACTGCTCAAATGTTACATATATGCAAGTGGAAGATATTCAACTGGTCCCTGCCTAATCACTTGCTATAGATGAGTCTTGGGGCTTAGAAGATACGGAACAAGTTGGAATTGGAACAAGTTTACCTTTTCGTCAGATATAAGTCGCCCAAAGATCCAAAAGAAGAACTGCTAGGAATGCTACTGCTCTGAGAACAAACTTATAAGGAAGATATATCAAATACTGTGCAAAAATGTCTGCAAGACAATGGAATCGATTTAAATGAAATCGTTTCGATAGCAACCGATAGTTTACCTTTTCGTCAGGTATAAGTCGCCCCAAGATCCAAAAGAAGAACTGCTAGGAATGCTACTGCTCTGAGAGCAAACTCATAGGAAAGATATATCAAATACTGTGCAAAAATGTCTGCAAGACAATGGAATCGATTTAAATGAAATCGTTTCGATAGCAACTGATGGAGCCCGTAGTATGGCAGGAATAAATAGATGACATCGATTCTTCAGAAAGAAAAACACGATATTCTAACGTTTCACTGCATATCAAGACGCGCTTTGTGCGAAAATATTTGCGGCGGAAATAGTTGAGGTCATGAATTTGGTAATTAAGATTATTGCATGATAAGCATCTTGGCAAAAGCACTCTACCATCGCCAATTTAAAGAATTCCTAGAAGAAATAGAGAGTCAGTATTCTGACTTACTTCTGCACAATAAGGCTTTCCAGAGGTAATGTATTGAAACGTTTTGCTTTGTGCCTGACTGAAATATAAACATTCCTCAATTAAACAGGTATTGACTATCCCTAATTGGAAGCAGACAAATGGCTGCAAAACTCAACTTGTAGATATAAAAGTGAAAGTAAATAAATTAAATCTCAAACTGCAAGGAAATTGAAATCCAACCTATGCCTTACTGGAAAAAATTGTTTTCCCTATGCCTTACTGAAAAAAAATTGCTTCTTTTTGGTGAAGACATGGAGAGCGGAAAATTACTTCATTTTAAAAATCTGAAGGAATATAAAATAAAAAATATGGGATGGATTTGTTAAGAGATTCGAGTAATTCAAAACAAACAAAACTATACCCTGGCATTCATAGTAAATTCTCTCCACACAAATACAAATGAAATCAACATTGAACTATTTCGATTTGATACAAAGGCGCTCCACAATGAACTTGCCACTTGCCACAAATGTAAGTTCACAGAACTCAAGAGCAAGTTCGAGGAGTTGGAGGTCTAGAAATGCATGCACGTCTCTCAATACAATTGGGCAGGTCTAAAAGAAATGCCGCGAGTCGAAGCCGCTTCAGTGAGGTGAAAAAGTTGGCATTTGGAGTGCTGACGATCTTTGGGTCGACATATTCATGAGAGCAAGCTGCTCTTGCACGAATATAATAAAAAGTAAAGTAAGAAGTCAACTAACAAAAATCTAGATTCGTACTAGAAACTTGAAACAACCAGAGTTATGAGCCAAATTTAACCTAACTTGCGTGCAAAGCCGATGCTCCCGTTGATATTCTCTTCAATAAGTAAGCAAACACTATAATATTTAAAATAAAATTTAGTGGCTATTTAAAAATTGGGAAATTTTGTAAATTGTAACTTTTGGCTCTTCCGTTTAGAAATGCCGACCCCTGCTCCATAATCATGTCTATCTAGATTTGTCTTTCCCGCTTTGTCTGGCTAGTCTGGCCTATTTATTCTATCATGTAGAATCTCAAAGCAGGATTAAAAATACAGCGAAAACTTTCAGAAATACTTTGAATCAATTTTTAAATTTCTTGATTTTAGCAAAATTAATTTTGTACTGATTGCCATAACTTTTAAAACGTTTATCAGCGAGCTTTCTATTTTGCACCAATCGTTTCAGCATCCCAAAATTTGCCGGAAAACATATCATGGTTTCTTTGAAAACCTAATGTAAAAATCGCATCGACCCAGCCATCCATCCATTGAAGAACTTTTAGGTTTTAACTGATTTCTCAAGAAATAGATTTTAACCGATTTCAATAAATTTAGTCCCAAAAGAAGCACAAGAAATTCTTCCAGAGAAAATCTTTACTCTACAAATTAAATCAACTCCGCAGAAAGCAAATTTATTCCTCCCAAAGGAAATCCATTCCATACAATGAAAATTCTGAAAATTTCCGTAATGCTAGTCTAGTCAATGCAATCCTGTTTTGACTGCCTATTCTTGTTTATCTTATCTGTCTAATCCTTGATTCTTCTATGTAGTAAGTCTAAAAAGTATTTTTTTAATTTTTTTTTTGTGGTTTGGGGGAAGCTCTGCCCGCCTGTGCCTGGGGCACACACCCACTAAACCCCTTCTTCCACTTGGCCTAGTTATACGCCACCGGTTATTACCGACGGTTATTACCGCCCTAGTTTTGAAAGAGTTTCTGGTCTTTTTTCTCTCTTCCTATCATCTTATGTTTTTTGTTGCATTATATTATGGAGCATGCTCATAATCGCCACCCGGTTTTCCTCTGTTTCTAGGAGCCGTTCGGCGACATTGTCTTTATTTATGCGTCCACACGCTGCGGCTTTCCTCCTCAAATTATTCCACTTCATGCATTGGAACATTGTGTGTTCTGGTGAATCCGTTTCATCGCAATACCAGCAGCTTTCATTTTCTTGTTTGCCTATTCTATGTAGGTACGTGCCAAAGACGCCGTGTCCGGATATTGCCTGCGTGGCGTAAAAGTCCACCTCGCCCCACTTCCTTTCGTGTGATTTTGCCACGTCGGGTATGAATGTTTTTGCCCAGCCTTGATATCTTACCCATTGAGTCTGTCACTTTTCGAGCGTCGCGCCCCTGATCTCCGTTTTGTGTTTAACTCCTTTGATGTACAGCTCCATTCTTTCCTCTACCTGTAATCTGATTGGGGGTAGCGCGGCGATAGCAAGTGCCGCCTCCGTTGATATGGTTCTGTACCCATCATATTATGGTATCTTTTGTATCTTAACGCTGTCGCCCATACCGGTGCTGCATACAGTATTATTGATATAACTGCTGTGGTTAGGATCCTTCTCTTGTTTGCACTTGGTCCTCCCACGTTGGGGTTATGCGCGTTAAGAGCATAAACGCCTTGTGTGCCTTTGCGCAGGTTTGGCGGATGTGCGTGGTTCTGAGTTTTCTTATCTAGGTATACCCCCATGTACTTGGCGGCTGGTTTACTGTCGATAATAGTGCCGTCTACTTGGACCTGCATATTTTATATTTTTCTTCTTCCTGCCAGGAGGACGATCTCTGTCTTTACCGGAGCTATCTTGATCTGCATTTTCTTTAGCTGGTTTATAACTCTATTTGCTGCATACTGTGAGGCTTCCTCCAATAACGTTGGGGTCCTTGCCTTGATGACAATGGCGAGGTCATCTGCGAAGGCTACAAGCTTGGCGTCAACTCCTATGTCCATACGTAATATCTCATCATAGTAGATATTCCACAGTGTCGGTCCCATGACTTAACCTTGCGGAACCCCTCTTGTGACTTCGATTTTATCCCCCTGTGGGGTCACTGTGTATCTACCACTGAGATACGATTTTATTATCTGTGTAAGATATGCGCTTACTTTGGCCTTTTCCAGTGCTTGTATTTTTTTTTCCACGGAGCCGAGTTAAATGCGTTTTCTATGTCTATAACGGCTATACGGCTATATTACTACGCATAATTCTCTATTTTTGTATGCCTTTTTTGCTGTTATTGTTCTGCCTTTATGTTGTTTGGTGTTTCCATGACTGTCTTTATGGCATCTAGCGTGGATCTCCCTTTTCGGAAGCCAAAGTGGTTCTCATGTATCGCCTTTTTGTCTTCTAATTCGATTTCCAGCCGATTTTTTACTAGGGCTTCTAGTAATTTTGCTCTGAGTCTAAAAAGCATATTGGCCTGTATGTCACCGGTCTGGTTGTATCTTTTCTCGGTTTCTCTATCAAGATTAATCGTGCGATTTTCCATTTAGCTGGGAACGTGCCAGATGTCTGGCATTTATTTATTACTGTGGCTGAGATATTTGGGCAGGCGATTGCTACGTATTTCATGACCTCCGGTGAGACGTGGTCCATCCCTGGTGTCTTTTTTCTTTCATTTTCTATGCAATTGCTACTATTTAAGCCTCAAAGCAGACTATTTCACATAAATAGCCTAATTCCATTCAATGCAAATCTGTTCCAAATGGAGGCAATCTCTTTGGAAAGGTTTGAAATGAATTCTATACAAATCCACCAATACTTATGTCCTTATTTTTTTCTGTTTCTGTTGAGAAATAAAGCGATGGAAAACAGATACAAGCCTGAAGTTGACGTCTTAATAGCCCAGAATGAGAAATTAAGACAAGTAGACACAAAATATATAATAATAATATAAGAATGAAAGCGGGAGATAACAGAGAGACAAACATGTTTTTCCCACGCGTGACAAGGGCGAGTCGTCAAGGAGTTATTGGTTATAAAACTAGACTTGTAATTAATACGGACAGACGGAGCGATGTTTTCATTCGGTCTGGACTGATATGATGTAGTTACGGCTTGAGAAAGTTTCTTCGCAAACACAGCAGAAACGAACGCTGGGGTTGCAAAATAAATAGGGTGAAATGCTATATTGGACTGTCTTGTTTACATTACTTTTGAACAAATATAAATTAGCAGTTTGGACAAAACTGGTCTTAATTTTACAGTGTTATCAGTATAATTATATAGAGCAATAACTGTGGAGAGTATTTGAAGCTGCAAGGTATTAAAATCATTTTCCACCCGTTGGTTTTTGTAAGGGAATGGTTGTTTAAGTACCTACGAGATTAGTGTAGACAAGCGAAACAATAGGTGAATTATTATTTATAAATTCACAATAAAACCGTTGAAAAAAGGCGACTGGTATAAGTTTTATTGGAGGCGCATGGAAGAAAATGGAATTTACGATGAGGCCGATAGTAATGCCACACGGCCGTATGAATTCTCGCTAATGTATTACGCGAATATCTCGTAACTTTATACGACTTTCTGTGTGAGCTGTATTATTTATTTACAAAACGGCCTTTTACATTTACGACGCTCCAACTATTATCGTTTTATACCATGTTTCCTATTATTTCCTATAACTATGCATTGAAGACATGTCTGTGAAATTATTCACTACCTCAATATTATAAATAAATTACACGATCATCCACAATCAATTTCAAAAAAATACAAGCGCAATATTTCTTATCTAAAGCATTATATGAGGGCATTCTATCTAGAGCATTCTAGCGGATTGCTACCGCTAATGTAACATAAACACAGACGACAATTTTGTCGTCAACACAAGATCCATCATAACATAAAGCCCATGAACTGAATGAGTGTCGTATGAATCAATCGACAATAACCAAAAAGTTACCAGACTGTTTAGTATTATGTGTTTCTTAGTCTTAAAACAAATATTTCTTGATACAAAAAGAGGTAGCTTTTGATAATTCTAAAATAACAACTTGTAATTGTGATGGAGGAGCGTTGAAATGTAGGTGGGAAATAATTCGAACTACAAATTTAATTATAATTTAGAGCTGAGGGCATAAATCAAAGAAATATGAACGGAATTGAGTATATTAAGCTAAACTGTGCGGAAACGCGGGGGGTTGTTGTGTTGGTGCGGGCCTCATCTCAAAATATTTGGCCACATTCCTCAGCGTTTCGCGCCTACCTGCTAAATATTGAACTATAAATTAATGCAGGGGGATGTTTTTGCTGACAAGGGCTGGAAGTATATTAAGTTCAGTGCGAATGCGTACGGTTGCACGCGGCCCCTCATAACTGACATTAGTCAAAACGTTCCTAGAAAGTTGCAAATCATTTGCTCGAGTCTTAAATTAATTAGTTTGCTTAATTAATTTTATGTAAGATATTTCATATAATACATTGATTCATAAATACTAAGAGAAACAATTGTGAAATGAACATATTTGTTAGAATTATCATCAAGAAACTATCACGGATGCTCAAAAGTCTTCATAATATTTACATTTTAGAAAATCCGAGATTACACAATTTACAATCTACAAAAATAGACATAGAAGAAACAAGATTATATACGCAAGAGTAGACAAAAAAGACTAGACAGACAAGACTAGACATACAAGACTAGACAGAGAAGACTAGACAGAGAATACTAGACAGACAAGACTTTTTTTTTATATGTGGTTTGGGGGAAGCTCTACCAGCCTGTGTGTGAGGCTCTCACTCACTAAACCCCTTCTTCCACTTGGCTTAAAAGTACGCCAGCCCGGTATCGCTGGCGCATTCCTTCAGGGTGGGCAGCCTGGACGGTTTTTTATTTACCGCCCTAGTTTTTCTGTTTTTCCTTTTATTTTGATCTTGTAGTTAGAATAGTTGTTGATTCATCTTATTTGAATCTACTGGTGGATCATTCTGTTGCGTCTCAGTTTTTCGTCCTTTTCCTTAGAGAAGTTTTTCGTCCTTTTCCATTTTACCGTTTTTGCGTTAAACGGTATCTTGATGTTTTCTGTTAGTTCGTCCCTTTCTGCTTCCCATCTCCAGCAGTAAAATATTGTGTGTCTTACCGAGTCCACATATATACTTACATCCACATAATACTTACACGTCATGTAAAAGTTGGTCTCGCCATGCTTCCTGTTGACCCATTTGGTGATATCTGGTATGATCAACTTCGTCCATTGGCCTTTTTCGGACGCCCACCATTTTTGTTGCCATTCTGCTAGGAAATTTTTTCTAGCGGCAATTCTAGATTGCCTATCATATCCGGCCTCATGCAGTTCGGCTCTCTCTTTTACCAGGAGCTCTATGGGGGCTATACCAGCTATTACCAAAACTGCTTCCCCCGATACAATCTTATATGCGCCACAGATACTGATTACAGTTTTTCTTTAAATTTTCGCCAGTTTGTGGATATTGCCTTCTACTGTCATACTTTGAGCCCATATTGGGGCAGCATATAGCATGGTGGATTTTACTATCGTACCAAGGAGTTTTCGTTTGGAGCTTTTAGGCCCACCCACATTGGGCATAATTCTGTCCAATGCCGCCATTACATTCATGCCTTTAGCTGCTGCCTTCGTGAGGTGTGGACCAAACGATAGGCTCTATGACAACCCCGAGGTATGTGATTTCGTGCTTTGGTCTTATATATGTATGTTGCACTTTAAACTGTATTGGGTTAAGTCTCCTTAGGCCGGTTAGTAACATTGCTTCAGACTTTTCGGGAGCAAGTCTCAGGTTGTTTGATGACATCCAATCACTTACTTGGCGAATTGTGCGGTTTGCCGTTTCCATCAGCATGGATTCCGTTTTTGCGGAGACCACGAGCGCCAGGTCGTCCGCGAAGCCAATGAGTGTGGCACCCTCCGGATGTTTCAGTCTTAGAACACCATCATACAAGATGTTCCACAAAGTAGGACCTAAAACTGAACCTTGTGGGACCCCGCTACTCAGTTCCCTCTCTACCGAAACTCCATGTGCCTGTAGAAGCAGTGTACTTCTTATCATGCGCAGGAGGTAAGGCGCTATTCCTTTTTCCGTTAGTTGTTTCATCATTCTTTCCCAACTAGTACTGTTGAAAGCGTTTCTAACGTCAAATGTAATTAGAGCACATATCTTCTTTGTCCTTTTAGAGCCACTTCTAGCTTCTTGTGCAAGTTTTAGGACCGCTTCTATTGCGCTGATAGTGGATCTTCCCTCACTGAATCCAAATTGACTCCTGGACAATCCGATGCCTGTCTCAAGTCCCCTTTTTTGGTTTTTGTCGCTGATTTTCTTCTAGCAGCAACGCATGAGACCCTCAGGCTAGATATTTTGTCTGACCACCAGTATACCAGCTTCCTTCTAATTGCTACACCTTTCTAGGCTAACGTTGAGTTACATGCCCTGATCATGACCAGAACAAGTGTATCAGCATTTTTAATTGTTGTACCTGCAATTTCCTGTGCCACGCTAATTTTTACTGCTTCTGTGTTAAGGTGTTTTGTACTCCATCCGTTCCTTTTTTCTTGTTGTACGTCTCTCCTAGGTGACTCTGCTTCTATTTTATATGATATGTATCGGTGATCGCTCAGGGATTCATGGTTGAGTACCTTCCAGTCTTGGATCCTGTTTCCGATGTTATGCGAACAGAAAATCAGATCCATTATGGAACGCGCATTACCCCTAACTAGTGTGTGCTGTGTCCCTTGGTTCAACAAAACAACGTCCAGCTCCGCTGCCCAATCCATAACGATATCCCCTCTGTTGTCTATTAGTGGACAATCCCAGTAAGGAGACTTAGCGTTGAAATCCCCTGCTATGACCTTAGGTTTTTTGTTTTCCTCTCTGATGTCATGGCTTAGCGCCCCGAGTACCTCCGCCAGCCGGTCTATGTGTTGGTTTGGTAAAAAATAGTAGCTGTACATGGTGAAGTGTTCCAGTTTCACCCATACAAACCCTGAACCGTTTCCTGATCTTATTGGCATTTTATTCTTTTGTGTCTTTTCTTTCGTCTGTGAACCAATCTCCACTGCTAACAATTTTTTTATTTGGTTCGCTTATTACAATTATGTCCGACTTCTTTTTTATTGCCGTAGCAATGAGAAGATCGTGCGCTGCACGGCATCTCATTAAGTTTATTTGCAAAATATTAGTCATTTCGAACTTTTTTTGCCCCTCTCATTCGAAGCGCTTCCAACAGGGCTCTTTTGTATTGACGACAGGATTCAGAGTTTGCTCGATGCCCCTTCTTCTTGCACATTGGACAGTACATTTCATCATGGCAGTCTTTTGCCTGGTGTTCCTCCTTGGTACATCGTAGACACATCTTTTGCCTATCTGGACCTATACATTCGTTTGCAAGATGGCCCGTTTCCTAGCATGTATAACATCTCTCTACGTCAATCCTTTCTCTGAATCTGCAGTTTATCCATCCAATTTTTAGCTTTCCCCTGTCTACAGTTCATTTGCAAGTTTTCTGGAAAGAGACAATGTGGCGATCTGGCTGTCCGATCTTGATCTTGTCTTTGGTCCTCTGTCCGTTTCTGCATGTTGTGTACTTTTATTTCTGGTATTGCTGAGTTTTGGGGTCTGTGCACTCGTATATCTATATCTGTATTCGAGAATGTGAACTCGATCATTTTAATCAAGGTTCGCCATTCTGGCACCGTGGGTTTGACAAATGCCAACTTCTTTCTACCATGTTTTTTGAAGAGCTGTTTCAGGTGTTGCAAGCTATCGAAAGTCTGTTTCAGGGTGACGGATTCCTCCACGCATTCCCTATCCGCCTCTTTGACTACAAGTTGGTATATGTACCGATCTGTCGATTCTATGTCGCCTTCTTCGGTTTGCACCCCTATTGTATGTTTAAGGAAGGCTGCACTTCCAGGATTTTTTTTCTGCACTCCTTGTTCACTAGGCCTCCTGTATGCGTTGCTGAGCGATTGTGGTACTCCTTGGTTGGGACTTAGTTCGTCGGCCACACACCATGCTAAGTCCCAGTCTAGTGGTGCTAGGAGCGGGTTTCCTGTTCCTTTACTTACTCTTCTGTGGGCTGATGAGGGCCAGTCCTTATTGGCAACTTTTTGATATTCCTCGTAAGAACTTCCCCTGTCTATTTCACCCATAGTTGGTTCAGAACTTTCATTTCTTCTTTAATTCGATCTCCGACAGATCTTGGCCGGTTAGGTCAGTTTGTGTGCTGCCTTTCCGAGTATTCCTTTTGTTATCTTGCATCACAGATGTATTTTCTTGTATATCTTTATACAGTTTACCCATTTTGTCTGTTAATGCCCACAGATCTTCTGCGGCACTTCGCATATCTGCCTCCGTGTTGGTATTACCTTTCACCAGCCATCATAGGTCTTGCGCTTTTGCTGTGACTTTTCTTATTAGAGCTCCCAAATCTTTGTCGCTTTCTGTGGGTTGTTGCTGGCTATTTTCTTCCATGCGTTTTCTTTTAGCACTTTTTTCACTTGGTGAACAAAGTGTGAACACAGCGTTTCCCGACGACGGACCCAGTGTTGACGCGACTTTGCTGCCTCCAATAGTTCCTGTGAAGAATGCTGATCGTCTCATTGCTGTATTGGCTTGCTCTCTTCTTGGTGCCGGCTCGACGCCAGGTACATCTTTCTCATTTTTCGATGGTAGAGTTCTTTTCAGCGATTCCCTTTTAAGGAATGGATTTCCTCCTACAGGTTCATTTCTAGTGACTTCTGGGTCTTCCATTGTATAGTCGGGAACAAAAGATCTGACAATCCGCCAGATTCTTTCTGGTTTTAGAGGAGATTCGCCAGGAGAGGCACAGATATGGTGAAGTAACCTTCTCGCGTTGGAATAAAATATAACAATCGCTATGTAGAGCTGATTTTTGTGTAAGTTCCTTATTTTTTGTTCCTTATTTGGGTGCGATTTGAACACGGGCTGGTAGAATAGAGATCGCCGACGCAGCCCACTACGCTACTACACTTATTGAAATAAACGGATCAAGATATCAAAATAGTGTAAAAGTAACTTATCTTAGTTCTAGTTGGTTCCTATGCATAGCCAACGGGTAGATGGAGCCCACTACCGCGGGGGTGGAAGGTGGGGTCGACAAAATAAAAAAAAAACACTATGAGTCAAGATCTAGGGGTGGGGCTATTTACACAAATTACGGCACACGGAGTCTTATCTCCCGCAAGAAAAGTATATAAAAGAATTCACAAAGGTTTATAGTAGATTAGAGATAGGAATCACTATTTTTAATTCGTCTATAAACACGATTTTTTACTCAAAAAACACTAGCTGCAAAACAGCTCATACTCCGCCGAAAACGTCGACGGTCTACTCTTTATGGACAGACAAGACTAGACAGACAAGACTGGACGGACAGCACTGGACGACAAGACTGGACGGACTAAAGTGGGTGGACAAGACGGGAAGGACAAGATTGGAGGGACATAACTGGACAGACATAACTGGACGGACAAGACTGGATGGACAAGACTGGACGGATAATACTGGACGGACAAGACTGGACGGACAAGACTGGACGGACTAGACTGGACGGACTAGACTGGACAAACATGACTGGACGGAAAAGACTGGACGGACAAGACTGGATTGGACAGACAAGGCTGGACAGATAAAACTGACAGATAAGACTGGACAAACAAAGCTGAACAGACAAGACTTTTTTCTGAGGGACATAGCACCAGACCAGACAAGTGCCCCCCCGGGAAACACAACCGTGAACTCTGATAACTGCTAGTCGTATGGACTCGGAGTGAATTACTTAAATTTAATTTCTCTTTATCTTTTGTTCCTTCGCTTCATCGGTTTTTTTTTTAAATTCCATAATATAATGAATATATTGTAGTGTTTGAATCCAGTTTTCTTTTCCTTTAAGCATATGTTCCCATCGAGAGCAGTCGTAGATTTCTCGGTCTCTCCGCAGTATATGCAGTGGCCGTCTGCCGACCTGCCAATTTGGTGCAGGTAGTTCTTTAAACAGCCGTGGTCGGACAATACTTGGGTGAGATAGTAACTTTTTTCCTTTCCCCATGTTCTCTGTTTATCCAGGGTTCAAGTTCAGGGCTAAGATGTCTGGTCCACTCTTCTTTAATGCCTTGCTGCCAACTTTGCTGCTATTCTTCAATTCATTGTTTCCTGGCGAAATTGCCGATTTTTGGTTAAGTTTGTTGTGACCCGTCTCCTGCAATTTTCTTTGCTCTACCAGCAGCAAATCAATTGCCGAGATACCTGCGATGTTCAAGACTGCCTCGCTTGATATGGTGCGGTAAGCACTACAGATGCGTAGTGCAATTTTTTTGCACTGCAAGGAGCTTTTGAGTATTGCTCTGTATTCACAGTGCTCTGGCCCATATTGGTGCTCCGTACATCATAGTGGCCTGTACTGCGTAGCTGAGCAGTCTGCATTTACTGCTCCTGGGACCTCCAATGTTAGGCATTAGTTTATTTATTTATATACTTATTCACGACATTGTCAATTTACAAAAAAATTCTTTACGCATTATATATAATCACAGTAAAAATTGCCTTATTTACTACTTAATTCTGCTACAAAATATAAAATATATAAAAATAACAATTATTATTGAACAAAATGCTAATGACAAAATAATACTATTGAAAGACGAACTAAAAATATATTCATTACGTTTTTACAAATCTTTTGATAGAGATATTTGATATATTGTAGAAATCTATTTTAGAACTGTGTTTATTGGCTTGGTTCAGCATTTTAACAATTTACTCATTTTGTCCATACTTAGTGTGGTAAAAGCGAATATTAAATATTTCCGAATTTCGTGTCCTTTGTCCTTCGTGTCATTTACATTAAATTTTACGAGTTCAAAGGTTTCTGGTGAATTTATTTTCCCATTTATGATTTTGTGTATGAATAGAATGTGTATGAATAGAATATATGAGATTTGCTGTTCTAAAGTTTTCAAATTCAGATTTTCCATTATTGTTTTATATTCATAATCTCCTCTAGCGTAGCCTAACCTATGTGCACGGTACCTCAAAAACTCTGAATGCCCTCAAGCAAGAAACTATCGGTACTATAGCATGGGCTCCATATAGTTATTCCATAATAGGTATAGGTATTATTATAGGTATAGGTATTCCATAATTAACCTTATCAGTGAGCAATATAACAGTTAGACAATGGTTTTTTCGAGTTCATGAGAATGAATCCCAACATTTTCAAAGAGCGTCAACCACATCATTTATATGCTGTTTGAAGGATATTTTTGAATCAAATATAATTCTTAGATCCTTGATATTTTCTGTTTCAACAAGAACTGTTGCTTTTATTTCATATTCAGACGGTATAGAATGTTTTAATCTGCTGAAAGTGATCTTATGACGTTTATCAGTGTTCAACTGTAACATATTAATATCGCACCAACGTGAAAAATTATTTAGGTCATATTGCAATAATTCGACATCTCTTAAACTATCAATAATTAGGAACATCTTAAGATCATCAGCAAACTGAAGAAACTTACTGAAGGATGCTACAATATACATCAATCGATGAATAAATTAAATAGTATTGATCCTAAATGTAATCCTTGAGGTACCACTGAAGTTACTCTAACCGGCATTGATATGTAGTTTTCATATTTAACAAATTGTACTCTTCCATTGAGGTAACTTCGAATCCATTCCGAAACTTGACCACTTATACCAATAGCATGAAGTTTTGCAATTAATACTTCATGATTTATACGATCAAATGCTTTCGCCAAATCTGTATAAATTGCATCAACCTGTTTCCTATTATCCAAAGCATTTGTCATGTAATTTTGATATAAAATTAGATTAGTGCAAGTAGTACCTTGGCTAAAACCATGTTGTTGATTGGAGATAATGTGTATGCAGTCCCAAGAAACTTTTTTCGTTATCAAGTTATCCAGCATATTTGGAAGTTCTGACTGATTGCATACTGCCCTGTAATTCTTTACATTATTATGAGACCCATTCTTGAATATAGGTTTAAGATAACTATGCTTTCAAAAGTCTGGAAATTGTGTGGTTCTTAAAGACGCATTAAACAATGAGTGTATGGGTTTAGCCAATGTAAAAATACATTTTTTAATCATATAAAGAGGAATTCCATCTGGACCTGTTGTTAATTTCCAAGGCATTGACAAAGTCAGATCGATTATTTCTTTAATATTTACTCTATAAGAACTACATCAACAGTCTTACTGAAATTATTGTTGGGTATTTGATTAACTGTTTCTTTACTATAGACAGTTGAAAAATAAGCAGCAAACAAGTTTACTAGTTGCTGTATTGCTGCCATTGTCCTCATTCCAGTTGCTGCAGCTTCTGCTATGTGCGGTGTGATAGAAAATGGCTTGTCTATTACTATGCCCATGTATTTTATTTGATGCTTTGGGATTGTCGTAATTTTTTCAATTTAAAATTTTATAAGTTGGGCCTTTTTCTTGTCCAATGAGAAGGACCACCTCAGTTTTTTTCTGGCGCTAGATTGAGGCTTTTGGATTTCATACATTTAATGATTTGCTCTATAGCGTAGTTTGCAGTCTGCATCAATCCTTCTTCTGTTGTGGCTGTAAGTGGGCACTAGAGCCAAGTCATCTGCAAAGCCCTGCCGCTCCCTATGTCGCTCCCAATGGCTTAAAATCTTAATCTCAACACATCGTTCCATAACGATTGGGCGGAAAAGACTGGACGGAGAATACTGGACGGAGAAGACTGGACGGCAAAGACTGGACGGACAAGACTGAACAGAGAGCATTGGGCCTAATATCGATCTTTATGGAACAATGCTGCTGATGCTTTTCCCTTCCGTTTTTCGAATCCCTTTTAGAATTATAATTTTATATTGCAACAGTAGCTCATCACCATGTGTACTAAATACGGTGATTTACCTCTTGATGCATAATCTGCTTCCAGTTAGCGCTATTAAATGCGGTTGTAGCATCGAAGGTTAGAAGCGCACATGGTTGTCTTGTTATTTGCGTTCCAGATTTGACCTTTTCGGCCTTTTTGCGTCAATTGTGGATTTTCCTTGCCTGAAGCCAAATTTTTTTTCTGACAGCCCATGCCCAGACCATGAACAGACAAGACCGGGCGGACTGCACGGACAAGTTTTGACGGATAAGATTGGACGGACAAGACTGGACAGAAAAGACTGGACGGAAAAAACTGGACGGACAGGACTGGACAGGCAAGACTAGAGAGACAAGACTGGAGAGACAAGACTGGACAGACAAGACTGTACAGACAAGACTGGACAGAGAAGACTGGACAGACAAGACTGGACAGACAAGACTGGGCAAACAAGACTGGACAAACAAGGCTGAAGAGACAAGACTAAACAGACTAGAATAGACTAGACAGACAAGACTAGACACTCAATACTAGACAGGCAAGACCAGACAGACAAAACTAGACCAGCAAGACAGACAAGTGTAGATAGACAAAACTATACAGACAGTATATAGACAAACAGTACTAGACCAACATTACTGTACTAGATAGACAGTACTAGACCAGCATTAGTAGATAGACAGTACTAGACAGACAAGAGCTGACAGTCAAGAATAGACATTCAAGACTAAACAAAATTGACAATATAAGATAGAAGAAATTGGGCAAACTAGACTAAACTGACAGTACTAGATGGAAAAGGCAGATATAGACAGTTATCAAACTGATATTTATTTGTTTGTATATAAATCAACCAAATGTGTTGGCAATATAAAGTTATTTCTTGTATTGTTTGTGTATATTTATTATCATCTATAAATCTGTTTTGTGGCAAGTTCATTAGGATTTGTGCCTTCTAACTACATTTATAAATAACCTAATGGCCCGGTATTGTTTGTTTGAATAAATTGCACGGGGATTTTAGGTCTAATTAATCTGCAGATTTCGTTTAATTGGAGTGGTGATCAACATATTCCGGGGCAGTATTAGTAGGACCTTAGGGGTATACGAATGTAGTTTGGCCGGAATTATGATCCGCGGTTTGCATACACTGCCGACCCTAAAAGGGATCCATTGTTGGACGGCGTACTTTTTCCTTTGATTCATAATACATGGGAATTAATTATAGGGCCATTGTTATAGCAACCAATGGGCACTAATCCACTTTTTGCTCCTACTCACAAAAGGAATTTCTATGTGGTATTATAAACGCCGACGCAATATTAAACGTTATTTTTTAATATTCCAATGAATTATTTAATATTAAATAGTGATGAAATCTAATGTTGCTAGAAATTAATTGGTATTATATTGCTTCTTTCTTCGGTGAATTTGTATGGTTTGATGTTTGATTAATAATAAATGATAATTACACAGAGTTGAAAAATATTCTTTGTGCAATTGACATCAAAGTAAATAGTGTCGATGCAGAAAACACAAAGGCGATAGGCAATTAGGAATAAATGCCGGTGGTTTCCATTTACACATACAAAAACCCAAACGATCGTTTGTTGAACCGGCGAAAGCCCTTCGTCCAAAAAAACATCATTTCAAGCGTATTTTAATTAATCAATTGTTGATATATTTATTTAGCGGGTCGGAGCTTTTCTCTATCTCCCTCCCACCGCATTGAACAGAATCGAGGCGTGTGAACACGGTATGGGTCCTAGTGCAGTTTCCACCGCGCTGTAGTTCCCTCTCACTCGCACCCTGCATTTAAATTCGGTATGCATAGCATGCGCCAAGTAATAATAAAGCACGGACATTATTTTCATGAAAATATAACACAATACCTCTTTGTCATCTTCGCTTTGTTGGGCAAACAATAAATGATACTATCTATTACCGTTATTATACAAAGACCCTTGTGTGGGTTCAGGTTTTGGGACAGTATGTATCGGTTTTCTGTACAAATACAAGTGAGGAGAGGTCGTGCGCCACTGACTATTTATTCCATCCCGATCGCGTTCGCAAAGGCGCAGCTGCCTCATCCTTTGATCTGATAGATACATCTCCGTGTATCTGTAAGAATTACCGGATTTGTTATGCATGTGTACCTTGAGGAATCGGAAGGGAATACACCGATCAAAATTGCATATTTCATTTCTATTATACTTCATCATATCTGACATATTCCACTCAATTCCAAATATCGAACGGAGAAACGAAACTGCATTACAATAACAACGATATTTACAAATATCAATATTAAAACGTGATTTTACAGATAAAATTTGATTGATGCGAATGCTGAGAGATTAGACTAATCGTAAGACATCCATTAAACGGAAAAAACTAGAAAAAGTCTTGTCTGATATTACTTATCCTAATATTGTAAGTATTTTAAAACTAAGTCTATTTATCTGCTAGACTAACTTTAGTAATCTATTATTTTGTCCAATTTGTGTCTTTGTTTATCATTTTATACCACAATTCATCAAAACATAAGCTGCAAGTCTACACTTAATCAAAACGAGTCCGACAGGAATTAATTTCCGATTAGTCCTGTCGGTAGGGATTTGCAAGGATCTGCACAGGATTACCTATAATTTCGCCTAGATGCCATGATGGATTGCTTACAAACATATCTCAACTAATTTTGTTGAAAATGAAACCAATTATTTCATTGATATACCTTTATTTAAAAAATGTTATTCATTTTATTTTGTTAAAAAATACAAAAAGGAAATTTATGTTTATCCTTATTAGGGTGGTTTAGTTTCTTGTATTGGAGAATGTTGTAGATTGTGTTACTTTTTGTGAATTTCTTTGTTTTGTTAGAGTTTTAATGTAGTTTTAGAAGAAAATATATAATAATGTTTAAAGTGTTTGGTAAGGTAAGTGCATTTCAGTGTGTACTCGTTATCTGGATAATACAAAGAGGAATATTTAGCGCTATAAAAGTCAGTTTTTACTATAATATGATTTTTTGTGGGTTCTTTTTCTCCCGTTGGAAAATACTAAAAGCTGTGTAAAAATTCAAGCGAATTGGTTTCTCCGGAAAATAATCACGGCTCAGAAGTAATACAAGCGCGTTCCCGGTTTTCCCGCAGGTACAATATTAAGCAATGTAATCTTACGGAATGAAAATTTCCTCGGCGACGCGCAATATCCGAGCAGATTTCGACAAATTCGGCGAAAAATTTAACGAGCCAAATCCGACAATTTTAAACGAGCATTTTTTAAATTGGCCGACGTTTGTCGTTAGATCTATAATCAATCAGACAGGATTTGGGGCGCAATTAAAATTGGCGGACGAGTGATCCATTATGGAACTGGTGACAGGCACAGAAGAAAGGTATGGAGTCTACCTGCGAATATTTTGAGCCCTAAATATGTTAAAGTAACCGGACATGTGTCAAAAATGCCATTAGGAAGAAAATGGTTTATTTTTGTGCAAATTGATTTGATAAAAGTTACATACAAATAACATACAAATATGTATAGATAATCGAATAAACGAAACAAAAATAGTCTTGATGTGATATGACTACTTGAATATTGGGGTAAAAATAATATAATTATAGATACAGTCATACCAACTTATTAAAGCGGAATATATCTTGAATATATAAACATATTCAGCCTTTCCGTAGCTCTATAATATTATTAAGTAATTTTAAGACTACAAAGCAAATCTCATGTTGTAACACAACAGATGTTTGTACGCCATTTAATAACATTCAGTCCACTTTCGAGGCACAAAAAAGAAGCAGATAAATAACATTGTTTTTACAATCAAATCTTTCTATTTAACCCAAGTGAATATAGACATATGCAGACGCTCTTCGAGATCTATCTCATCTAGTAGTAGATCTAGTTTCATCAGTGCACCTTTGCTCTCTTGAATTATAAAATGGAATACTTACATTAGCACTAAAACCATGTGAGGGCTGTCGAGATTAGGTTTTGTATGACATGTGTGTAGAAAGACCTGAACTTTTGTTCAAGTTTCAGATATTGATTTAAATGATAATAGAATATTGGGGTGAAACCAAACTAATTATAGATACAGTCATACCAACTTATTAAAGCGGAATATAGCTTGAATATATAAATATCACCCACGGTTTGCAGAGGAATTTATTCACAACCATATACCTAATATACAAATATACAAAAGATACAAACACTGGATTAAGGAAATGGCGGAGCTGCACGTATTCGAAGAATTTGGATATAACTGGAAAAAACTTTTTTTTTTGGGGAGGAGGGGGAAATACTTTACGTACGACCTCGAGGCTTTCCTGAAGAGTGTGGAACTCCCTATGCAGATGGTCGGGATAGGTTTACCCACTAAAAACCCCATCTCGGTTACATGGAAATCGGTGGAATTGCCTTGAAGCATAACTACGCTAAGATCCACAAATTCTTTCATCATCTTTCATTCTTCATTTGCCTTTCTTCCTCCTTCTTTCGTATTATTTCCTTGATTGCACCTTCTACGGCATCCCATTTATCCTCGCTTTCTAACAGTACCTTTATTATGTCGTTCTTTGTGAGTTGTTCTCCTATTTTGTCTACGGCTTCTTCTCTTATAGTCTGCCACCTATAACACCCTAGGACCGTGTGCTCCGGCGTATCTCGTTGACCGCAGTATCTGCATTCTTCGCTTGGGACTAATTTGAATCTGAATAGGTAGCTATTAAAACAGCCATGCCCGCTAAGGAACTGGGTAAGTTGGTATCCCACTTCTCCGTGTTCCCTTCATGAATCCATGGCTTTAGTTCGGTAATTAGTTCCTTCGTCCACTTAGCGGTAGTACTATCCTGCGACCATTCTTCTTTTTGCTTATTTAGAGTAGCCTCCTTAGACTTTCGTTTTTCTTCTTTTTTGTTTCCAGTTTTATCGTAGGTACGCTCTAGTACCAGCAGATGGATTTGTGTCGTACCTGCAATCACCTGTATGGAATTTGTGGATACCGTCCTATAGGCACACGCAATCTTAAGGGCTGCCTTTCGTTGGGTCTTTTCTAGGATTCTTCTATATTTCGTTTTAGTGGCCCACTCACGCCACGTCGGTGTTCCGTAGAGGAGCATAGAGTTTGCCACGCTGTATATCACTTTCCTAGATCGCTGTCTTGCACCTCTTGTGTTTGGCATTATTTGTGCCAGTGCGGCTATAGTTCTATCTGCCTTCTCCGTTACTCTTGTGATGTGGGCTCCCATACTCATGTTATGTCCAAATGTGACACCTAGATATTGTAGCGTGGGTTTTTTGCTTATCGTTGTCTAGCCTACTTTTATGGAGATGATCTTCAGTTTTTTCTTGTCGGCCAGTATTACGGCTTCTATCTTCTGCGGTGCCAGTTGAAGTTTCCTACCTTCCATCCAACTTTGTATCTTTTTTATAGCTAGCTCTGTATCTCTTTCCATATTTGCTTTGTTGTCGCTGCCTCGTTGTTGTTGCCCTCTCCGAAAACCAAATTGGGTCGGTGGGAGGCCCCCGTTTTCTTCGATCTCGTCTACTAGCCTCTTGTTCAATATTTGTTCATATAGCTTTGCCGCTGTATTTAGTAAGCATATTGGTCCATATTTCTTATTTTCCCCTACTGCGTTAGGTTTTTCGATTAAAGTAAGCTTCATCTCTTTCCATTCTTCTGGGAACATTCCTATTTTAATTAGTTTTTCTATTGTCGTCTGGAATAGTTCTGGGTTTATCTCGGTGATGCTTTTAATTACTTCTGGTGGTATTCCATCCGGTCCCGCCGCTTTTCCAGATCGTAACCTCTTTCCAGCTTCTTTTATTTCCTCTAGTGTTACATCCGGAATTTTTTCGGGTGCTATTGTAAGTGTAGGCCATATCCTTCTTGGGTGGTTCGGAAAGAGACGTCTTGCTATTGCTAGCTGCTCATCATCTGTTAGGGTTATTGCTCTTCGGATTCCTATTTTCCCCGTGACAATTTTGTAGCCCATCCCCCATTTGTCATTGTCTATTTTCTGGCATAGTGCGATCCATGCTTTCTTTTTTGCTACTTTTATCAGCTTTTTAAGTGTTCTTCGCTCTTCCCTGTAATTCTCTTTCAAATACTCTATTGTGTTGTGTGTTGAGTTTGCTTTCCTATTTTCCCTAGTGAGTGCTCTATTCGCCTTAAAGCATTTGGTTCTTTGGTCGGCGATTTCTGTATTCCACCAGTGTGCCGCTTTCCTTGTGTGTTTCTGTTGTTTCTTTTTTAGGATCTTATTGCATGCCTCCTCAATGCTCTTTGTTAAATCTTTGACCGTGTGCCTATAGTTCGGTTGTTGTGTCAGCAGTTTTATCCTCGAGACTAGTTGATCTGTTTATTCCCTTTCGAATAACCAGCCTTTCCTAGTGATACATTTCTTTTGGTCTGTTTTATTTTTCCCAATTACTAAATGTATATTTCGATGATCGCTAAGGTTTTCTTCATCGCTCACTGCCCAGTTCTTGATGTGTTTTTTCAGGTTATTCGTGCATATTGTTACATCAATATAGGAAGTTCCCCTGTTTCCGTTGAATGTCGAGGTGGCGCCGGTGTTTGGATTACATAGATAATACATTACCTCTTAATTACCTGATAATACATTACCTCTTCTATCTTCTACCGGGTAGCCCCAGCTGTGCGCCTTCGCGTTGAAATCTCCACCAATTAGGATGGCTTTTTGGTGTTCTGTAGTGTCTCTGTCTAAGGCTGTCAGGTATCGTTCGAAGATTTCTAGATTTAGCGCGGGTGAAATGTAACATGTATAGAATACATAGTTCTGGCATTCAATTCATACAAATCCCTATACGTATCCCGTCTTATAGATTTTGGTCCTATTCTGTGCTATATATATATATATATATATATATATATATATATATATATATATATATATATATATATATATATATATATATATGTTGTATTGTTTTCTCGGGGATTCCGCGTTGATGCTGAGGGTTGGCTCTGAAAAGAACCGGATTCTCGACGTTTCGGCGAACTAACATTCGCCATTCTCAAGAGATATATGCGTCCGTGCGGGTCAACCGTTAGACGCATATATCTCTTGAGAATGGCGAATGTTAGTTCGCCGAAACGTCGAGAATCCGGTTCTTTTCAGAGCCAACCCTCAGCATCAACGCGGAATCCCCGAGAAAACAATACAACATATATATATATATATATATATATATATATATATATATATATATATATATATATATATATATATATATATATATATATATATATATATATATATATATGGCTACGTAAATATTTGAGTCGGCTATCCATCTGGGGTTTTCATTTACAATATGTTGGTTGGGTTCTGAGACCAGTACGATGTCGAAATTGTCTTCAGCGCATTTCTGCCTTAGCAGGTCCATCGCTTTTTTCGACTGCCAAGGAAGTTTGTTTGAAGTATTGCGTGATTATCCATTTGCGATAGAGTATTCACTCCTCCTCGCCTTTGCCAGAGACTTTCTGAATGCTGGGCATTTTCCGATTCCTGCACGGAATTATTCCTCCTCTATATATACGGTGGCCCTCCTCTTGGAATATGGGGCTAAAACATGTTTGGTCCTTTCAGGGCCATTACAGTCGTTTTAGCTGTGTTCATAACTCCAGCACTTAATACATCTGGTCATATGTATCCATTTTTTCACCCGGCACCGGACTAGGCCAACTTTTATTTTTTCAGAAGATTTTTTTCAGCGTGCGTCTTATTTATGGTGAGCGTTGCTGGTCTAGCGTGTCCTGCTGCTGGTCGTCTCAGTTCGATGAGCGTATATACCTTCTTGTCCGATTCTCCGATGTTTACTCGGATGGCCTTTTCAACTTCGCCTCTGTCAGTAAGAGCGTCGATGCCTTTTGTATGCAGAGACACCTTTCCCATTTTGTCTTCCAGACTCCAGACTTTGGTCCCATTGTTTGCGCCTTGGTTCTGTAATATATGATGTAGTTTGTCCAGGGCCGTTTTATTCTTTTCCATTATAATAAGAACCCGTACTTCTCGTACTTCTTATACCTAGAATGCTGTCGTTTTCGTCTTCCAGTGACGATTTTACTTTCTGTAGATTGTCCTGATAGCTTCTGTCCTTGTTTCCCACAACATTGGTGTAAGTTCTACGTTCTTGTTTAATCTCACTTCTACTTGTTTTATCACCACTTGTGTAGATTTATATATTTGTTGTAGATTTGTGAGGAAAACAGCCTCTGCCAGTTTTCTGAAGGTTTCCGTGTCAAAACCTTCCGGCTGGTGGGTAATAATTCATTCGTCGCCTTCAGTTTCCATTTTGAGTTGCAGCAGTAGCGAGAAAATTTTCTTCTCCGTCAGTTCAGGTGTTATTTTAAATATCTTTTGTCTCGCTGTTTGTCCTGTTTTTTGTGTCTTAATTTTGCTTTCGCGTTCCAGCATGCCGAAATCCTCTTAAATATCGGTAAGTACAGGATATATATCCTTAAAAGCCTTCTGGATCCCTCTATTCATGTTCATGTCGTTGTTATTAACCCATACTTTACCATTACTTTATCAATGTTGTTCCTTGTATTTACTATGGGATTTCCACTCAGAACTTTTGTATTTTTGTAAGTTTCGTCTGTCCATCTATGATTTTCGAGCAATCGATACTGCTCGTAGCATTTGCAGGGCTCAAACTCCAACAGGTCATTTTCTTCTATTGTCTGGGTTCCGGCGTCGTTGCCCTTGTATAGGTCGGTCTGTATGTCCACGTCGAAAGTCATTTTTTCCAACCTCTCGTACTTATTTTCTTTTATCCAATTTTGTATGACAGGGGAACTCAGGCAGCTTATCTGTCTAAATAGTCTCTTTGTGATTTCTTTGATCTCACGTTTGGTGTTCTGTTCGATATTCTCCTCGAGTTTCAGCCCTAACTTGGTTATCATTGCTATTGCCTCTTCTAACACAAATGCACTTGAGCTTTGTTTCCTGTTGTATGCTGAGGTTTTTTCTTCCTTTTCCATTGAGGTATCCGCAACCTTCCTTTTCTTCAAAGCCTCGAAACAAGTACTGATAGAATTGCTTCTAGCTTTTACCGTGTCGAAGGATAAGCGAGTCGTCTATGTGTTCGCCCCAGAAACTTCCCCCAGAACTGGAACAAACTTGAACTATTCACTTGGGTGAAACAGATGTCTCGGAGGCGTAGTACTCGGACAGTCTTCCTACCTTGGCTGACTGTTTATTCGGGGGTCCCAGTATTTATATTTCGTCCAGGTATCTGGTCCCTCCTCTGGGGGTGGTTATAAAATGTTTTGTAATCTGCCCGAGGATAACACTATCGACCCTTCTAAAATATTTTCGGAAATTTGTCCAAAAGTATTCGGTTAATTATTGTAATGCACTCACAAAACTAAAAATAAAAATGTTTCTTGATCTGCTCTAGGATTGCACTATCGGTCCTCATAAAATATTTTAGGAAATTTGTCCGAAAGTATTCGGGTAATTATTAAAAACTAAACCCGCGTAAAACTAAAATAGGTTTGAACGGCCCGTTGCCGCTACATCACTTCGTTGACGGTGATAACGCTACACAGAGTTTGTTCCGGCTTTTGTTACTTGTTCGTTCGCTTGTCGAAAGTTCGGTAGGTTTTCTTCATAGTACAACTACTTGTAGTCGATCGGGGAATCGTAGACGTTGTTTGTATTTTCACGCGTCCTCGTAGACGGTTGGAGGCATCATCGTAGTCGCTGTTGCGGCGTTTGTTCGTAGGCATCTGGTAGACTGGTAGGCATCTGGTGACGGCTGAAGTCGTTACCGTAGACGTTGTATGTTGCTGCATCTATCAGTAAGAGTTGATCCGGTTAAAAGGTAAACAAGTGGATAGCGGCCTCGAAGACGGTATAAGGCGTCGTCGTAGATGTTGTTGTTGCCGACGTCCACGTAGATGGATGAAGGCGTCGCCGCAGACGTTGTTGTTACCGGAGTCCTAGATAGATGGTCGAAGGCGTCAGGTGGCAGGGCGGAGGAGGCATCATGAGACGTACGAGAGACGGTGTGCGGACCTTTACATGTTGTTGCCGGCATGCTCGTAGACGGCTGAAAGCGTCATCGTATACGTTTTTGTTGCCGGCGTCCTCGTAGATGTGGTGTTGTTTAGTTTGGCGTGTAAGATTTTCTTGGCACAGAAGCAGGGTTTGGTTCAACGATGCGATCCTCTTTCATCGATCATCGATCACGTCGGTGTCACCAATTGTGATGGGTGAAACGCGGTTGAATAGATAAATCACCCACGGTTTGCCGATCAATTTATTTACAATCACATAATATACAAATATACAATAGATACAAACACTGGATTAAGGAAATGGCGGAGCTGAAGGTATTAGAAGAACTTGGATATAACTGGAACAAACTTGAACTATTCACTTGGATCTCGGAGGCGTAGTACTCGGACTGTCTTTGTACCTTGGCTGGCTGTTTATTTGGAGGTCCTAGTATTTATATTTCGTCCAGGTGTCTGGTCCCCCCTCTGGGGGAGATTATAAAATGTTTTCTAATCTGCCCGAGGATTATACTATAGACGTTCATAAAATATTTTCGGAAATTTGTTCGAAATTATTCGGGTAATTATTGTTATGCCCTCGTTAAACTAAAAGTAATAATGTTTCTTGATCTGCATCCTCAAGCACTATCGACCCTAATAAAATATTTTCGGAAATTTATCCGAAAATATTAGGGAAATTATTGTAAAGCCCTCGTAAAACTAAAACAGGTTTGAACGGTCGTTGCCGCTACAAATACATTCAAACTTTCCATAGCTCTATAATATCATAAAGTCTTTTTGAGAGTACAAAAAAATTCTCATGTTGAAACACATCAGATATTTGTATGCCATTTAGTAGCCCTTAGTCCACTTTCGTGGCAATATACATGAACTAGATAAATAACATTATTCTAAAGATCACATCTTTTTATTTAACCCAAGGGAATAGCCGACAGACATCTAATAATCTGTAGACACGTGTCGAGATCTATTTCTCATCAGTGCAGCTTTGCTCTTTTGAATTATAAAATGGAATACACTTACATCAGTTTGAAAATCATGTGCAGGCTATCGAGGTTAGGTTTTGTATGACATGTTTGTAGAAAGACTTTATTATTTAAAGTTATAGTTTCAGATAATCGAATATTGGGGTGAAACAAAACTTATTATAGATAGATTCATACCAACTTATTAATGCGGAATATAGCTTGAATATAGAAATATATTCAACCTTTTCGTAACTCTATAATATTATTAAGTCATTTTAAGACTACAAAAAAATCTCATGTTGAAACACAACAGATATTTGTATGGCTTTTTAAAAAACCTAGCCCTTAGTACACTTTTGTGGCACTAAACAAGAACTAGATAACACAGTTTTTAACACCACATCAGTCTATTTAACACAAGTGAATAGGTATCTTCAGACGCGTTTCGAGATCTATCTCTCGTCAGTGCAGCTTTGCTCGTTTGAATTCTAAAATGGAATGCGCTTACAATAATAGTAATATGAAATGGAATACGCTATATTCCGCTTTAATAAGTTACGCTAGGAAATATTAGTTACAAGAATATTAGACAATTATAATCAATGTTCAACAAGATTAGAATTGTCCTATATCAATTATTGGACCCAAGACGACAAAAGATCCTTCAAGGCGGGAGATTTTCTTGGAATGTTAGGTCGTAAACAAGTTTAATTAACGCAGAAAATAGGACAAAGCAAATGTTTTTATGATAATTTTGAACAGAAAATGTATCGAACTTTAGACAATATTAAACAAGCTGGGACGAAATCATGTGAGATTAAACAAGGTTGTGTAATGTTGCTTTAAGTGGACAAAAATAGATTTGGTTTTACAAGATTAGGTAAGTTTAATAAATTGAAGAACTAAAACTACAGATTGGTATTAACTAGAGCAAGCTGTTTTCTATTGTGAGAATGTAATACAGATTCAAAATGAATGTATTTTGTAACATTTGTTGAGCACAAGATGTAATAAAAATCTGGAAAATATTATCAAGAGTTTTGTAATTTTCTTCAGTAAACAATCCGAAGTATGTTACGCTTAACGCGGGGTTTTCGTAATTGCGGAGGAAAAACTGTGGAAAATGCAATATTTTCCTGTATTATTCGCGCCCCAAAAATAAGCCCAGCACTTATAGGAAACAATATTAAAAGAAAATCGATTTATATCAAATTCTACAAATGAAAATAAAATAAGAAATGATATTGAATTAGTTTTAGTTAGTTGTAAATTTTCGTATTCTGTCAAGTCTGAAATTTGTTTTTTAATATTGCGGTCGAAAAAGTTCGATTGTTCGGTAACGTGTTTGAGTTATTTATTTTTTGTGTAGATTTAATATGAGTGGTATAAATATAACAGTAGCTACGACACAACTTTATTATTTTGTCTACAGTTTCTGTCGTGTTCGAATAGCTTGTTTGGATCTCCGGTGGAGTTCTGATCTTGTCATGGTTGCACTGCATGAGTCCCACGAGGATTCCTGCAGCCCTGCTATTGTCGTTTTAACATCCAGCAAAGTCACGTCATTACATTAATCTCGAGCATAAGGGGAAATTCAGAAAAATAAACTCTCGCTCTAACTAAATCCTCCTAGGGGACTTTTTAATTAACTTTATCATTATTACTTTTTTTCCTCAATGTTTGTTTTTCCTATGTTTTTTTCTCGTGTAATCGTTATTAACCGAAACTCATCTTCTAGCAGTTGCAAAACTTTCTCAACTTTTTCAATTAACGTGCTTTTATTTTCTTGTTTACTAACTAAATGTATAAAAATACTGAAAAAATATTTCCTTATATTTGCACATTTTAAAAATGTTCAATTCCATTCAATAAATTGTTTTCAGCATCTAAGCTAACATAAGGAAAACAATTTTACATGTTAATGTAACAAAATAATCATAATGTATACTAACTGAAATATGTCGTGAACTCGATTTTTCCTTCACTTATGATCAGGTTTTATTACATCATAATATTCCTGCATTGAGTAGGGCTCTATGTTGATTAGAATATGAAGAATATCTTTCTTATAATCAGTAAGTTTTGATTTCATTTTAATGGATCGTGGCAAAGTATTAAATAGTTTAATATTTATATATGTGGGATATTTTATATATGTGGGATGTGTTCTCTCTGTCATTATCAGGTTGTGCCTAGGTATATTGTAGGTATTCAGATCAGTATATCGTGTGGTTTTCTGATTGTAGACTTTATATTGATTTAAAGGTTTTTATTATGCTTTTTAAATAAGAATTTCGTTGCACGTTTCCTTCCCACTGCATGATTATGTGTACTTTAGACACAGTTCTATTTATTCTTAAAGCTTCTTTGTGAATTGTGAAGATATCCATTATGTTTGTTCCGCAACCCCAGAAAAGTATTACGAAACGTATACGGCTGTCAAAATTGGCATAATATACCGTTCTTAAAACATCCCGATTTTGATAACCTCTCAAGATTATAAGGGCATATACTGCTTTTTTAATTTTTTTAGATAGATATAATATATGCAAGGTCCAATATAAGGTGTCGTCAATGTAGATGTCAAAACTCTGTTGTTGTCTTGTTGGCCACAATTAAGCTGGTATCATCTGAATAATTTAAAATCATGCTAGACGTGTTATTTAGATTTAATTCCGGTAGGTCATTGATGTAAAGTTGTAAAGAATGAACAGTAGTGGGTGGGCCCAGAATGCTGCCCTGTGGAATTTCTATATTTATGGTCCTCGACCTCGATCTGAGTTTATCTTGCAAGGTGTTAATTTCGGTTATTTAGGTTTTTTCTTGCAAATAAGATGTTAAGAAAGAAAGTCTAGGGTTATTCCCCTAATTCCGTATCTCACTGCTTTGCTTAGTAGGATGGAATTGTTGACTGTGTCGTACGCTTTGGAAAGTTCCAGAAGTATCCCACATTGCATATTGTGTACTTCCAGTTGGCTCATTATCTCTTTTAGGAATTCGAATCATGCAGTACTCCGTACTAACCATGATTCGAATCATGCAGTACTCAATACTTAATACTCCGTGTGTTGTCCTGGCGAATGATGTGGTGCTTGTTTACGAAGGATAATAAACTATTACATCAGCTTCTCCATTATTTTCGAGAATGTTGATTGCAAACGGATTGTAGTCTGTAGTTATTTAAAATGTTTCCCTTTTTTAATATAGCTACCTACTATTTTAGACACTTTTAGTGTCCTGGGAAAAATTACATATTGGAATGCGTTATTTATGATAATTTCTAGTGCTTGTGAGAGTACTTCATCGACGAGTTTAACAACTGCCATTGGTGTTTCATCAAAACCAGAGCTTTTATGTTTTTTAGAGTTGTTGGCTCTAAATAGAATGTGTGTGGATCATTTACCAGCACGGCTTGTATGTACACTTATTTAGTGATTTTGTTATAATTATGGGTTTATCTGCATAGAAGTTATTAATATTGTCGGGAGTTCTTACTAGGCGATCTTTAAAGATTCGAACACTGGTTTCGCAACGCTTTTACCTTCAACTAAAATTGGTATTCTTAAGAGAAATTTGTATATTTATACTTATTGTATTTATAAAATTTTTAGCTAAAACTAGTTTTATCTGATATACAGGTATTCCTTTATATGCAAAATCATAATTAAAATTTATAAAAAATTGGATTTATACTGCCGGCACACTGTAAAAGTTTACATTTAAATATTTTTTTAGAAACTATTTATAAGATGAAATAAAGAAAAAATATGCCGTTTGAAAGAAAATTTAATATTGTTTAATATGAGTTTACATATATTCAGATTCATTTGGATTTCTTGTGTTTAACCAGTGATATTAGGTCATGAAACAAATTAACTTTTTTTCAATACTAAATATGGCTATTGACAATTATTTAAATTAACACTTAATTTTAAAAATACGTATGACCCCATCTTGCCCTAATAACATCTCTCGTACAATTAGGCATAGATCTAATCCAATTCGCTATTGTTTCTTGTGGAATATTAAGCCACTCTTCTTCTACTGCTACAATAAGCTCTGGGATCGAGGTTGGGACACGAAGACTAGCTCGCATTCCTCGTTTAAGCTCATCCCATAAATGTTCTATCGGATTCAGGTCAGGACTGCATGCTGGTCACGCCATAACCCGAAAACCGATTTCTGTAATGTAATCTTGCACGATTCTTGCGATGTCCGGCAATTCTTCGCATAGTCATGCATAAAGAAAAAAATCTTCTCCAATGTAGTCGACGTAAGGTACCACATGAACTGCGAAAAACTCCTCGATGTACGTAGCACCCGTTAAATCTTCTCTGCCGTGACCTCGGGCGCCCCTAATGATGAAAGCAGGGTAGGTTCGTGCTCCTATAGAAATTGAACCCCAAATCATGCACGAACCACCTCCATAAGTAGTCCTCTCTTCAATGCATTATTCTGCATATCGCTCTCTTAGTCTTCGGTGCACTTCAGTTTCTTCCGGTTCTTCTACGATCGTTAACATAAAGGCATATTCTGCTCTCAGCTGAGAACAGAACAGACCCTCATTGTTCCAACGCACATAGGGGTATTTACGCTATTTAGGCGGTCATAAATCGATTTCCTAGATTTTTGTTCGAGTTAAAAAAAGAGTTCTTTCTCCTTTCTTCTAATCACTTGTTTAAGTACACATCGTAGTATTAGTCGTAAATCGATCTCTGTAGTAAATGTGTGCACTCATCGAAAATACAGTTCTTGAAAAAAAAAGTATTTTTAAGTTATAACAGAATAAATATTATTTTGAAATGAATTTCTAAATTTGACGTTTAATTAATTTGACATTTGATAAAAGAATCTTACTAGAAATTATGAATAAACAAACAAATCTAAAACAGATCTGTACCTAGTAATATAATAATACGTACCCCTTGAACATCTTTGGTAAACAATGGCACAGAGCCTAGCACCTGGGAAGAGTGGGGTGGACAGGACTCCTTAGCCGTAGTGAAGGCGACCTGTCTAGGGGTGACAACCCCGAATAATAAGCCTCCCAAGCTAACAACTTGGGTAGTATCTTGGACAGTGGCTCGCCACTGTGTCATGAAGAATATTCTTCAACTGAGCATGAAGAAAAATCTCGCTAAATGCACTACCCCAGGTGGTAACCAATCCACCGTCACCTATGGTGACGTTAGCGAACCTTCGGATTCTGGGGAGTCCAACATGCTTTAAAGATGAGTCGGAGCATCCTGAAATCAACGGACGTAAACTCAGACCAAGACGGAAAGCTTCCTCGCAACATTTAATGCCAACTCACTGCTAAATGTGAGTAAACTGAAACATTTGACTGATTCACTAACACGACACAACATAATACTGACAGCAGTACAGGAAACAAGATTTACGGACGAACATGCCTTCGAGTCCGAAGGCTACAGAATCCTCAAAGGAAAAGTGGGTCAGCGGGTAATGAAGAACGTACCCCACTTAGTTACAGGATTTATATACAGTCACAGGATACTGGATTCAGTCACCGACTTTACCTCCCCGAGTAGTCGTGTATCTCTATCCTCTCTCTCAAATGCGCAAACAAGGGCTACAGTATAGTAAATGTACATGCCCCAATCAACTAGGACAACAGACGCAATCCAGACAGAACTGATAATTTCTGGGAAGACTTAGAAGATATTATCTCAAAAACTTCCACATAAGCACACCGTCATACTGCTTGGTGACTTCAATGCTCAATTGGGAAGAGAGAAAAAATACAGAAACATAGTGGGCAATTATCCGGCGGATAAGCGAACCAACCGCAATGGAGAACGATTGGTGGATCTGTGTAGGAATTTTTTGTTAATCATGAAGTCTACAGCCTTCAAACACTTGCAAAGGAAGCAGAAGACTTGGATTTCACCTAATACCCACCTGGGTGAATTGCAGATAGATCATGTGGCCATTTCACGCAAATCTCAAAAAGAAATACAAAACGTGAAGGTACTAAGAATCTGGACTCAGACCACTACCTCTCAAAGATTAAAATAAGACTCCAGCCTAGAAACACAGAACCTCCAAAATGGTAAGATTTGAGGTCGAGCGACTCAAGAACAGTCAAGAACTAAGTCAGAGACTGAACAATACAGACCTAAACAACTGGGACCAACTGAAGGAGACTTTTGTCAAAGCGGCCATTGAACTCGCCCCTCTCGCTAGAAGAAGGAAGCATCCGTGGTGGACTGAAGACTGTGACAATGCAATAGCCCAAGGACAGATAGCCTGGGTGGAGTGGAATTCTAAAAAGACCAAGGAAAATTGGAATAAATTTTTGGAACAAAGAAAGGTTACAGCCAAGATAATTCGAGGAACCAAACGTACCTTCACACAAAAACAACTAACCCAAATCGAAGAGAGCTTTGCTAAGAATAAATCCAGAGATTTCTTTGGAACCTTTGGGCAGGTACCACTTCACAGGTAGCAGGTACCACTTCAGAGACTCACAAGGCAAACTGGCTTATAACGACACGGACAACTGCCACCTTTTGGCTCAGTACTTTAAAAATCTACTCAACTGTGACCCACCCAGCGAAGACTTCGACTATAAACAAACCACACCAAACCCGGACTCGCTTTTTGACATGCTCATGGTAGTGACCCAAAATTTAAGTATCTCGGCGAATGGATTGAGCCCAACTTATCAGAAATAGCATCATTATCCAAGAGAGTCAACATGTTAGAACTGAGCTTATCGACTGACTAAGAACACTTACAATAAGAAATTTAAGCACTACATATCAGTCTTACGACCAGAAGCCCTGTATGCCATGGAGTGTCTTTCCTTGAACCGAAGAGGTTTAGTAGAGAAATTGGAAATCAGCGAGAGGAAGATCCTAGGCTCTGTAAGGGAAGATGAGGAATTCCGAAGGCGGAATAACTCTGAGCTCCATGAACATATTGAGATGCTCTCTGACTGTGCAAGGAAAAGAAGGATAGCTTTCTATGGCCACGTTGCAAGACTGTTCACCTTCTGAAAAAACAAGAAGGTTCGTACCACTTGGTTGACAGAAATCGAGAGGGATATTAAATAACTGGGAATAACAGATCTCCAAAACAGACAGTCTGTGAGACGCACCCTGAAGGAAGTCCGTGGATTTTGGAAAAAAACCCGTAGGAAATGCACCCCCTGGACAGAAGAGAGAAAGGAGTTACACAGACAGAAGATTCGACAATACTGAGCAAAGGTCAAAGCCCGACAGTTGAACAAGCGTGGTCCAAAGTAGGCCTATTCGAAGGAAGAAGATATGCGATGTCCAATCTAAGGTGTCGTCAATGTAGATCACAAGACTCTGTTGTTGTCTTGTTAGCCACAATTAAGCTGGTATCTTCTGCATAATCTAGAATCATGCTCGACGTGCTATTTAGATTTAATCCTGTTTTAGATTTACTCCTGAGTGGGCCTAGAACGCTGCCCTGTGAGACTATTATATTTATGGTCCTCGGCCTCGATCTGAATTTATCTTGCGGGGTGTTAATTTCGGTTATTTGGGGTTTGTCTCTTAGATAAGATGTTAGAAAGTCTAGTGTTATTCCCCTAATTCTGTATCTCTCTGTTTTGCTTAGTAGCATGGAATTGTTGACTGTGTTGTACGCTTTGGAGAGATTCAGAAGTATCCCACATTGCATATTGTGTGCTTCCAGTTGGCTCATTATCTCTTTTAGGATTTCGAAGCAGTCTCAATACTTCGTCCTCTAATGAAACCGTGTTGTCGCTGGCTAATGATGTGGTGCTTGTTTATGAAGGATAATAATTTATTACATCAGCTTCTCCATAATTTTTGAAAATGATGATTGCAAACTGATTGGCCTGTAGTTATCTAAATCGTCTATGCTTCCCTTTTTAAGATGTAGGTACTATTTTAGACACTTTTAGTGTCTTGGGAAAAATTCCAATAAATAATTCCACGTTTCATTGCGTTATTTATGAAAACTTCTAGTGGTTGTGAGAGTTCTTCAGCGACGAGTTAAACAACTGCCCTTGGGATTTCATAAAAACCAGAGCTTTTATGTTTTTTAGAGTTTTAGAGTTGTTGGCTCCAAATATAATGTGTGTGGATCTTTTACCAGCATGGCTTTGTATTACAGTTATTTAGTACTTTTGTTATATTTATGGGTTTATCTGCATAGAAGTTATTAATAATGTCCGGTGTTCTTACTAGTCGATCTTTAAAGATTCGATCACTGCTTTTGCAAGTTCAACTTTCAACTAAAGTAGGTATTCTTAAGAAAAATTTGTACATTTATACATATTGTATTTATAAAACCATTAGTGAAAACTAGTTTTATGACTGATATACAGGTATTTCTTTATATGTAAAATCATAATTAAAATTTACAAAAAATTGGATTTATACTGCTGGGATTTCAACTAGTCTAAACAAGTAAACAAAAATTCTATTGGGTATTTTGAGTTTCAACTAAACTTGCGTGCATAGAAATCGGACCACTGTAAACTTTTAATTTAATATTTTTTTTAGAAACTATTTATGAGAAGAGATAAAGAAATATGCAATTTAATATGCTATTAACGTCTTCGATGTACCTAGCACCCGTTAAACCTCCTATCCCGGGACCACGGGCGCACCTAATGATGAAAGCAGGGTCGGTTTGTGCTCCCATAGAAATTGCACCCCAGATCGTGCAGGAACCACCTCCATAATCAGTCCACTCTTCAATGCAGCATTCTGAAAATCACTCTCTTGGTCTGCGGTGCACCTTTCTTCTTCGATTGCTACTATAGAGGTATATTCTGGTCTCACCTGAGAACAGATCACACCCTCATTGTTCCAACGTCCAATTTAAATGATCCATTGCAAAACGCCGGCGAGTTTGACGATAAGCTGAAGTAAGATTTTGACAAACTGCAGGTGTCTTATTGGTCAAGCTACTTTTCTGCAGTCTTCGTTTTACTGTCCACTGACTAATAGCCACTCTTCGTACCTCACGGTGCTGTTGTTGCAATTGAATAACATTAGAGTGACGATTTATTAATTTTGTTGATACTGTTGTAAAACTCCTTCTGTCTGTACCAGGTAGTCTATGAATTGATCCACTTTCCCCATAACGTTAGAACACTATTCGAACCGCGGTGCGTGTCATATTCTGTTGTCCAACAGCAGCTCTAGCTCGAACTAAGTCCATTTTCGATTAGAATAAAAACTTGTGGTGCCTTTTGCAGTATAGTATGCATTAGAATGCAAACTATTTTCATTTGCGAACAACAGTTTGTGTAAAATTTCATCGCGACCCCTGGATAGAAAGTTTTTTTAAATCTGTTTATATCGACATTTCAATAGTTTACTGTTATCTGATACTTGCACATGAAAAGCCTTAAATTTTTTTGAATTCGACAACCCAAAAATATTTTTTATCGACCCCTCTGGGGATCGATTTCCACAATTTGTGTATTTACACCTTTCAAACACACACACACACAAATTTTCTATTCACTTCATAAATAACGATTTTAAGAAAAGACACTACCTCGCATTTCCGAGTCATCAGATTTCACGCTGTCATAAGTGACTCGTAACCTTTGAACGGCTTACCAAAGAGACTTCTAGTGTCCACCAATCGATTCAGCGTCCAAAAATTTTGAGGAAAACGTATATCATATTCCTAGGGAAATGGGAAGTCAAACGAAATTTAAAAACGTTTCTGAAAGCATTTTTTGCTGGTAATTACGAATATGCAAATTATATTTCGCTAGTTACAAATAAACAAGGTATATAGTTTTCGCTGTTAGCCGTCAGTAGGGAAAGATGATTCCTTCTAGACCCTCCTCCCTACGACCTCCTATGACCTCGACGTTAAACTTCCCGTTTCGACTTCCGGTTTCCGGTTTTGATTTCCGGTTTCGACTTCCGGTTTCGACTTTCGGCCTCCATTTTCGGAATTTCCGGAGGCGCGGGGAAATTCAAAAAAAAAGACGCGAGCCGGGAAAATTCAAAATTAGGTGTCGGCGAGGCAAATGAGGTGTGTAGTTGGTTGCATATATCAACGAGTCTAAATACATGAGACTAGATAGACGGGGCTAGATACATGAGACTAGATAGGCGGGGCTAGATACAGGAGACTAGACAGACGAAGCTATATACATGAGACTAGATAAGACTGAGCTAAGATATATAAGGGATTGTTTAATTTAAGAAAAATATATTTTTGATTGTTTTGCCTTTAATTTAATAAACATATTAAGATTTTGATTTATCAGTAGTCGGTTAAGCGTTGCCGGATGTTCGGCAGTCATAACAACTTCCTATTATCTTATCAGCTGCACGTGAGTGGAGAAATAATAAATTATGAAGCGCGATCAAATCAATTTCTTAGGATTGTTTTTCGTTTAATTTAATAAACATATTAAGATTTTGATTTATCGGTAGTCGATTAGGCGCGACCGGACGTCTAGTGCCGGTAACACCTGACAAGAATTGAGGGGACTAGACTAGACAGACTAGATTAGACAGACAAGCGGGGAAAATTAAAAATGAGTTGCGGGTGGGTAGCGTTATTGCGTTAGTTGTGTTAGCATTAGGTTAGGTTAGCATTAGGTTAGGCTACGTGAGATTAGGAATGAAGCGCGCTTCATTCCTAACCTCCCCGTAACCTAAGCTAATGCTAACCTAACCTTATGCTAACACAACTAACCCAATTAGATTAAACCTGACTAAAAATAGACCTCACACCCTCTTTAACGTGGGGCACCATAGACCTCACACCCTGTTAAGCGTGGGGTTACATAGGCCTCACACCCTGTTTAGCGTGTGGTTACATATACTTTACACCCTGTTTAGCGGGGGGTTACATAGACCTCACACCCTGTTTAGAGTGAGGTTACATAGACCTCACACCCTGTTTAGCGTGGGGTTACATAGATATCACACCCTTGTTTATCGTGATGAAAAGTGGATGCAAGTAGATGAAAAGTGGATGCAAGTAGATGAAAAGTGGATGCAAGTAGATAAAAAGTGGATGCAAGTAGATGAAAAGTGGATGCAAGTAGATGAAAAGTGGATGCAAGTAGGTGAAAAGTGTATGCAAGTAGATGAAAAGTGGATGCCAGAAACTTGAACACTTTGGTATTTATATAAATGAAACAAATAATACGATCTTGGTCACCGACAAGTTTAAGAAATTTCGCTTACACATAGGAAATTATTCGGATAAATATGACAGGAAGTATGTGGTCATCTGTATAGTCTTGTCCGTTCTTGTTCGGTATTGTCCCTCCTTGTCCGGTCTAAAACCAATAATCTCATTTGAATCAATCCGTAATATGTTTGCAATCAATTATGTACGCATATACGATTCTCCGCTACCCATCCGCAACTCATTTTAAATTTTCCCCGCTTGTCTGTCTAATCTAGTCTGTCTAGTGTAGTCCCCCCTATTCTTGCTAGGCGTTATCAGTACTAGACGTCCGGTCGCGCCTAATCGACTACCGATAAATCAAAATCTTAATATGTTTATTAAATTAAACGAAAAACAATCCTAAGAAATTGATTAGGTCGCGCTTCATAATTTATTATTTCTCCACTCATGTGCAGCTGATAAGATAATAGGAAGTTTTTATGACTGCCAAACATCCGGCAACGCTTAACCGACTACTCAATAGAATACATCATACAAGAATACATCAAAATCTTAATATGTTTATATAAATTTATGTAAATTAAACGCAAAACAATCAAAAATATATTTTAGTTAAATTAAACAATCCCTTATATATTTTAGTTCAGTCTTATCTAGTCTCATGTATTTAGTTTCGCCTGTCTAGTCTCCTGTATCTAGCCCCGTCTATCTAGTCTCATGTATCTAGCTCCGTCTATCTAGTCTCATGTATCTAGCCCCATCTATCTAGTCTCATGTATTTAGACCCGTTGATATATGCAACGAACTACACACCTCATTTGCATCGCCGACACTTAATTGTGAATTTTCCCGCCTCGCGTCTAAATTTTTGACTTTCCTGCGCATCCGGAAGTTTCGGAAATAGAGGCTGGAAGCCGAAACCGGAAGTGGAAAACCGGAAGTCGAAACCGGGAACCGAGAGTTGAAACCGGAAGTCGAAACCGGAAACCGAAAGTCGAAACCAAAATTCGATACCAGAAACTGGTAGTCGAAACCGGAAAACGGAAGTCGAAACCGGAAGTTCAACGTCAAGGTCAGGGGGGGTCGTAGGAGGAAGAGGGTCTAGAAGGAATCATCTTTCCCTACTGCCGTCTCATCGTTTTCGCCCTAAGGGATCTTACAAACTCTTTTGAAACTATAAATCACAACAAAACTATTTTCGGCACTCTGAAACTACAAGATAAGACGAGCAAAACGATATGTAAAACTATTTTGAAGGAATTTTTCAGGAAAAGTTTGCAATAAGTCATAGGAACTGGCAAATTGGAAAATATCCTATAAAACAAAAAATTGGTAAATATCCTATATCTTTGACATTTGAGCCATTGAACGATATAAACTGGAAAATCGTGTTCAGCACTTTCATTTCCATGGGATAAACCGAATAAAAGGCCCAAAAATTTTCCGAAAAAATTGCCAAAAAATGCTTTGTTTCGAACAAAATAGTGCGTTTTCGGTTTTCACGAAGTCATCACTTTAGAACGGATTATCACAGATGCTTCTAGTTTATGCTAATTTATTCAGCATTCCAAAATTAGTCGGAAAACATATATCATATTGCTAGGAAGGTTTTAATTAAAAATAACATCAAACCTTCCATAAAGCCTTCGATCCTCTAGAGTAGTAGTGCGCAAACTATATTCATCATTCATGGATATTTCACTATTTTACTGCCACCTGATACTTAGCCACGCCTTAAATTTTTATGGATTTGATGACTCAAAAAATTAAAAAACCCCTCTGGGGCTTGAGATCTACAGTTTGCGCACCACTGCATTAGACTAACGCTCTTGAAAACTAATCAAATTATGGAAAAAGAATAATGTACGTAATGTATATAAGTTTGAATTGCAAGGGCAATAATCAAAATTGGGTTTTAAAGAAAAAAATGGTGAATTCTAGGGATGATAAGAACCAACATTTAATAATAACAATCTTTCACAAGTTTGTTATTCTCGTTATAACCACCACATAAATAAGTTGGTTGTGATGGTTATCGTTTATAGGCGTAAAAACCGCAAAACAATACCTTTGCGGTTTTTACGCCTATAAACGATAACCATTCTGGATAAATTTAAATTCATATTAAAGCATATTAAATTGTCTTATCTAAAAAATGGTTCAAATCAAAAGTTTACAGTGAGCCGATTTCTATGCACGCAAGTGTAGTAAAAACTTTTTCTAGCTTCAACAAAAGCATTGAAAATTTAGCATTAATAACAATTGCAACCTTGGATTGTTATCAAATGATTTGGGTTATCATTAGCGCAACCAAAAATATGCAAATGCATATATTTTCCCATTCTAGTTATAAAAAGTATGGACTAGCCAGAAATGTGTTTCTACTATGAAGCCCTATTCGTAAGGGCATATTTTTGCATATTTCACCAATAAGAGCATAAATTGCATATTGCCTATGATAAGACATATTTCGAAATAACTGCATATTTTTAGTGCATATTATTGTTAAAATATTGGTTAAAATATTGATATTCATTGAACTGCTTTTTGACGAAAATCTGAAGACTGCAGTTATAGACAAGGCAAATCATAGCACTATTGCAAGACTGATGATTCAATACAAATTCTGAGTGAAAGTTTCAATTGAGATTTGATTTTACTCTTTATATCAGATGCCGCTCCATACATGGTAAAAGCAGCTCAGGCCATACAAACCAAAAACTTTTTAGCCAAAACTTAAATTGCCTGGCACATAGACTTCATGAGTTTGTGAACAAATTCGACGAATTTGTACTAACGTCGACCGTATAATTTAAAAATGTATTTTTGAAATCACCGTCAAGGGTAACGATTTTTTAGTGACTTGGGACCTGGCGTCGCACTTCTTCCGCTACCAATAACTACTAGATGGGGAACATGAATTGATGCCGCAGTGTACTATGCCACCAACTTCGAAATAATTGTGAAAGTGTTCAATGTACTGGACGAAGAAGAGGCCGCATCAATCAAAAGAGTTACTAATTTCAAAAGAGCTACTAAATGACGGTGAAATAAAATTTGATTAAATTTTCATTGCCTCAAAATATGGATTCCTTAGCCCATCAATAAATTCGCTTGAAACGTCTGGGCTACTGCTTGCTAAACAGATTGAGGTAATAGAACATGCTCAGGATGTAATCAATAGAGTTAACGGTGAAGCAGCTAACTTTGCGAAAAAAAACTTATTTAAAAAAATTATGGTTTTCTATTATGAAGGAAATTGCAATAAAATTGTCTAGGTCTAAAGGTTTGTCTAGAGGTTCTACAACAATAGACAATAAATATAGTATTATTGAAGCAATGGCATTTAAATTTGCGCCTATAACTTCGGTTGATGTGGAACGAAGTTTTTCAAAGTACAAAAATGTCCTACGATCAAACAGGAATAGATTTCTTAGAGAACTTAAATGAGATGTTTGTCATTTACTGCAATATAAAATTAAATATTTGCAATTTAAAAAAAAAATGAAATTTTAAATTATTTTTTGTAGCTGTATTTTTCTTTTGTTTTTATATTTTCGTACCTAGAATTTAATATTTTTTCATATATTTTATTTCAGATTTAAGAGAATATATTTTTTTAAATGCCAATTTTTAATTTTAAGCGATTAAAGAACTATTAGTTCTATAATTATAGATTAGTAGATAATAGTAGATTAGATAAAGAGCATATTTTTGGTTGCCTAGTTATCATTATTAAACTTTCATTCAAGACTCGCGTCGACTAGTCCTAAGGAACTTTCAAAGATATTTATTAGAAAGAACTAGATTAAATAAACTAAATCGTGTTTTAATGTCAACTAATCTATATCATTTTCAACTCGATAAATTTACTATTAACAATGTTTCACAAAGTGAACAAGTTTCAGGTTTGAAATGCATCGGAAACTTTTCCGGAAAATAATCAGTCAGCAAGAAAAAATAAATGGCGATAAAAATTACGCTTGATGGTGCAAGCTGCACTTTAGAAAACTTTATTGCTAGATAAAAAAAGGAAAACAGAGGCAATTACTAGAAAACTAGAACGCTCGGAATATATTATACGCACGATATTCACATAAATTGTGCCGTAGATTTAGAATTATTTATTGAATTGCAGAGGAAATTGACTAGGCAGCAGCAGTCCTAAAACAAACCACAATGGATATTGATGGAGTCATTATTTATATATTGTATAACATTGATATGTCTTTGCTGTTAAAATTTCTTCCTCAGAATAATTAATAATCATTTATGTTTTGCTCATCCAGTTTTAGATAATTTCTCTCTCTTAGATTTATAAAGCTTATCCGTCATTTTGAAGTCCGCAAAACCACACAGTCTAATAATGTCCGCTAGTTTAATATATCAAATCTTGTCTGGCTAGTCTAGTCTTATGAATAGGATGGTTGCGACAGTTACTACGTGGTAATCCATACTTATATTGAATTGAAAAATTCATTTTGTTTTTTACCACACATATATTATGTAAAAATGTTATATAACTTATTATTCACAGTTATATAAATTTCTACACATATCACGACTCTAGTTTCGACGTTTGACGGTCAGTTTCAAGTGACTTAACAATTTGATGAGGTTGATTATATACCCTTATAGTTTTGGTGGGGTGGGGGGGCGATGTTTGTCCGAAGATGAGGACTTATCTGTTTGAGATTGGGTGAGATTAAAAAGTTCAGAAAAGATTAGGTCAGTTTGCTCGTTTAGGAGATAATAGTATAGTCGTATAGTCTAGTCTAGTCTATAGACAATAGACTAGACTATAGTCTAGTCTTGTTTAACTACTCTCGTCTATACAGTTGCATTTTCTAAAGCAAAATCCGTCCAATCTGACATGTGCTGTAAATCTGACTGAAACCTCAAAGCAGAATCCATGATATTTACATTGCAACATCATTTCTTGAATGCCTTTCCGCTAAAAATCGTGAAGAACTCTTCTACATGGGTTACAAGGGAAGTTAGAATAAATAGCAAGTTGAAAGATATGTTTGTTCTTTAAAAATAATTTCCAGCACTAAAATTCGTAAACTCTCAAGAAAAAATAAAACATGAGACTCTAAAATATACTAAACAGCACTTGTACCACTTGTACCACAAATACTAAACAGCACTTGTACCACAGCAAAATAGAAAACGCTGGCAAAAAGCAGAAAGGTATATGGAAAGCAATAAAAACAAAACTGAAGAATAATTTTAAAATAAAAATCAAGAACAACATTATAACCTGTCCGGAGGAGATCTCCAGAGAATTCAATATTTTTTTCAAATACTCTGCTGAAGAAAGAACATAATACCTCAAGTTATACCCGAGCATCATATATTGTTCAACAATAAAAGTATTTATTTAGAGGAATTTACATATGCAGAAATAGCAAGACTAATAGTTATATTATGAAATTCAATAGCCCAAGGTCCTGATGGCATTCCACGTAGCATAATAAAAGAGTTTTATTCTGAGATAGTGCATCCTATTACACACCTAATCAACGCCTAGGAGACCAGAAATTTCCTGAGATATATAAAAAGTATTTTAGAGATATTATGAACAATTGCAGTCCCGTAGTTCTAATTTCGGCTAAATATGGACAAGATTTATTACGCAATATTTCAAACCAGGCGCTGAGTCAAAGCTGATGACTAAGCACTAAAAATAGAAGATTCCTAGATAGAACGACGAAATACTTTAAAATTTCAAAGACTATTTTTGGAAGATGAAATACCTATAGAAAGCCTTCATGTTAAGAATCTTGTTAAAAAAATTAACATCGACCTACCGCTGCTACTACGAATTTGCCACTCGGAAATTCAATGAATTATTGCATATGCGATCATAATATGGGGGGCATCTCCGCACCTAAATGTCTTGTTTAAGGCAAAAAAGAGGGTAGTGCAGGCCATCAAGGGTATATCTAAATCAACGTCATGTCGCCCACACTTTAAAGAATTACATCGACAGCTGCCTAAAAAAATAAAGCTAAAATAACTAATTTTCTACAAAATAGTGATCAGCACTAACATAACACTAGAATGAAGAACATTTTAACACCACGAACACCATTTGCCACTATGCACCAAAGTATGCAAACACTATGTACCAAAGCTCCCTCGCATATTGGAATTCAAATCTTCAACATGTTTACCCATTAATTTAAAACAAGTATCATCATATAAGTTATTCCGTAATAATCTAACATTTTATTAAATGTTATCAACAAAACAATAAATGTACAATATCGATGATCTTTAATGTTGCATATAGGGTGCGCCAACAGATAGTGCACCTGAGGGGCTATTAAAACAAACGGCGCAACTGACAGAAATTGGGTTTATTTTATTTCATTTGGTTCATTATGTCGTTTTATGTATTGAGTTTTGAAGACGACATCAGAAAGATGTCGACGTTTAAAAATTTTTCCTTCAAGTCCTTCCTTCCTGTCCTGTCCTTCCTGTCCTGTCCGTCCTGTCCTTCCTGTCCTGTCCTTCCTGCCCTTCCTGTCCTTCCTGTACTGTCCTTCCTGTCCTGTCCTTCCTGTCCTGTCCTTCCTGTCCTGTCCTTCCTGTCCTGTCCTTCCTGTCCTGTCCTTCCTGTTCTGTCCTTCCTGTCCTGTCCTTCCTGTCCTGTCCTTCCTGTCCTGTCTTTCCCGTCCTGTCCTTCCTGTCCTATCCTTCCTGTCCTGTCCTTCCTGTCCTGTCCTTCCTGTCCTGTCCTTCCTGTCCTGTCCTTCCTGTCTTGTCCTTCCTGTGCTGTCCTTCCTGTCCTGTCCTTCCTGTCCTGTCCTTCCTGTCCTGTCCTTCCTGTCCTGTCCTTCCTGTCCTGTCCTTCCGGTCCTGTCCTTCCTGTCCTGTCCTTCCTGTCCTGTCCTTCCTGTCCTGTCCTTCCTGTCCTTCCTGTCCTGTCCTTCCTGTCCTGTCCTTCCTGTCCTGTCCTTCCTGTCCTGTCCTTCCTGTCCTGTCCTTCCTGTCCTGTCCTTCCTGTTCTGTCCTACCTGTCCTGTCTTTCCCGTCCTGTCCTTCCTGTCCTGTCCTACCTGTCCTGTCCTTCCTGTCCTGTCCTTCCTGTTCTGTCCTTCCTGTTCTGTCCTTCCTGTTCTGTCCTTCCTGTCCTTCCTGTCCTGTCCTTCCTGTCCTGTCCTTCCTGTCCTGTCCTTCCTGTCCTGTCCTTCCTGTCCTGTCCTTCCTGTCCTGTCCTTCCTGTTCTGTCCATCCTGTCCTGTCCTTCCTGTCCTGTCCTTCCTGTCCTGTCCTTCCTGTCCTGTCCTTCCTGTCCTGTGCTTCTTGTCCTGTCCTTCCTGTCCTGTCCTTCCTGTCCTGTCCTTTCTGTCCTGTCCTTCCTGTCCTGTCCTTCCTGTCCTGTCCTTCCTGTCCTGTCCTTCCTGTCCTGTCCTTCCTGTCCTGTCCTTCCTGTCCTGTCCTTCCTGTCCGGTCCTTCCTGTCCTGTCCTTCCTGTCCTGTCCTTCCTGTCCTGTCCTTCCTGTCCTGTCCTTCCTGTCCTGTCCTTCCTGTCCTGTCCTTCCTGTCCTGTCCTTCCTGTCCTGTCCTGTCCTTCCTGTCCTTCCTGTCCTTCCTGTCCTTCCTGTCCTTCCTGTCCTGTCCTTCCTGTCCTGTCCTTCCTGTCCTGTTCTACCTGTCCTGTCCTTCCTGTCCTGTCCTTCCTGTCCTGTCCTTCCTGTCCTGTCCTTCCTGTCCTGTCTTTCCTGTCCTGTCCTTACTGTTCTGTCCTTCCTGTCCTGTCCTTCTTGTCCTGTCCTTCCTATCCTGTCCTTCCTGTCCTGTCCTTCCTGTCCTGTCCTTCCTGTCCTGTCCTTCCTGTCCTGTCCTTCCTGTCATGTCCTTAATGTCCTGTCCTTCCTGTCCTGTCCTTCCTGTCCTGTCCTTCCTGTCCTGTCCTTCCTGTCCTGTCCTTCCTGTCCTGTCCTTCCTGTCCTGTCCTTCCTGTCCTGTCCTTCCTGTCCTTCCTGTCCTGTCCTTCCTGTCCTGTCCTTCCTGTCCTGTCCTTCCTGTCCTGTCCTTCCTGTCCTTCCTGTCCTTCCTGTCCTGTCCTTCCTGTCCTGTCCTTCCTGTCCTGTCCTTCCTGTCCTGTCCTTCCTGTCCTGTCCTTCCTGTCCTGTCCTTCCTGCCCTGTCCTTCCTGTCATGTCCTTCCTGTCCTGTCTTTCCTGTCCTGTCCTTCCTGTCCTGTCCTTCCTGTCCTGTCCTTCTTGTCCTGTCCTTCCTGTCCTGTCCTTCCTGTTCTGTCCTTCATGTCCTTCCTTTCTTTCCTGTCCTACAGTAAGAAGTAGCAAATGCTTCAGGTGAGCGTGCGGACTTAATCACCTCTCAGAAAAACGAGATCGGTTTCCACGGTTTTCTCCCAGATCGGTTTCCTCCGTTAGTTCTTCCAATTAGGGTCCAAAAGAATGTCAGAACATGGAAACATAACCTTTAGCAGTGACAGTCGCGGTTCGTTCATTCTCAGAAAATAAGGCAAAATCACAGATTTAGAAATTGCACACCAAACAGTCACTTTTGGGGAGTGAGGAGGTGAAGTTGTCTCGGGTTATTTTCAGTTCAGAACCGAAAATTTTGTTTATTCACCGCTCCACAGAGATGGAAGTGGGCCTCGTCTCTACTGAAAAAAGTTGACGTCGCATGTATCCGATCCAACATATCTTGGGAGCGATACATGCGGTTTTCATAGTCAAGAGGCTTCAATTCTTGAAGCAAACATCATTTTGTGGAATGGGGTGGAATGATAAATCATGATGCAAAATCTTCCTTAGTGAGTAGTCAGAAATGTCCAATAAAATTGCATGCTTCCGAGCAGAGCGGATAGGCGACTGTTGGATAGCTTCTCTCACTCTCTTTGCATTTTCAGGTGTTCTTGCCGTTTTGGGTCCAAACGGGTCGTCCAAACGTGATGTTTTTTAGCAACTTTTGAGTGTTAAAAAGCGTTATAATTTTAAGAACTTCGTGCCAAGATATACTCAAACTTCTAGATGCGTCCTCTCTAGCTGACCAACGCCAACGTGTCAAATTTACTCTCTTTAGCATTTTCTCTTTCCCAATTTCAATCATTAACTTTTGCCTGCGTTGTGTCTAATTTATAAGAATTTAGTCTTAGATATTCAACATGACTCGCTAAAAAGGGATCGAATTCAGCTAACAGTTCCTAAATCATACAATAATTTCCGTTATTCGGATGACAGAACTTTTCATTTTTCCCTCTATAGCATAGAACCGAGGAAAAATTAATAAATATAAGAAATTGCATGACTCAATCTCGGCCCCGTCGATCCTGCTTCGGACCAACCACTACTACGCTAAATTGTAGCAAAAAATAATGTAACAATATGTGGTGAAACATATCACATGTTGAATTGTTTGTTTGGACCTAAAAGCATTTATACATTAAGGTATATAAAAATGAATCATTTTAATTTCTGTACGACAAAAAAAATGTTGGCCCCAAAATTTTATTTTAATTAGCCAATAAATTGATTTATTGATAAAGGGCGCCTCAACGATCCAAATTGCTATAGAGGAATTGCGCTGCTAGCAACACAACTAAAAGTCCTAACAAAAATACTCAACAACAGGATCACCGCCAACATCGAGGACCTGCTACCCACCGAGCAATACGGCTCCCGAAAGAACAGGGGGTGCGAAGACGCCATAGACCTACTAGTGAAAAAGTTAAAAACAGCAATTAGTAGACCAAAAGGAAAACTATATGTATCTTTTATAGACTTCCACAAGGCTTTCGACTCGGTAGTAGATCGGAAAATATTGTGTGACAAAATGGCGCAAATCGGCATTAAAGGCAAAATCTTCAACTTAATGCTTGACCTCCTGGATACAAAATACATTAGAGTCCACAACGGCAAAGAGCTATCCAAGGTGATCTCCCAGGTATGGGGGGTTCAACAGGGCGATTCATTAAGCCCAACCCTCTTTCTGACGTTTGTCAAAGATCTACCAGAGGCAATAAGAACACCAGGGGTACAGTCTATAATGTACGCCGACGATTTAGCGATATACTCCCAAAACCTAGAAAAACTTCAGGAAAGCCTGGACCTCATCCAGATCTGGTGCACTACGAACAAACTCCACATCAACCTCAGCAAGAGCCAGATAGTGAACTTTAGAAGAGGGGGACGATTAGGAAGAACAGTTAAAGCATACCTAGGGGGACACCAATTGGAATTCGTCAACGAATATGAATGCCTAGGCGTGGCTCTACAACCCACGCTCACGCTCACAAAACACATCAACTTAAAACTTAGAAAAATGACACGTGCAATCGGAATGCAAAAGCATCTCCAGAAACTATATATAAATACAGCAAAGGCAATCTATAACATTATCATATGGCCAGCCGCGACCTATGGTTTTAAATCGATGAGCACCCTCCTGACTGCGAACCATATGTTTCTACTGGATAATATCAAGGCCGGCTTCTTTAAAAAGGTCTTGGGCCTACCGATAAATGCATCCAATGCGTTTACGTTTCACCTGGCTGACGTCAAAACTATGGGAGAGGAGATACTAAACAACTTTAGAGGTATCACTGAAGAAACGAGGCAAGAATACACAAGGGCGATTGACACCCCCCAGACGAAGACTGCATCTGCCGTCTATGTGGCGAAGTAGCAAGGAGATATCACACGCTGACCTGCCCAAGAAAGGGAAACCAGTCAATAGCACAGTTTATAAGTAGCACTACAACTACCTGACGATTATACACGTAAAGAATTTTGTAAAAATTAAAAATTAATTTAACTTCTTGTCTGTAGCGATGGTTACGAAATGAAGATATTACAATAAATTGATTTGATTGATTTGATTTGAAATTAGTTAAAATCTTAATTATAAAAATCTGAAATTTGAACGTAGGTACCTATTTCTTATATCTTCTTACTTTTAACTTAAGTTTCATTTAATTTTTCTATTCATGGGACGATTGTAAATTGAAATATACGAGAAATTGTTCAATTTAAATTTAGTAACTGATTTTTTTTTTAATTTACTAATTGAAATAATACTTTTTACTTAACTTATTTGCTGTCTTGTCCCTTATTTGTAACTTAAATCTAGTTTGCTACTGTTTGGATACCCCTGTCTCAAGTATTAAGGGTATTTGAATAAACGAAGCAGATTCGAACCGACTATTAGTATTTTTTAAGAAGACATAACTTCTTGATATGGAACAATTAGATAAGTCGATGTAAATTGTTGTTAAAATGGAACATTTAAAATTTAGTTGACCAAAACATGTCGGTTTTGGTATAATAAGGAGAAACCATTTAATCCGAAAACCACTTAAACAGTCGGAAAAATGTTTGCGGCCGAATAATTCAAACATGCACACATTGCTGCGGACAAAGTATTTAGTTAAACACAATCCGCCCTAATATATTAACTGGGTTTAGTGCTCAGCGCACATAAGTAAATTTAGTAATTATATTAATAACGGCATTAATGAGGGCCGTGGCCTCGTAAAGGATTAGCGTATTATCCGGCGTGTGTAGTAACTGCTATCGATTAAGGGATTACAAGGCGGGGGCGTGGAAGGTAACGTCGGGGTTTTAATGTCCGAAACATTTGGGCATTGTTTGTCGCATCTGAGCCGCAAGTCTCTGGAGTGTTGAACTGTCATAAACCTACGACTTCTAACTAAAGGTGGCCAACAGCTGACAATGCCCGAGTCGCAGGTTAAAGTTCATCCCTTCGTATCGACACCCCATGGGACATAAAACACCCACACTCCACCAACCCACCACAATCATTGTCTCAACAACTAAAAACTACTTGACATCCAAAAAATTATTCAAAAATATATTTTTATTGAAAATTACAACAAACACAGACATATCAATAAATTATTTTAACAAGATATTTAAATATTTAACAGCTGACTCGTTCAAAATTGACTGTTTATTCTATCCGCGCATTGAAACGCAATTATGAAATGCAACAATTATTACAGGAGTTTTTACCATTTCAACATGGATATTATTATTTAAATTTCGCGAAAAAACTGTTTTTGTGCAGTCGGTCTTGTTGAACAAATATTGTTACAACATCTGCAAACACACTAAACTAAATAACTACAACAACTAGATAAACATGTCGCATATTTCCAACTTTTAGCGCTCCTCAAATATTATCACAAATTACAAATGCAACGTCAAATTACAATATTTTTTTGCCATTAACACCATTGCCATTAACAATTATTTACATTTATTATAAAATATACATATTTACATTGGAAAAAAAAAACGATAATATGACTATATTAACTGTCAACTGTTTCTAGTCTTGTCTGTACAGTGTAGTCTACCTACAGTGTAGCTTAGTCTGGGAAGTGTAGTTTGTCTACTCCAGTTTGTCTAGTCTAGTATGTTTAGTCTAGTATGTCTAGTCTAGTCTGTCTAGTCTAGCCTGTCTAGTCTAGACTGCCTAGTCTAGACTGCCTAGTCTAGTCTGTGTTACCATGTCTGTAAAGAATTCTCTGTCTAGTCTCGTTTGTCTAGTTTGGTATGTCTAGTCTTGCCTGTGTAGTCTGGTCTGTCTAGTTTTGTCTGTCTAGTCTAGTCTGATATATTTAGCTCTGTTTGTCCAGTCTAAACTGTCCAATTTTGTTTATCCAGTATTGTCTTTTGAATCTTGCCTGTGTAATCTTATCTTTCTAGTCTTGTCTGTCCAGTGTTTATTGCGTAGTCTTGTTTGCTTAACATTGACTATATTTGTTGTGCCTACTTATTATCGTATGCCTAGTCTTCTTTGTCTCGAATTGCCACTAAAGTTGAAGTACATTATGTAATGTACACAAATATAAAATGTTTTAATGATATTGATGCAAATTTTGCGAATTTTCATCAGTTATTAATGGAAAACAGGCTGAAACAATTTCTGTATGATTAAAAAAATGTTGACAATTTTACGATATATAATGTGAATATATGTAAAAAATCCTATTAAGTGAGAAATTCTATTTGATGGTTACGTGCAGATAACAATATTTTAAATGGAGCAGGCCGTCAATTTTTGCTAAGCAAAGTGTTGTCAATATATGATGAGGGTTCCAACGGTTTGGACACATAATCGATGGGCTTATTTACTGACCTTTATATTCTGGAGGACTGAAGGGAAATAGAATCGTTATTTATTCATTTTATAAATTGAATGAAAAAATATATAACTAGCTGCATATAAAAAGTTTCTCTGTGCAAAAAATATACGGGAAATGTAAAGTGTCATTGAAATTAAATCTGATGGCGGATTTTTCGGTGTGGATGAAATAAAAACGTGTTTTTTTCTTTGTTTATAAATCCGAACCGAAACGCGAAAACTAACGCAATTTGTGCAAATTTATTTTTGTTTTTTTGCAGTATTTGGAACATTAAAATTTAGTATTTCCAAAAAAGTTTTTGTTCCCAAACTCAAATTAACCCCACAAAAATAATACACTTTGCCCATTAATTTACACTTTACACAATTTACAGTGACTACAGTGAATTTACAGTGGCAAAAATAAATTTTATTAAAAAAATGTCATCAAAATAAACATAACTTGCATTAGTCAAAGTTATATTTTTTTCCTACTCAACTCAGTTGTATATATCTTTCAAGATAACTGTTGTTATAACTAGTCTGTAGTATTTATAGGATTCTGTTATGGTGTATTAGATTAAAGTGCGGAGGGTGCGATAAGACGAATTGGTCCTTCTCCATAAATAGGAAACAATGAATAGGGCGTAGCAAGATAATTGTGAAACAGGAAAGCACTTTGGGAAGAGATAAAATAAAAATTGTTATGTGGGAATGGACAAATAATAAATAGCTTTGTCAAAATTTCCTATTTAGAAAACAGAATGAAATTAAATATTCAAGTTGAGGAGGCGCAAATAGACAATTACATGTGCATTGTATTTTAATTGATCTCGTTGGGAGATTTGAGTTGGAATTGTAATTATAGGTTGGAAAAGATACAATGAAATGATGGAGGAAACAAGACTAGAGGGCTTTGAGTGTAAATTGTTTGTGCTTAGGAAATAATTTAAATTTATTAATCTACAAAATGGATTAAGGGAGGTTGTCCGTTTTGTTGGTTTGATAATTATTGTTTCGTCTAATTCAATGCAATAGACCAAATGGACATTTGAAATGTAGGTCGAACCTAATCCATTTCACGCTAATTTTCATAAATAACCGTCTCGATAGCCCGCAAAACAGTTGCGCCGAACAACGCTAATACCGTATGTAATTCGGCGCTCTCCGCGTTTTACCATCCACTGCGAAATAATCACCAGATTACTCTGGATGCACATCCGAAATCAGTTACAACTGCAATTACTAGTTCAACTTGTTACCCCAGAAATACATACCACTATCTGCGTCTAGACTGAATTAGATGCTTGCAAATCACTCAGAAACTTCTCGCAACAATAAAGCTAACTAACTCCAGTATATTTCTTAGACGAAATATAAACTAAAACTAAGAGCTTTGCAGTAGAGACGATATAATTTTTAATTGTAGAGGCTACCATATTTAAGTTAATGTAATTTGGTTTTAGTATATTTAGACAATTTACTACACGCTTATAAAACTATTAATAGTACTTGACAATAATTTTACGAAAATGAACGTTCTTCTGTGAATATTTATTGTACATTATCGTTATACTATGGTTGCAATTGGTGGAATCACAAAATTCCTCACTATATTAATACTAATAAGTCCCGATTAAAATGCATTAAAAAATATGAAATGAGCACCTCAAAAGTTTTAATTTTTTAGAAAACAAGCATTGAAAAGGAATGCAAAATATTGCAATGTATATATATATATTTAGAAACTAAATTTAAATAATTAAATGTTATAATATAATATAAATAATAAATGTTTATGTAAATGCTACATCGCAAAGTTTTGTCTCCTGGCACTCAAAATGTTTTTGTAATCCCAAAAGGATCTTTCCATGTCAGCACTTGTTATTGGGGCATATTTAAATTTTGCAGCAATTTATAAATCTGGGACACTGCTTCCTGTCACGACTGAAGCTCATCTTCCTAGCATTAATCCCGCTTTATTACAGGGTTTGCTTTTCGGCACTTTTTCTTCCATACTGATCGATCTTGAGCGTCTCTAGTTGTGGCATTTACTAGTTCTATGTCTTCCCGCATAATATCCAGCTAGCGCTTTCTCGATCGCCCTCGTGGTCGTCGGCGTTCTGGACTGATGTCAAGTGCAGTTCTCGTGGCAGAGGTGATTGCTACGCAGTACATGGCAATACCAAAGTAGACGGCTCTCTCTCTTTTTTTCAGGGATGGGAAACACACCAAATGTAGCTGAAAGATTATCATTCCTGATGCGGTCCAGTTTATTAACTCCCTGCGTCCAGCGAATCATCTTCATCTCTATGACATGTAGTTGTTGCTCATGTCTCTTCGTTACTGGCCAGCATTCAGTACCATACCATAGTGCTACTGGTCAAACGATGGTTCTGTAAATTTTTGACTTCAGATAATGTGCCACATTCCGGTAAAAAGGATTCCAGAAACTTGGCGCCATTTCAGCCATGCAACGTTGACTCTGTTTCGGAGACCTGGGAGTTTTTGATTATCTGAATAGCTATCCCAACCATTTTAATATAGATGATTTTCGGAGTTCAGTGCCATCAATGTGAATAGATCCTTCACTTGGTACTCCACATTCCATATACTCTGTCTTCCCAATGTTAAGTCGTAATCCATGCGTGTCTAGTAAAGTTTTCCAACATTGAACCTGCTGTTCTAATTGCTGTCTACACTTGCAGGCTACAATGATATTGTCAGCATAGAGCAAGGTCCAGGTCTGTGGTTGCAGTAGTTCGGCTGCGATGGTGTCAAGACAGATGATAAACAGGAGCGGGGACAAAGCTGACACCTGCTGAACAGCAACTCTGATGGGAAAAGTGGCGGAGTTTCCTTGAGCACATTGGACATAGCTGGTGACATTCCGATAAAGAAGCTGAACCCATTAAACATATGCTTCTGGTACCCCATGCCGTCGTAGTGCATACCATATTCGATCATGAGGTACCCTGTCGAAGGCCTTTTCAGGATCCAAGAAGGCTATATGGAGTTGTTTCCTCTTTTCTAGGTGCCTTTCCATCAATAGACGAGTGGCACGAATAGCATAGATTGTCCCTGTGCTTTTCATAAAACCACATTGGTTTGAAACAATCTTGATTGTGTCACGTAGGCGTGCATGCACGATACGCTCAAATATCTTTATAGTGTGGCAAAGCAGGCGAATCGGTCGATAATTTGAGCAGTTGTGCACATCTCCTTTACACACCCAAATTGGTATTGTTACACTGCTGAGCGAAGTAAGAGGAGTTTAGTTTTCATTGATGACCTTGTTGAAGATATCTGCTAGAAACTGAGCTGCTTATGGCCCAAGTATCTTCCACACCTCCGATGGATCATCATCCAGTTGCCTTTCCATTTTTCATTTTCTTCATAGAGGTCTTAACTTTGGCAACCGTGATGGCTGGTACTGGAGCAAGCATAGGATCCACAGCTGGTAGTGGCGGATGCGCAAATTCTTCGCTAATATTTTCGAAGTGCTGTTTCCATCGGTTAAGGATCTCATTAGGTTTCTGTAGATTTTGTTGATTTTCATTCTTAATGATCATAACATGTCCAACATCTTGAGTGGAACGATGACGATTCTTCGCTAGTCTGTAGATATTATTTGCTCCTTCTGCTGTGTTGAGCTCTTCATACATATTCTTGTAATGGTCTGCTTTAGCCCTTGTCATTTCCTGTTTTGCCACCGAATTCAAGATCTAGTCCCGATTGACGATCAAGATCCAGTCCCGATTGGAGCCACGTCTTATACGCTAACTTCTTCATCCAGATGGCATCCTGCCAAGACTGAAGCTATTCTTTTTAATTTCTGAAATCCTTCGTTTTTAGATAAAGTGTCCTTTATCCTATATTATTTCCGAAATCAATAATTATTGGAATCGACGCCGACGCAACCAGTAACATTCCTTGTTTCTCAAGAGGTTATTGTGTCGCTAACGAAACTGAAATTGCTTTTCATAGAGACCAGATTCTTTTGCAATTCTTCTTGATTTTAAACTGCTTGAAAGTCTTTAATCGACTTGCTAGTTGCTACCTCAAATATAACTGCTTTCAAATTTTCCAAATGATCTGCATAATAAGATGAGATATCTAACCAGCAGCTCATCTTGTCAACACGGCTTCTGCTGGCAATGGAATGTTAGGAACATTTTGCTTACTGTACCCGCAAAGGTACAGAAACAAATATTTTTTACCGTCTCTTCATCAAGTTCACCAACAAGAGGAAATTGCTGCCTTATAGTTTTTATTTAATACATGAGCTAAACAAGTGCATTGAATTAAATGGGGATAAAATACTTTAAAGTTTGAGGCCATTTTAAGATTTTGTTGATGGGAAAGCTTCTGGCAAGTAGAAGTCTGTCAGTGCTTCCTTTATAAATCTTGTAACTATTACTGTTCGTTCCTTCTACTTTTCTAACTTTAAAGTACATTAAAATGCCTCGGGTTCCTTGTTAAACTTCTTCATTAAGAGCATAATTAGATTTACAATATATCTTCCACAAACACTCGTGGTTTCGTCCACTGTAAACTAGATGTTGTATTATTTCATGTTTTTTCCTAAGTGTACTTTCGTCTGGTACATACAATTTTTTTTCCAAAAAAGTCTTAAAACAATCGTTTTGTTTCTTATTTAAAGGTATATGAGATTATACTATGGCTTTGCATAAATCAAAATTGAAGTATTCTTAACCACTGTATCGAGAACTTGATCCAAACGATTCTACAACTATCGTTTGCACAGACTTAAACGTTTTCAAACACTCCTGATGCAACGTTGTCCTTAGATATTGTACTATATTGCATTTCTTGTATATATAATAAGGTGGTACTTAAAGAAACACATAGATGAAAATGACAAGCACTTAATTGAAAAATTCACTATGTTTTAACCACACTTGTAATATGTAAAAATATTATATAGCTTAATATTTTCAGTTACAAATATTTATACATTTCAAAACGAGTTTCGACATTTAAAGGTCATTTTCAAGTGACGTGGGTCATTTGTCTAAATGTCCAAAATTCGCTGAGGTTGATATTTTAAATCAACGCTTTAGCTTCGAGATCTACACATAGTCAATTAGTTCATCTTCTAAGCCAGCTTCGCCTGCTTCATAATCAATTTTTACATCAAATAGAGTTGCAAAGCACTTAGGAACATGCATATTCTCCAAGTCTTCGATACGTGCTTTAAAGTCTTCTCTTAATTTATTTAAATGTTTAATATGTATCTACAAATCACGGTCGGAAATCTTTTTATTTTCGATTAGTACATGCAAGTTTGAAAAATATTTTAAATCGGATCGTGCCAGTGGATATTTAAATAGGTCCATTTTTACTTGAAGGGCCATTATGACCGTTCGAGCTTGAACAATTGTAACGTGTTTTCCTTGGAAATGCTTCTGTACTATATTAAATTTCGAATAAAGGTCTGCCAAATGGAACAGATGGTTCTTACATTGTTTTAACTCGGCACATAGTGAGGGTTCCAAATTTCTAAGAAACTCTTCGGATGAGTAGTACAAATCAACAAGCCTCTGCAAACTGTCACCTCTTGACAACCATCTTACTTCAGATGGAGGATGAGTTCTTAATTGGTTGAACATTTCTTCATTTTTTTCACATAACCTCGCAAATAAGCAGGAAATGAGAGGATGAGCTTTGATTTTATTTATTGACCTGCTGCACACTTTTAGTATCACGAAGTTCGCCATTCACTTTTTAGGCTACAAGATGCAGCCTGTGTAGGCACAGGCAGTGCTTCGCACTGTGAACAGTATGTACCTACTCTAGGAACCTTTTCCTTTAGAAAGACCAAAAAGCCTCTGTATCGGCCTACCATAGCAGGTGCATTGTTAGTAGCTACTGCAGTAATATTCTTCTAAGGAATGAAGCAGAGCATTTCAATTATTCTTGCAAACATAAAAAATTGTCTCACCTTTTGCATCAGTTTCTAGATATTTTGCAAATAGAAATTCAACAACAGTGTCATACATGGATAGGCTGTGAAACCTAACATAAGCCATGAGAAGATTTGAACTTCTGAAAGTTGAATAGCAAACTTGCAATGCTGGAGCTCAGATGTCAAAATTCTATCCACATCATCGGCCATTTCCTCAATTCTTCGCTTCACAGTATTTGCACTTAATAGTTTGCATTTTAAAACTAGTTGAGAGTATTTCTTCATAACATTTTCAATTACATCTTTATTGCTGGTATACCAATAGTATACGGTTTGCCTTCCTTTGCTATATTAAGATCGGTGTTGTATACTGCCTTGAGTCCTTCCCTATCAACACTAGCAGATGACTTCAATTATTTATTCAAATTTGGCCGAACTCTCAATTTCTCTTTTAGTATTTTGAAATGCTTAAAATCTTTGTTTTTCTTATCAAAATGGATGATTTCCATTTGTGGTCTTTTATGCCGGCTTCATAGAATCATTGCAAGTTTTTTTTCACATAATAAGCACAAAGGAATAGTTTCATTAGCAAATGATGGCACAAAACTATATTTCAAATACTCCTGTTAATATTGTCTGCATTTACTCTTAGCATTGGTAGCCGACATTGTGGGTATTAAAATCAGAGTTTTAATATGAAAAACACAATACTTTTGCAGCACAACAAAAAAGCAGTAGTAAGAGACACAACTTATTCCCGAAAGAGTTATATAGAACTGTTTTTCAGAGTGCAGTGTTGCCTCCTTTTGCTAACAATAAATATTTAGAATCTGAAGGAATTATAATTATATCTATATTTTATGTACTTTAGAACAATTAATGACGTCCGATCTATTACAATATTTTCTTGGTGAAGGACAAAATATCTACTTTTAGATATAAAATACTGAGAGTGCACAACCTACTAGAGTGTAACAGTGCAACGTATGTCTATGTATAACATGTTTGCAATACTAGTACAGTTACCAGATGCGTGAAAACAGAGTAACATATATTTAAAGAGACATAGGCTAAGATAAAACTAAAGTTATAACTAGGATAGTCTATAGTTGATCATATTCGAATCACGAATTTTTATTGGATTATTCTATTTTTTTCCTAGACAATTGAATTGATCTTCTTTGGTATTAATCGACCCCCTTTCGACCCTTATATATTAATCGACCCCTGGAGAACTCACATCGACCCCCTGGAGTCGGTATCGACCACTTTGGCGACCACTGGTCTAGCATAATTTAAATACTTACCGATTTTACACATGCTCTGTTCAAACCACTATCGCATTTGAATACTATAATGATTCTAATCTACTCGTCTACAGTAGGCTATCTCTTAGGCATTTTAAAAGCAGCATGGAATAAGAATAAAATTGTCCATATATAATATTTCGATAAGTTTGAAAAATAATGATCAATAAATATGTACTAAACAATAGCAGAAACTTTACAAAAGATAACAAAGAGCTTTAAATAAATATGTAGAATAAAATAGGCGCATAATTAAAAAAAAGGAGGACAAAAGAGCCTAAAAACCTATTTAAAACCCTACTGGCATTTGATTTTAATAACATTCACATTTTTTTATATTACTTATATTTGCTTGCGATTTGCTTTATGCTTTGAAATCCAGACTCTACTAATAAGAAATCGAAATGCAAGTGGAGTCAATATTACTGCAGCAAGAGTTAGACAAGACAATATCAAAAAGCAATTAAACATTTAAATCAGAAAACTACCAAGTTTTGTGTTTAATAGATTGTGATTAGCAATGAATTCCTTAATTAAGCGCAACAACAAAAATTCATCCGCCCATTTCTAATCCACTTCGTCCTCTGCGCCGCTACCTTTTAATACCACAGTATCATTTTTTTAATTATTAATTTACAATACTTAATTATTAAGAGGGTCATTGGAAAGCTGGATTTAATTAAATAGACGCAGTACTGAGTAAATACTGATCGTGTGTTTAAAAACTTTTGGGAAATTGGGTCAAGTATACCATTTCATAATTATCTGTGCACGGGTTTAAATGGACGTGGATGTTTGGTTTGCTATTTGTATAAACTTTTGACAAATATTATTGTTTACATAGGAAATCAAACACTCGTGAATTCTGGAAAAACTAAACTTTATTATCTAAATTACTGCTGTAATCTTTTTTGTTACCAACAACATGATTTGACAATACATAAAGACTATACCGAGAACCAAACTAAACAAATTATGTTAGATGGATCAGAGTAGACAAACAAAATAAGACTGGCATAAGAAGACTTGACTATATCTAGCAAAACTAAACTAACAAAACTAGACTGGCAGAATTAGTTTAACAACACAGAACTGGAAGCAATAGTTTGGCTTGACTGACTATATAATTGTTTATAATTTATATACACAATTTGTTCAAAGTATGTATTTACTTTGAACAAATTGTTTTACATATGTACATATTTATAAACAAAAAAGCAACAAAGAAATATGTATAGATTATTAATATGAAGTTATATAAATATAATTAATTAAAAATAATTTAAATTAGTATATTATTTTTTGAAAAAGTTAGTAATTTTTAATTGTTTTCCATAATATGTAGCACCTTGTGAGTGATCTTCGATTATATCGTCTCTTTTTGGATTCCCTATTCTCGGGTAAATAATATCCTGTCGTAATCTTCCTACAGCACATCCGCAAATAAATTCTTAGTTTTGCTTTATTCGAGTTTTTGGTGTTCATAAAATATGGTGCTCATGTAATATATTAAATATTTGGTAATCTGCCTAAGGATTACACTATCGACGGTTTATGGTAGGCAATATCCGGCATCATAAATTTTGGAAAATACGCGGCGGTTAAAAAATTGGAGTTATAGAGATTATTTTGTATGTAAAATTTTACTATTGTACAAATGTTTACTACGAGTTATAGAAAAATTCGAGTTAATGAAAATTCGAGTTTATTTATATATAAAATGCTATCTAAACGTATGAATTTCTAAAAATATTCGAGTCATAGAAAAATTGGAGTTACAGAAGTTTGAGTTATGGAATTTCGACTGTATATATAATTAACTAGATAACTAGATTTGACTGGAAGGATAGGCTCTCTTTCGTTTTATTTCTGTCACCCTTTGTGTTATTGTGTAATATTTCACTCTTGTTTTCAGTTTTATGAGCTTTTAAAAACATTTTTTTATGAGAAATTACAGTTTACGAGTATTAAAACTGTTATGTTATTCTTTAGTTTTAGAAGGGGTTAATGCGGTGGATGATGACCAAGGTGTTACATAATAATTTGTAATGCAGCAGCATGGAAAGGTTGTAAGTGTTGATGGCGCTCTTATGGTTTGAAATCATTGCGGTTTGGGGCGCAATAAAAAGAAGATTAAGTGGGTTATTGTTGTGTGTGGCGGGGGTGGTGGAAATCTTTGCGGTGGGTGGCGGAGAAGATAAGGGAAAAAAAGATTCTATTTCCAGGACGTTATGTTGGAATTTATGTCCACTTTATTCGCAATATAGATGTAACGCACCTGCTTGCGCAAAAGCAACCCTTAAATTCTAAAACTCACCACTAAAATAAAATGGTTTTTTTTTATTAAAAAATTCATTTAAACTAAAAATTTCGCACAGGGAAACAATTAAATGTTAAAACTAGACCGTGTTTACTTGAACTAATTAAAAAAATTGCCATAATTACAAACTAAAATTAAATATTACAAACTTTCCACAGACTGCAATGAATGTAATCCAGGGAGCCGTTTTTTTTAAGTGCACTAAAGTTAAAGGAGTTACCGCACAAAAACTGCTCCCCGACGAAATATTAAATGAGCCGTGGTAATTTATTAAACGCAACAAGAAACGCATTATCGCTCCTGCAATAATTCCACCCACTCAATGGAATAGTTATTAACTGTTTTTGTTCAATTCAATGCCTTTAACCAACCAGCAAACTATCCAAATCAGATATTAAACCTATCATTAGCAAACTACATAATGGAATAAACTCCTTTAATTCTCAGAACAAATATTCTGATAGATAATAATAAAAAAAAGAATATGTAAAACTAAATAATACAAGACCACATAATATAATATATTAAAGACGAAATTTTTTTAAAGACAAAAAGACAAAAAGACAAAATCCAACTAGACAAGATAAAACCAAGCAAGGCTAGACAAGACCAGACAAAATGAAATAAGACCAGGCAAGAGCAGTGAAAGCCAAATAAGACCTGCGAAAAGACCAGACCAGACCACACAAAACCAAACAAGACCAGAAAAGGCTAGACCAGACACGACCAGAAAAGGCCAGACCAGACCAGACAAGACCAGACAAAACCTGACTAGACCAGACAGGACCATCTAAGACCACAGAAAACCAGACAAGACCAGATACGGCCAGATAAGACAAGACCCGAGAAGTCCAGACTAGACCAGATAATTCCAGACAAAATGCTCTTTCAAATAAATCGACGCTAAACGCTAAAATAACGATAATAAATTGTAACGATAATCTAATAAAAGATCTGTATGAACTAGCAACCATTTTAAATATTTTTTCAAAAAACGCCCCTGAAAGAGCAACAGCAGGAATATGTCCAACCCAAATCAAAAACAATCACATAACTTTCAACCCTCATACAACCCTCATATAGAAGAATAAAATAAAAATAAAATGGCACGAATCCTTTGAAAAATTAAAAACAAAAATGGTTCCGGTTCTGATGGACTTCCGAGTAAACTCGTTAAAGAGTTCTCAAATGAACTTCTAATCACAATTACACACCTTGTGAACCTTTCATTTACCACCGAAGAGTTCCCAGCCATCCTGAAAACATGTTCCAAAACTCCAATACATAAAAAGGCGACAAAACAAAAATCAAAAACTCTACACCTATAGCAATTCTCTCAGTGCTATCAAAAATCCTCGAATACTGCATGCTCAACAGATATATGCCCTTCTTAAATAAACGCTCATTCCTTTCGAACAACACGATTTCCGCAAATCGAAATCCATCACAACAGCCATTAACCACATCTTTCAAAGAATTCTACAAGATATAGATCAATGTAGGATCCATATAGGCATCTTCTAGGATCTCAGTAAAGTCTTTGATTGCGTTGCTCACAAACAACTTATAAATAAACATTACAGCATTAGAGGCAAAGCAGTAAGATGTCTGGAATCTTACTTAACAAAGCGTCAACACGGTTCGAATTGACAACGGAAAGGACATTGTACAATCTGCCCCCGTCGAAACGAACATTCGGGTCCCGCAAGGAAGTATAGTTTTTATTATCTACTTTATGCCTACTTTATATTGGAGGCATAGCTAAATACATTGATGGAGAGCACTGCACCATGTATGTAGACAACTCTAGCTCAATCATTTCACACAGTACTGCTACAGAAACGGAGAATAAAGCGAATAGCCTTCTGAATAAGATGGTTCAAGGCAGCAACCCACTCTTCAATACGCAAACAACCAAATTCATAGTTTTCCGCACAAGCCGGCGAGCAACTGAAAATTTCAAGCTAAAAATTGGTTCGGAGGAGTTATCACGCACTGATCAAATATGGTTCCTTGGAATTCATCTGCGCGACAGTTTAGAATGGAATCTCACTATAGACGCTATAGGAAAAAAACTAGTCAGCAAAACTTTTTTAATTCGCATTTTACAAAAGGTATTATCCAAATCAACCCAATTAACACTCTACTGTGGTACGTATGGTATAGCTGTTTTGGATTATCTCCGCAATGCAAAGCACTCTTTAGAGTAACCCAAAAAAGAGTCATAAGAACCATTATGAGAGTATTGGGACCACCACCTCGTGTAGACCCTACTTTAGAAGTCACAAATTTTGCATCTCTAGTACATAGAAACAAACACTCATTTAAGAAAAACAAAGTTTACCATGAACACGACACGAGAATCTGCCAACTCTTGCACATGAAAAAAGCCAATATAACTATTTGCAGTAGAAACCCAACACAGTGGAATAAACATTCTCAATAAGCTACCGATCCCCTCACCAATGCCAGTCACAATATTTTCTGAAGAAAACTAAGAGAACTACTAGTTTACTACAACTTTTCTACAACTCAAAAGAATTGTGTAGCTGCCATTTCCGATTTATCTAATAAATACTTTTGTTTGATTTTGATTTTTTTAATTTTAAAACCGAACAAGACAAAGCAACCAAACACGACCAGATAATACCAGACAAGGCAACACAAGACCAGAATAGACCAGTCCATACCAGACTAGAATATACTCGACCAGACTACACCAAACTAGACCAGCCTAGCAAAAATAGCCCAAGCTAGAACAGAGTAGACCAGACTACACCAGGCTTAGCGGATAGGTACTTCCTGCAGTCCCTGCAGGGATATACCTATTTCAGGGAAGCGACCCTGCCCACGCAAGCCTTGGTTTCTCTCCTACTCACAAATCCCGGGAGGTAATCATGTCCTAACCTAATGTTACCAAAACTGAAATTTATCCTTCCTATATCTCACGCAGGTTTGTCCCAGATTGGGCGGACTGCACAAAGGGGAAAATCCTCTTCACAAAAAAAAGTTGCCTAGACCCAGTGGCGCGGGTCTAGGTCGGATTAGCCGGATTAAATAATGAAATGAGCTCAGACATGGAAAATTCGTTTACGGCGCAGAGGAGGGATACCTCAGTGCCGGTCGGTGTATGGAGTGTCCGAACGGGCTCCCCCCGACCGCCAGCCTACGACCGCCCAGCACTTCTGGTAGGGAACCAGGCCGGAGTGCAGGATAATACAACTGGAACAGATAAACAAGCTGTAGACAGCGACAAACAAGAGAAGGCAATGGACGGCTACACGGACAGCTCTAGACTGCCGCACAGCAGGCTAAAAATCAGCAGCAGTCAAAGACAGCGGTGCAACTCGACGGGCATCGCAATGACGATTAAAAAGAGAAAAGTGTCAGACACCTCTATTGAAGCCTCTGATGTACTAGGCATTTTAAAAAAGAAGGAGTGCCCTTCTGTGTTCAACATTCTCGAAGCCATCCAAATGATAGCGTACCATGCATCCCAGCTTGCTAAGCTCGTCGAGGAAAACCCCTACACCAAAAGGGAAATCAAGACCATAGTGGAAAAAATGAAAAAACAAACAGGAAAAATTAGCAAGTGTCCCGCGCAAGAATGGTTTGAAGCACATAGGTGGGGAAAGATTGAAACCCCCACCTACGACGTTGACATACAAGTGGACATGGAGCAAAAGGGACCAATACAAACATGCTGCGCTGGCACGCAGACCACCGAGACCATGAGGTACGATCCCCTCCTTACTCGGATGGCACCGGCAGAAAATAAGAAGAAGTGGAGGCCGAAATTGTTTACCAACACAGAGGTCATCGTGGGAAATCCCCTCAGCAGGGACGATAACGCGGTAAGGACAGTAATTGTGGAACCTAGTGACAAAAACATGGAAAAGAGTATTCAAAGGCTATATAGAGATAAATACCCGGAAATGATGGATCTAGACGGCAGCTTCGAAACACTAGAACAAACGACAAAAATCAGGACTAAAAACCTCCCAGACAAAGTGACCCATACAAGGGTTGTAAAAATTACGTACGATGGAACAGAAGAGGATCTCTGGGATAAATTTAGCAAGCTAAAGGAGGAAACAGGGGACAGCAATGGGATTGCAATCCATCACATAGCCGGCATGACAATAATCAGGCTCCATAAAATCATCGAAGCTATCTTCCACGGCACTAAAACCACAGTTTATATATACACGACGACAAGAGCTCAGAGCACACGCCCAGAAAATGAGCTAGTGAAAAAGCCCCCCAAGGAAAGAAACATCTACGGGGTAGAGGTAGAAGGCCAAAATAAATCGTACAGTGAGACTCTAAGCTCGGTCAAGGCACTCGTCCGGAATACCCCGGCAAGCAGCTCTATCCAAAGTCTGAGGAGTACAAGAAACGGGAAGCTCTTCATAACAATGGAGAAAAACAAAGAAGCACTCAACCAACTGAAGGGCATCCTCAATCAGCCATCAAATACCCTGAGGTCCAGGACAGCAGGACGGGAAGGAAGCACAGAAACCATCCACATACGAGGGATGGACGAGGACACAACAAGAGAGGAAGTGCTGTTGACATTAGTAAACCACATAAAATGGGACGCAAATAGATGTAAACTCTCCGAGCTAAGACCGAACGCATTTAACACGCTTGCCGCAACACTAACTGTAGACAAAGAAGAAGCTGAAGAACTGCTACAAAAAGACCACCTAGTGATAGGAATGATTAGATGCAAAATGGAAAAACGAATTAAAATAAACAAATGCCACAAATGCTGGGCATTTGACCACAACGCATCAGAATGCGAAGGCCCAAACAGAACTACACTATGGTCAAAATGTGGAAAACCGGACCATAGTTCAAAAGACTGCACAAACGAAGAGGCATGCCCTCTATGTAATAAGACCGGGCATAAAGCAGGATCCATGAAATGTGCGGCCTTTAAGAATGCTCTAACAAAGGCAAGAAAAGAAGAAGAAAAGAAGAAGACGAAAACACATAAAAAGTTCTGGAAGCAAACAAATTATCGTAGGGGGGACATGAATGCGAAATCGCAGATGTTCGGCTAGGACAGACAAAATAGGACAAATCCTGGAAGACTGGGTGAGCGCAATGGACCTAGTTGACATAAACATGGGCACCAAACCGACCTACGCAGCTCGAGGAGGCACATCGGTGATAGACATCACACTAGCCTCGGAAGAAATAGGCGGAAGTATAATCAATTGGAGAGTAGATGAACATGAGGAAAATTCCAGCGATCACAACAACATATACTTCGAGCTTATTGGTCACAAAAATAAGTCATACAACTTATACACTCAACACTCGAGCAAGGGATGGCGAATAACTAAAAAAGGCTGGAAGGAAGTGCAGGAAAGCGGCAAAAGTGTAATGGAAAGCGCCTATAATGAACACCAAGGTAACATAGTAGGCAGATTCACCAAGAGCCTCATAACGTTCTGCAATAAATTGTGTCGACCAAAGAACAAGTTTAAGACCAAGGCATACCCCCAACTACTGGTGGACAAAAGAAATTGCCAGCATGAAAAACGAGTGTAACAAAAAGGGCAATGGTAAGAATCAATAAAAAGAATATAGCCAGTGACGAGCAAAAAAGAGACGCACGAAGAATATATAAAATAAAAAAAAGGCTCTCCAAGGAGCAATCTCGGCACAAAAAAACAAAGCCTGGAAAGCACTCTGCACGGAACTCGACAATGATATATAATAGTATAAAATTACCTAGCGTATAAAATTATTACGAGTAAACTCAGGGGAAAATCCCAGATGAATCTTACCAAAGAGGACACACTAAAGCAAATAAAAAAACTATTCCCGGAGAGCGAAAAAATCATCTGGCCTACCAATAAACTGGAAAACGTACCAAAAGCCACAGAAGAAGAAATAGTAGCAATTGCCAAGAAAATGAAAGAAAAAAAGGCACCAGGGATGGACCACATCCCACCGGAGGTCGTGAAATACGTAGCAATCGCCTGCCCGGATATCGTAGCCACAGTAATAAATAAATGCCTGATATCTGGCACATTCCCAGCCAAATGGAAAATCGCACGATTAATCTTGATAGAGAAACCGAGAAAAGATACAACCAAACCGGTGGCATACAAACCAATTATGCCTTTTAGGCTCAGGAGCAAAATTACTAGGAGCCCTAGTAAAAAATCAGCTAGAAATCGAATTAGAAGACAAAAAGGCGATACATGAGAACCAGTTTGGCTTCCCAAAAGGGAGATCCACGCTAGATGCCATAAAGAAAGTCATGGAAACTTCTAACAACATAGCAAAAAAGGCATACAAAAACAGAGAATTCTGCGTAGTAATACTTATAGACATAGAAAACGCATTTAACTCGGCTCCGTGGAAAAAAATAATACAAGCACTGGAAAAGGCCAAAGTAAGCGCATATCTTACACAGATAATAAAATCTTATCTTAGTGGTAGATATATAGTGACCGCACAGGGGGATAAAATCGAAGTCACAAGAGAGGTTCTGCAGGGTTCAGTCCTGGGACCGACACTGTGGAATAAGTACTATGATGAGATATTACGTCTGGACATAGGAGCTGAAGCCAAGCTTGTAGACTTCGCAGATGACCTCGCCATTGTCATCAAGGCAAGGACCCCAACGTTATTAGAGCCTCACAGTATGCAGCGAATAGAGTTATAAACCAGCTGAAGAAAATGGAGATCAAGATAGCTCCAGCAAAGACAGAGATCGTCCTCCTGGCAGGAAGAAGAAAAATAAAAAATATGCAGGTCCAAGTAGAAGGCACTATTATCGACAGTAAACCAGCCGCCAAATACATGGGGGTATACCTAGATAAGGACCTCAGAATGACCACGCACATCCGCCAAACCTGCGCAAAGGCACACAAGGCCTTCATGCTCTTAACGCACATAACCCCCAACTTGGGAGGACCGAGAGCAAACAAGAGAAGGATCCTAACCACAGCAGTTAGGTCAATAATACTGTATGCAGCATTGGTATGGGCGACAGCGTTAAGATACAAAATATACCATAATATGATGGAGAGGATAAATAGAACCATGGCCCTGCGCATTAACTCCGGGTACAGAACCATCGCAACGGAGGCGGCACTTGCTATCGCCGCGCTACCCCCCAATCAGACTACAGGTAGAGGAAAGGATAGAGCTGTACATCAAAGGTGTTAAACACAAAACGGAGATCAGGGGCGCGACGCTCGAAAAGTGGCAGACTCAATGGGTAAGATATCAAGGCTGGGCAAAAACATTCATACCCGACGTGGCAAAATGGCACGAAAGAAAGTGGGGCGAGGTGGACTTTTACGCCACCCAGGCAATATCCGGACACGGCGTCTTTGGCACGTACCTACATAGAATAGGCAAACAAGAAAATGAAAGCTGCTGGTATTGCGATGAAACGGATTCACCAGAACACACAATCTTCCAATGCATGACATGGAATAATTTGAGGAGGGAAGCCGCATCAGCGTGTGGACCCATAAATAAAGACAATGTCGCCGAACGGCTATTAGAAACGGAAAACTGGGTGGCGTTTATGAGCATGCTCCACAATATAATGCAACAAAAAACAGAAGATGAGAGGAAGAGAGAAAAAAGACCAGAAACTCTTTCAAAACTAGGGCGGTTATAACCGTCCGGACTGCCCATCCTGATGTAATGCGCAAGCGATACCGCAGTGGCGCATAACTAAGCCAAGTGGAAGAAGGGGTTTGAAGTGGGTGTGAGCCCCACACACGGGCTGGCAGAGCTTGCGCCAAACCACAATAAAAAAAGACTAGAAAAACTAAACCAGACTAGACCGGAATGGACCAGACTAGACCAGACTAGACCAGACTAGAGCAGACTAGACCAGACTAGACCAGACTAGACCAGACTAGACCAGACTACACCAGACTAGACCAGACTTGACCAGACTTGACCAGACTTGACCAGACTAGACCACACTAGACCAGACTAGACCAGACTAGACCAGACTAGACCAGACTAGACCAGACTAGACCAGACTAGACCAGACTAGACCAGACTACACCAGACTACACCAGACTAGACCAGACCAGACTAGACTAGACTAGACCAGACCAGACTAGACTAGACATGACTAGACCAGACGAGACCAGACGAGACCAGACTAGACCAGACTGGACCAGACTAGAACAGATTTGGCCAGACTAGAGCAGACTGTTTCAGACAAGAGCATACAAGACAAGACCAGCGATTAACAGATAATATTATGCAGGACCAGGCAAGGCCAGTCCAGACTGGACAAGACTAGACCGAACGAAATCAGATGAAGCTCTAGTCTTGTTTGTCCATATTTGCCAGTCTAAACTCAATCGAACATAAATAAAGTCTATGAAAGCGTAATTACTGTTATTTGCTTAAAACGTTGATAAATGCCCTGAAAGGGTCTAAAACTCTCTTGTTTAAAGCTAAAGCGCCTTTCAATGAAATCGTCTTTAAAGGTCGAAACTAAGACCAGTTTGTACGCGTCAGGCATTAACCATCCCGATATGTACATTTGATTTACGGTTTCCAGCATGTTTTGTTAATCTCTAAGTTTCTAACGTCCAAGTTAATCCGAAAGTTTAATACAGACAACCGGAAAACTATAATGAATCTTATACAATAGTTGGTGAAATTTATTGATGTTTTTATAAAGAGTAGTGAGAACGATTAACTTAACTGAAACAGATGAGCCTAATTGTAAGAGATGTTTTTCACTGAAAATGGGGAGTTTAGACTGAAAATATGAGCTGATGAAGTTTAACTTAACTAAAAATGTTGAGCTGAACTGCAATAGACGATCTTAACTGTAAAGACCTTAGCTGAAAATGACGAGTTTAACTAAAAAAGGTAAATTTGAAAAAGATTGGAGCTTTACTGAAAAATTGTGACGGCAAACGAAAGTTATTTATAGATGTAACAGTTGCATAAATTGATTGAAATTTTTATAATGAGTTTAGATGAAAACGGCAAGCTTAACTGGTAAAATGTATGAGCTTAACTGAAAAACGCCGAGTTAAAAAGGATTTTTTTTTTATTACATAATGTGCTTATCATTTTTATTTGATGGCTTTGTCGGGAGGATGTATGCGAGGGATACAATTGCAGCTGGGATGGAAAAAATTGCACGCGAGACGCGGAATAGTCTCGTTTTATATGCGGAATGAAAAATTTGTCAGCGCTGCAACAACGAAATGCTGCGCTCGAGAATAAAACATTCTTATTACAATTCATTTCCTTTTTTTAATCCTTTTTGTATCATTTGCCTTCCCCCATAACAAATTACATTAAATTAACCAAAATAAAAAATAGGTAATATTTGTTATGATGATTTTTTGTAATTGTGTTTTCTTATTCGACTAGTTTCTATTTATATCCTGTAGCGACAAACTAGACAGATAAGTTTTATGTGACAAATTTCCTCTTATATTTATTTTAGTTGTATTTGCAACAATTTCCTTTTCTGAATGTTTCTATGATGATTTTTTTCTTGCAGATTTATCTGTGTTTTGGAACTAAGCGAAGCCAACTGATGAATTCTTTCCGCAAATACGAAAAGAACTAAATTACATAAAGCGAATGCTTTCTTAACTCCTCCGTAAATATGACATCAATTTATATAAAATGTCTTCGAGATAAAAGACAACAGGAAATTACTACAAATCATTCAACTTTCAACGTTACATAGTTGTTATAGAAAACGGAAGATTTTTTATTAGAGAGATTATTAAAATGTTAAATACGTATTTCTTTGATGATAATTTTGTGGCTGAAGGGTGACAGCAAATCGAGAGTTGTAATCGAGTTAAGATATAGTTTATGCCCGGCCGTTATTATATATTTAAGTCGCGAACGGTTTTCGAATCGATTTTCTTGTCAGACAAGAGTGATTACACGATTTTCGGTTGAGCCGGCTCGCGGCTTTTGATTGTGATTGGCACGCACCGTTCTTATTAAATTAGCAAGTTTCCTGACATGCTCCAATATCCCAAACCGCAAACTTCTTGACCCGACAAAATCCCCAAACAAAATTACGTTTAACTTATGTTAATCATTCACTATAAAACTCACAAATTTGTGTATTTTGCTACAAATTTGCATCACAATTGATTAATTTGTCTAAATTTCTCAACAATACCAGCCCCAATATATTCTTCCGAAAAATTAATGAATTGTTTAATAAACAAACCGTGAAGGAAAATAAAACTTCTATAATAATTGGGGTAGGATTATAATACATGGCAGGTGGATTAACATAATATATTTCAATACAACAGTTAGTTTTATTTCGGAGGACAATGAGGAATTATGTAATTTTGTTTAACGTGGAATAAATTTCTGTACAGTGACGTCTAAATAAAAGTTCGAGTGGTTTAATATAATGGGGTAGAGGCATTTCGAATGCGGTCGGATCCCCTGAAATGATACAGAGCTTTGTTATTTAGATTCTCGTTTTTTTTTTCGACGGGTCAAACGTGAAATTAAGGGGAGAGACCGATGCAGATGATGATGATCGTTGCGTTTTCAGGTTCTTTTTTTCGAAACCGAGGGATGTCTGGCCACCCGAAGCTGTAGATATCTTCATACAGATTGGTTTATTATTGTAATTTCTCATTTTTTTTTTCTTTATACTGTTTTCTTTTGTAATGGAGATAACATTTTTGTGGACTAATTTAATTTGTGTTCAAACAAATTCAGATAGAAAGAGATTAGAAGAAAATTTTTCAAAAATTTAAATTATAATTTCTAATTCGATAAGCTGGAGCTGGACTTAATTTTGTGGTCCTCTTAGTTAACACTTTTTTTAGCAAATTTCCATAAAAATTGTATTCCAAATAAAGCGCAATATCTTTCATGTAATCGAAATTTTATTATTATTATTTATTCTTGAACCGTCGTCGACGGAGAAAATATTTTTATACCCTTGCTGAAATCGTGCATGCAATCCACGTAACTAATTAGGCAGGGAAGATGAACGTCTTTTTCTCATTAATTTATTCATTAAGTCATAATTTGATTCATTGGATTAACAAGAGAAAAAAACCGTGGTGGGTTTGTGGGTAGTAACCCTGTGGTGGTAATTTTTCTTTCAATTATTGTAATTTCGACGAGGAATTCGCAATAAGTCGACGCAGCTGCATACTTATTATATTTCGCGGTTTTTTTCTTCTCGTCTTGGAAATCCTCGCGCCGTCCTTCTTCGGCTCACGGGGAAGAGGAACGAAACGGGTCTTTATATCAAAGAAGATATGAGCCAACACGTCCATTCATAACAAACACTAAACATAAATATCTCACCACGGGATTCTTTACTTCTTGTTTATATTTTTACTCTTTCACATTTATTTCTTTTATAAAAAAAAAACATTTTTCCTTCACTGAAAGGAAACCTTCTATCTGGAATCTTCTTTATTTGGCCAATTTTTTTGAAACACTGTAAACATTATTCCACTAAATTTTTCTACAATATTTACCACAACTTATTCCACAACTTGTATTTTGTGATAAAATACACCAGTTGATTAAACCTTTGTCAAGCTTCAAAACATATTTGAATTATTCCCCTATTTATTCCATAATTTCAAGTTTATTTTAATATAGGTAAATATATTTCTTTAGTATCGACATCTCTATATAAATAAAACAAAGTTGATTAACTCAAATAGTTTTACATTTTATAGCACTTAAGTTATTATTATTTACCTTAATAATAATAATAAGTCTAATTATTGTTTGAAAGCCGTAACTTCGTAGGAAGGAGGTTTTTATGTTAAAACAAAATTACGATTTATTAATTTTCGCCTATATAAGTTTCGCCTTTATTAATTCAGGCCTCTACAGGATGCTACAACGGAACAAAACTTCTTAATTTGATCAATTATTAAATAATATAATACTCTTACCTACCGTGTGACAAACTAAAATTATTAATAAAATTAAAAATTAAAAGGATTTTGTGCATAAATGTATTGGAGTCATCGTTAAGCCAAGTGTGAGAGCAACACACAATTCATTCCAGAATTTAACATAATTAACACAGCGTTATTGTGTATAGGCTGGACACTTTGATTTAGTGACGAACTCAAAACAAATTAATATAATTCATCAATATAACAAATTATTAAGATCTAATCAATGTTAAATTAATCAGGTTAGTGTATATGTGACGGTAAAAGTACAAAATCGGCAAATGTAAACATTTACCGGTATATGTATACATCTACCAATTTGATAGGTAAATGTGTGTTTAAATCTAAGCTCAGCTTTATATATCTACTTTTACCGGAAAATGTGTACTTTTTGTATGTTACAATATCACGTATGCCATGTTGGACAGAAAATGCGCTGTATATGTTAATGTAAACCTCTAACAATTGCCAACAACATTAGGCATATATAAACATATGCCGGAAATAATTGGTAAATGTAAGTTGAACGCACATTTACCAACTTTTTACCAACCAAGAAGGTAAATGTGTACATATACCGGTAAATGTGTACATATAGCGGTAAATGTGTACATTTACCAAACTATGTACTTTTACCGTAACATATATACTACTTAGGCCAGCTATATCCGTCTTATAGTTTATACATTTGGATGTGGTTTCCGCTACTCTGAGTATGTCGGTAATCCTTGTGAGTGCATTACACAATATTATATGTCTGTAGTTAAGTATAGGCCTGCATATTTCTTTGAAAACTCTTCAAACAGTTTTTATAGAGATTTCGTTGTTGCCTGACGACAAACAGAGGAAATATCTGCTTCTTTGCACAGTCTTTTTTCCGTAAAGTGTCGTCAGTCTTGCATGTAAGTCTATAGTCGAAAGCCAATCCTAGGTATTATGTGTGGCCTCGGTGCCACGTCGGTTATGTCCTAGGTGCCTAAATGGAGGTGAGGAGGGGATATTCTATGGTTAGGGAGAAGGAAAGGGGTCCTTCCCGAAAGGGGTATTGGGAGGGGTCAGCAGAAAGTTTCCATCGGTTAAACCACAGGAGAGTTTTGTCTGTGAGTGTTTGGAGTTGGGCAATGGTATTTTGGAGGTTATTGTGGTGATGGGATATTAATGCGGTATCGTCTGCGTATTGTAGAAATTATGGATGTCGTTGCAAAATGTTATATAGTAAGGGGGATAGGGGAGAGCCTTGCATGAGGCCTTGAGGAGGTGTAAATTCAGGAGAATAGGAATGGTTAATTCTGATACTAAGAGATCTATTTTGAAGGTAACTTTTGAATATGTGGAGTAAGTAAGGAGGTAATTTCAAGGAGGTGTATTTTATAAATCAGTCCGGCGTGCCAAAATCTTTATTAATGTCGAGGAAAATGGCAGCAGAGGGTTTATTATTTAGATAGGAAGTTTGAATATTGTTGGTAAGAATTATTAGAGGATGAATAGTGGAATGAGAGGGATTAAATACAAATTACAATTTCGGGATGTGGTTCAGGACGATGTACCATAGTCTGGACTGTTGAATTTGTTCTAGGATTTTACCAAGGGTCGGGAAAAGTATGATGGGGCGATAACTATTTGGGAGGCTGTGGTCTTGTCCGGGTTTAGATGTGGTTATTATAATACATCTTTTCCAGTAGTTAGGAAAATATCTTTTTCTCAGGTTAGCAGAGGTTATACAGTTTAAGAATGTAGGATTGGATACTGTCTGGGAGGTTTCTTATAAGGAGCTTTTTAACGAGGTAGAACTGGGGGAGCTGTTTTTGCAGTGGGATAGGGCGGTTTGAAATTCTTAATTAATTATTTCGTCTATGTTCGTCACGGCGTTGTGTTAGAAGTTATTGTACGACTATGTGACTTTGTTTTTTGGCGGAAGCAAGCGGAGGTAGAAGGAGTGAACGATTTGTAAAAGTGTCTGGAAAAGACGAGGGCTTTATCAGGGTCGGTTGTGTAGTGTTCGTTGTTTTTGTCATGTCTGTTTTTTTGAAGACTGTGTGGTATCTTGAGAGTGTGGTATTTTAATTTTGTACCAGAAGGATCTTCCTTTGTCATCTTCAATTTCCTTGCACATAGATTGCCACTTATTGATACGAAATTGTTTGTTGTCCAGGAAAATAGGTTTTTGGATTTAGGAGAGTGAATACCTTAATTTATTCAACAATTTCATTTTTGTCTTGATACATTCAAATTGGCTACAGTTTATGTTAAGTCAACCAACTTTTTTGAAACTTTTTCGACAAAATTATTCCACCTATATAGTTCTTTCGCGATTTATTTCAATAAATAACTCCACTGTTTAGTTTATAGCTTCATGATCTTCATAATCTCGAAACATCCAAATTTACTTACAATTAACTTATATAAACCAATAAAACACACCAAACTTATTCCAATGAACTGTGCCACAAATTTAGTCCCCATTTTATTTGCATATTTTAACACAGGTCTTATAGACTATAGAGTCTTATAGAGATTACTTCCTAATATAGTCCAAAATTCTATGTTTATGTTGGTATGAAAGTAGATCCAAACACTTCAGTGTAAACTGTGCAATCTTTTGTTCAAAATCACTTGCGGCGCTGATATTCCACTAGTTTTTGTTAAAATTTTATTACAAATAAACTATTTCACTAATTTGTTGCCCTTGCATAATTGTATTCCACTATTCCATGGTTAATTTATACAAATAAACTATTGGTTCTAAAATTGGTTTAAATAAATAACTGTTCCATAATTTGTTCCAATTAGCAATTAATTACACAATGTATTGTAGTGTATTAAGTGTGCCTTAAAACACATATTGTCCAATGTTTTCTTTTTCGCGCTGACGCACTCGAGGATTTAAATTTGCGAGTTAAACCTTAATATTATCCGCGAGTGCAATACAAACTTTTATTCAATGTTACTTTTGATTTAACAAGTTATATTCAAAGAAAATTGCATTTTCCATTTTCTGTTGCCATAACAACATTGTTGATTCGTACATCAAAATTTTGTCAAAGTTGTGTTTAATTATTTAAAAATGGACACCTTATATGAGAAGAGTTTTGTTAGATTGTGACGCAATTGCGGAAAGAATACTCCCGCATAAATCAAGAGAATTTAATTTAAAAAAATGTAACTATTTTTGTGATTGGTGAGTAAAGAAGAATAAAAATGTCATAATTAAGACTTAAAATGTCATAATTGTCAACATTTGGGGTTTTGTTACGGAGCCCGTGGGTTATTTTATGCGTTGCCACGGATAGTTTTAATGCACTAGTGCTATAAATTTTTTATTGCACTAGTGAATAATATTTTTATTGCACTAGTGAAGAAACCAGTGCTTTATTGATCCGTATCCAAGGAATTAATCATGACTTTAGAAGTCAAAATTGAATAAAGTTTATTAAACCTTGTTCCACATTGTTCCACATTTCATTCTCTAAATTATATCATTATTTACTCCAAAATTTATTTTTTGTCTAGATCCAATTAAATTAGCCAATATTAGCTTTAATTAATCTAATACTTTTTAAACTTAATCCACTCAATTCTTCTAAAGTTTGTTCCAACTAACCAATCCACATTTAAGCTTACAATTACTCAGTTAGTATGTAAATAAAATTATTTTTTTTTAATTAATAGTTTTAACAAACTTAATCGTATCGTATTCCAATCATTTATTCGATGAGTTTCTTCACAATTGCAAGTTAATCTTGCTTTAGAAGTGAATCAAAGTTGTCCGTATATAAATTAACTTTTGAATCATCAAAATTTTAATCAACTCAGTTTTTCATCTTACTCTTGATACAAAGAAATAATACTTAAATATACTGGTGCAATGCTAACATGCTAAATGGAACCCATAAAAGATTGTATTAAAAATTAATTAATTAGACTAATTTGTTCTCATATAAACTAACATTTTGTATAAAATGTTCCACAAATATATTCTACGTCCAATTTAGATGCATTAATTTATCTAATTTTATTTTTCGTAGAACTTAAATAAATTATAAATTGAACTTGTATAAATTTACATTTGCCAACATTCAAAATTTATATTTAGGTATACGTTATTTCATTAATTCCAAAATGTGTTACTATATTTCATATTTGTCTGAAATTACTATATTTATATTCATCAACATTTCATATCTATAAAAGTAGATTTCAAAATCAACTAGTTGAACCAAATAGATACTTTTTAAAATTCTGTCAATGTTTGCCAATACACTTGTTAAATGAGTTATTCAAGATCTAGATATCTGTGCTGATTTGTTCTACATCTAGATAATTCAACAACTACCAGGCTCCACATCAGTGGTGATAACACACCTCCCTGTGGGCACCATCGAGTAATGCAGATCTTTATGGCGTCTTTTTCCACTTATGCCTCCGCCGTTCTAGTACTCAGTATTTCTCTCCTCCTCTTTGAGGTAATGCTGTCGATATTCCTTCTTTTAAAAGCCGATTTGATTCAGCCTCATCCGAGGTGTTGTCAAAAGCTCCTTTATTGTCTAAGAAGGCACATATCGCTACTTCCTTTGTGTCTAGTGCTGCTTCTATTTCATTTGTCAGTGGATACAGAACGGTCCCTGTGGATTTTCCTGCTCTGTATGCATGTTAACAGTTGTATAATGGTGCACTCACCAGCACTGTGTATCCTAATTGTCAATTACCTACTCCATTGTCCTTAACATGAAATATGTTAGACTAATGGGTCTAAATTACTTCGGTTGAGTGTTCTTTCTTCACCACCTTTGGTATGAATACCACCTTAGCCTTTCTCCACAGCTCCGGTATGTATCCGAACGCTAAGCTACTTCTAAAGATTTTTTTGTACGAAGGCGGGAACTAAACCGTCAACATATGGGAGTTTCATTGGCTGGAAAGTGCCGATAGCCCATCTGATGATCAACATATGACCTTCTAGCCATCCACCTTCTAGCCAAACCTATAACATATATTGTAAACCTCTCATTCGAACTAGAAGAGTTTCCGGAGGTGCTAAAATCGTGCCAATATATAAATATGGAATGTCCAGAGTGCTGGAATACTGCATGCTCCACCGGCTTTTACCTTTTATTGATAAACATCAATTAACTCTAAAACAACAACACGGTTTTCGCATAGGAAAATCTACTTCGACGGCTATACTTGAGTTTTACAGCAAGGTTCTAGAAGAAGTTGACAATGGCAAACATCCAATCGGTATATTTTGTGATCTGTCAAAATCTTTTGACTGTGTCTCCCACCAACAACTATTAAACAAAATATATCTATTTGGAATTCGTGGTAAATCGGGAGATTGGTTAAAATCATTTTTAGAAAACAGAAAACAATGTGTGGAAATTACATCTAAAAATAAATCCTACATATCACAACCGATAAACATAAAGATAGTTGTCCCGCAGGGTAGTGTACTTGCCCCTGTACTATTTCTACTCTACCTGGCTGACATAACGTGCTACATAAATAGTAACCATTGCACATTATATGCTGATGACTCTAGTTTTCTTGTGTCGGAAACCTCAAGAAGTCAAAATGAATCAGAAGCAAATCAACTTCTATCTAAAATTGTTAAGCGGTTCTCAAGTAACAATCTATTTTTAAACAGCACAAAAACAGAGTATGTTGAAAATGTAAGAAAACCTTAATTTAGGAACAGCAAACTTCCAAATAAATCGAACAAACTCTACGAAGCTCCTAGGACTGCAAATTGAAGAATGTTTAACGTGGAATCTACATATAGAGAAAATGTGCAAACAACTCAACTAAAAGGCTTTCTCAATACGAAGATTGCGGCAGATAGTAGACAAGGCAGATCTATTAAACTTTTATTTTGCCGAAGTCCAGTCTATTATCTCCTACGGTATCTTAGTATGGGGAGCCTCCACAAATACCGAAACGCTTTTAAAAGCACAAAAAATGTTATCCGTTCAATAATTGGCATCCCTAGGAGAGCTTCGTGTAGGCCTTACTTCAGAGAATTATGAATTTTAACTATCCCGTCTATATATTCTCAAAGTTTCTTGCTTCATTCACAAAAACAAAGCAAACATGGAAAGAAATATGGACAAAGACCATTACAACACAAGAGGACACCGAAAATTATATCCCACCAAAAGCAACCTCACAATTTGCAGCAAATCACCTACAATGTATGGAACTTTCATTTATAATAAGCTGCCTGCTAGCATCACCGAAGAAAAATCCTACAAAGCTTTTAGAAAAAAAACTAAGATTGACCCTGTTAAAGGAAAATATTTACAATTTCCATGATTTTCTAAACTTCTTTTAGGTGACTGAAGAAGTTAAATTATATATTATGTAATTTTTTGTAATTTTTAATGTTTCTTTTTTTCTTATTATTATTTTGACCATACACATATGTATTTATAGATCTACGCTGTAAATAAAACTTTCTGATTCTGATTCTGATATGGAAGCGGCATTTTTTGCATTTTCTACATCTCGTAAAATTAGTTTCTAGTAGTAGCAGAGCTCTCTTCTCTTCGTTTTCCGTATAGCCCTTATCATGTTTCTTAAGAGTAGCTGTCATTTCCACTCTATCCTGTGCAATGTGCAATTTAGCTGCGATTGTTGTAGATTCTATATTTTGACAGAAGGTCCTAAAGTGGTTCCTTTTTGTCCTTCTGTTCTTTTTGTTTTTGGTGGTGAGCACGCCGGAGTATTGTAGCAAATTTCCGTATTACTTAACTTAAGTTAAAAAGCTTTTGAAAAGCCTAGGTACTTTTGTTCCTAATGTTGACAAATTTTTGTTACACCATTTTTTATCCTTATGCTCTTTCACGGGTTTTGCCAGGCAGCTGGATTGAAATTCCATGGTGATTGCTACATTTATTTCTCCTACAGCATGCTCTAGTACGGTGTAGTGTTTGGTACTATCACGCACTGTCACTTGCCCTAAGTTATCTTTTAGATTGGAACGAAACATAGGCCACAGCGCTTGTCTGGGATTTTGGATGGGGTGTTTTCCTCATTCGCACCTTCCAGTTCAAACTCTATGATCCTATGGTCTGACATTGAGGGTTCACTTGAAACTCTCCACCTTATAACCAGTTTACTTACATTAGCGCTACCTACCGTAATGTCCAGTACCTCACTCCTGACCATAGTGACTAATGTTGGTTTATTCCCAACGTTCTACACATTCAGGTTTTCTTTAATGAGGTATTTTAAAAGTTACTCATCTCTTTATTCGTGTCCGTGCTGTCCCACATCTCGTTGTGGGCGTTTGCGTCACATCCTACGATGAGTGGCAGCCTTCTCCTAATACAGTGTTCTACTAGCCTTTGTACTTCTATGGGTGGTATGTTGATACCATCTCCTCGCGGTGTCACTACCTCGCGGTGGAAGCCCTCGGTCTTGATAAGGAATTGGAACTAAATCCCGCGTTAGGAATTCTGAGAGATATAAATAATTTAGAATGACGTCTTCCTTTACCCGAGTAAACATGGCAGGGCTGCTCATATCTACGAGTGTGAAGTCTAGGTCGTCTGAGCTGACTTCCTCCTTCTCGACCATTGTGGCTTCAACACATGGAGTGGCCGCTATTGCTGTTTCTTCAACCAAGGAAGTAACCGCGATTGCGGTCGTAACTTCCGAGAGAGAGACCGCTGTAGCTGCCGCTACTACATTTGCATCTTCTTTCGGATCGTGATAATCACGCTCCATCTGGTCCACTAGTTCTGTAGCGGTGAGATACCGCACACTAAGGTTGATTCTCGTGTTTCTTCTCATATGAATCCCACGAATGGCTAGGGAACTAAAGGTCCGCCATGTCAGAGGTCCGCTTGACATGGCAAGGCTTGATACTTTCTGAGGTCGGTTACCCTTGGACACCATCCGGTCCCTTCGGCACGAGTCGCATGACACCTTTGGATTAAGGGTTTGAAAGTTGTTAGTTGTTCGCTCCCAATTGACCGCTTGGCCGGAGTTGATCTCCAGTCAATATCGTCCAATGGTTCATTGCGAAACTAAGCCCCCACAACGCAACAGGGTGACTTCCACGTGGTGGTATCTACATATATGTTTTTGATGATTTATTCTAGATCTGGATATCTGTCTAGAGAAGTGGATGTAGAAGATGTAGTACAAGAGTAATTAATCAAATTGATCAACATTTCTTTACAGATACTAAAATTCATCCAACTGTTTTGTTAGATTTTATTACATAAAATTTTCTCATAATTTGCTGCACAATTTCATTTTAAAAAACAACCTTGTTATTCCACTAACTTGTACCATAATTTATTCTGAAAAATTATTAAAAAAAAATCATATTGTAACTTTGGATTGTTAATGAATTGACTAAAATTATGGCTACAAACATTCCACTTATTCACCTACAATTTATTTAATTAAATTATTCCACAATAATATTCCACAAATTCATTTCTATCCTTTTTTTTCCTTGCAAAAAACTAATATTGCTTAAACAAACCACCGATTCCACTTACCTGTTCAAAAATGTATTCCATAATTTTCTTTTTATCTTGATAAAAGCAAAATTCGTCTAAAACTTTCCTCATATAAACCGACATTCTCACGTACAAACACGATAAATTGTGCCAGTTTTTCTTGTTATTATTTAATAGGTCGTTATTTAATATTTCCTCCCCTTTTTAGTGTGTCGTATGGAAATAGGGAAGCAAATTTCTAGGAAAACGTAAGGACGAAGAGCATAAACATCGTTAACATAAAAGAGATAAATATAAACATGGACATTATCCTTAAAGGAAAACGGTGGATTCTTCCGTAGAAGCGCAGCCATTAACGTTGTGAAAATGCTTAAATTAACTTGGAAGCGTTGAAAAAGCAACGTATTTTGTTTTAAAATGATAATGTAAGTTTTTGATAAATCTTTGCAGCGGGGATTCAATATGAGTTATTTATAATTCCATTTTTTTAAACTCTGTTTAGCATTAATGCGTTATTTTTGTCGGTTTTAAATGGTCCCTTTTAGTATTATTTTTACGTAATATTTTCATTGGTGCGTATGGTGCTGAACATTTTGTTGTAACGCAAATATTTTGATGGTAGTGATAGAAAAAAATGACTTAATTATTTGCATGAATTAATGTTCTTTGTTTTGTTGATTTTCATTTCATTTAAAAAAAATAAATTTACGGTTTGGCAAAAATATAAAATCCGACAGTGCAAACAATATAAAACCTATCACCACAAATTGGCAGTTTTTATATTTATTATTTTCGACATGTTTTTTCCATGATTCATATATTTTAATAAAATTTTCCTGCTCATTTTTCAATTTTATTTCATTAAATTATTAATACATATCTGCCTGGCATCACAAACCAATTTTCGCCTCTAATACTCCATAAGTGAATTTGTAAAACAGGATGAAAGTTAATTACTTATGGGTTGTTTTACTGTTCGAAATCTAGTATTACGATGTGATTCTAATTAAGGTTTTATATTAGTATAATTGTTCATTTTCCATGATTCATATATTTTCATATATTAATAAATTTTCATATATTTTCATAATTAATAAATAATATTTTGCTGTTCATTTTTAAATCTTATTTCATTATATCATTAAAAAAATTCTGCCTGGCATCAGGGACCAAAGTATTCCTCCTCTATCATTTCATAAGTGAAGTTGTAAAAGGGGATAAAACTTAATTACTAATGGGTTGTTTTACTGTACGAAATCTAGTATCAAGATGTGATTCTAATTAAGGTTTTATATTGGCAGAGAAAACTTTTTGCGGAGGAGTGTTTTTTGCGGTTTGGATTGCACGTGAGCCGTATCATTAGTTATGATGTCAGCGGCAGAACCGGTAATAGCCTATAATTTAGCAATTTGAACCGATTTCTTACGGTCATTCGAAATGCCCCTGTAAAAAATTCATTTTAATAGGCGACCCGCTTCTCTCGCCCCCAAACCCCACAAAATCCCATCCTCATAACATTTAAAAAAAACATCCTAGATAATAAAATCAATAGATTTTTTATAGTTTAAATTAATTAACACCTGCTTGTGTAATCGATACAGCTGTATAGACGTCTTGTAATGTAACCAGCGACATTGTAATGCTAATAGGGAACCGAGGATGCAACAACAACAACCAAACCTGGTTGTGTGTTGATGTTTTTCAATGGAAAAAAAGTTTAAAATAAACGTTCGCCTTGAATAAATTTTCTGTGTTTGATTAAATTAAACGCATTTTTTTATGTTGGTAGAGAGCTTGGAAAAATATTACAAGTAGCAACGAATTTCAATGAAAATACGTTAGAGTTGGATTTACATAAACACCAACAACACGCCCATCCTATATGTTACAGTAAAACTGTTGGTTTTATATACAGACAAGACCATATAGCTAACACCCATTGTTGAAATAATTTTATGCAACTTCATGTTAGTACAACTTTATTTTAATATAATTTCATGTTGATATAACTTTATATTGAGGGAATTTGTCTTCTGGTACGAGCAATTTGATAAAACAAGGAATTTCTTTAATGTTATTTATTCTATAAGCTTCTTAGTTCTCCTGTCATAATAATCTTGGACTATTACTGAGATTATTATTTGCATAATTTCGGAATTCGCCAACTCGCCGGGGGCACAAATAATATTTGGATTTAGGCTCACAGTTTCCGATTTTAATGCAGTCTCAATTCAACAAGTACACAGAGTAAATCAGCCGAAGTTCCAAAAGCGGGGCGGGATCAACAGCCCCTGCAGCAGAAGTTTCAAATTACTTCATATTTGATGCTCTTTATAAACTATGTATTTAGTGTACAAGCTTTTCTAATGAATTGAGAATTTTGATAGCGAGGTTCTGGTTAGGGGAAGTTTGTAATTTAATCTAGATGGATTCTATCTAGATAATTACTTACTGCAGAACAATATTTCGTGAATTGTTTACAATGCTTGTTTTGTTTCATCAACAAATTTAATTTTATTTCAAATTTTAGTTCAATGGATTTAAACATGATCACGAATAAAAGGAAATATGCAAGTGATTTAAATTTGCTTGGTTTCTTTACCTCCGATAATTTATGGCCTTTAAATTACATCTAAACCGTTATTTTCTCATCTTTTTTATTTAATTCCTTATAACTTTCAATCAAAAAGTGCAAAATAAGTGTGCGAAATTTGCGAAACCGTTGGTCTAATCAAAGCATGACGTCACATGACATATTATGAGATTTATCAGAGTCGATATTCATACTGTGCTAGACGTATTTGAAAGAAAATTTGTTTTTATTTATATTTCTGTAGTATTTTCCATTACCAAGTGCGATTTCGGTATATACCTAATCACATTAGAAATTATCTGTAGTAATATCCTTAGGACATTGATAATAGACGAGATAATTTTGTGACAATCAAAAGGTCGTTCCTTGGCAACCAAGCAACGAGCTGTTACCAAGCAACGAGCTTAAGAAATTTGTCATAAAATTATTAGGCATTTGTCAATGTCCGAGGGATATTCGGCGGAAAATTTTTTGACTTAAAATTTATAACTCAACACAACGAAACATAACCCGTCTTTCTATCTCATATTGACCGCCCAATCTTTTAGTATCAACGCCAATTCTTCTAAACTTCTATTGTTTAATTCATATTCTCGTTCGCAGCAAAATTCCATAAATAATCCCAAAAATATATTTGTGACTGTAAGTTGTATTTCTGGGATTTTTTTTTGATTAGCGCATTTAAACTTTGAACATTCGCATTGCCAAAACGTGATATTTTGAAATTCATTTGGAATGAAGTTGCACTGAATGCAATTATCAGTGTAATGTTGACAGGATTGGGTGAAATTGTTTCATATGATACAAAATGAAAAAATTTGAATGGTTGTTAGAAGTGTCAAAAAATTTTCAAGAAAATGACTGAAAATGGTTTTGTCAAACATTTGTCTTATATACTGTCTTGCCCGATCTCGTTCCTTCGTTTTGCCTAGTCGAATCTTATATATTATTAAATTTTCTTTAGCCTTGTCTCGTCTTGTTTAATTATCTTACCCTTCTCTAGTCTGGTTTAGCATTGTCCAATCTTTTATAATCTTGTCTATTCCTGCTTAATCTTGGATAAACAAAAAAGCTTATAACTGCCTTATTAGGCTTTTATTCCTATATTTATTTATTTATCTACTTTACCTACTTTTATTTTTTATGTATTTACCAGAAGACCAAATATAATAAAGTAAACTGTCATACATTTTACATCCTAGCATTCTCCATTACCTGTGTGCTCTTTCATTTTTTTCACCCGTCGAAGCAATTCCAAAGCCTTTCCCCTTTAATTTCATATATATCATGTTATAATATAAATAAATTCAATCATGTCAGGTCAATAGTAAAGCAACTGAATGTTTTCATTTTCAAAGGCCTGTCGGCCAAAAGTCTATCGGTCATTAGACATCAGTCAAGTTTGTCGACGAATGATAGTTAATATCGAGAATGTTAGTTAATATCACTAAATTCAGCTTTGATAATGTATGAAATGGATGGTATTGTTTAGTCTTTTTTAGCATTATCTCTACTTGTTTAGCCGCATCTAATCTTCTGTAGTCTTGCCCAATACTGTCTAATCTTGGATTAACAGGTCTAAATATAACCATTTTTAACCTTGTACAGATTTATCCAATGGTGACCAGTGCTGTTAAATATTAGTAATACGACTAATTGGAAGTGATTTCCGAAATCCGATTACGAAAAATCTTTCCGATTTTCGAAAAGGCTTCAATAAAGTCTATTGATTAATAGACATCAATAAAGTGGTTTAATATGAACATGATAAAACATACATAACTCTCTATGAAATTGAGAAACAATGTTTGTTATTCTTGATGATGGCTTTCCGGTACTAGTCATAAAATGGTTTTCTAGCTTTTTAAAATATATAAATAGCGAGAAAATCCTTAACTAATAACAGTATATCTTCTTCTTCTTCGTGGCGCTACAGTCCCATTTGGACCTGGGCCTCCAGTATATTCTGCCTCCAGTCGTCTCGTTGCCTTGCTGTTGTTTTCCAATTACGAACTTTCAATATTTGCTTGACGCTTTCTTCAATGTAGTTTATCAATCTCTGTCTTGGTCGTCCTCTTCCCCTTGCACCCTTCAACCACCCATTATATACTTTCTTTGGTTTTCGGTCTTCACCCATTCTCTCCAAGTTTCACGCCCATTTTAAACTTTGTAATTTTATAAATGCGACAATATCTGTTGTTTATATCTGTTGTTTAATATTTCTGTTTTAAATCGAAATTATATATCGGATTCTCCATTCCCCATTATCTACTACCGGTCCATATATTTTTCTTAGGATTCGTCGTTCCCGTCTGGCTAATATTTTCTCTGAATACTTGGTGATTGTCTATGTCTCACTTCCATATGGCACCACTGGTCTTACAATGGCTTTGTAAATTGTGATTTTTGTTTATTCTTGAGATTGATTTGGACTTAAATATATGAGAAAGTGAGAAATAGGCTCTGTTTCCAGCTAGTATGCGCTGTTGTTTTTCCTGTTTGATATCATTTTCACTATTGATTTGGGATCCTAGACATTTAAATTGTTGCACTACTTCGAAGTTGTTATCTCCTATTATGTAATTATGGCCCAGTCTTCTTCTTTATTTCATCGGCAGTAGTTTGGTCTTTGTTTCATTGACCGCCAAGTCTTCTTCTTGGATTCATCGGACGTAGTTTGGTCTTTGTTTCATTGACCTTCAGTGCGATATTACTGGCCTGTGTTTCCAGTATGCTGGATACTTCTTTTCCTTGTTTCGAATGGGCCTAATTTGGACCACGTTTGTTCAACTATTGGGCTTTGATCTTTGCAAACTATTGTCGCATCTTCTGCCGGTGTAACTCCTTCTGTCCTTCTCTTTTCTATCCAGGGGGTACCTTTACTTCGGGATTTTTCTTGAAATCAGCGGACTTCCTTCATTGTGCGTCTCACAGGCTGTCTGTTTTGGAGATCTGTTATTACCGGTTCTTTAATATCCTTCTTGGCTTCTGTCAACCAAGTGGTACGTACGAACCTTATTGTTTTGCCAGAAGGCGAACAGACGGTTGGTTAGTCGGTTTAGAGGCAATATTGCAACGTGGCCATAGAAAGCTACCCTTTTTTCTTTGCACAGTCAGAGAGCATCTCAATAAGTTCATAGAGCTCAGAGTTATGTCGCCTTCGTAATTCCCCATCTTTCTTTTCCGGGCATAGAATCTTCCTGAGGATTCTCCTCTCTCTGATTTCTCAACCAGACCTCATCGGTTCAAGGAAAGACACTACATGGCATATAGAGCTTCTGGTCGTAAGACTGATGTGTAGTGCCTTACTTTTAGGTTGCGTCATAGGCATTTCTTGTTGTAAGTGTTTTTAGTCAGTCGATAGGCTAGTTCTGACTTGTTGACTCTCTTGGGTAATGATGCTCTTTCTGATAAGTTGGGTTTAATTCATTCGCCGAGATACTTAAATTTCTCAGCCCCCGTGATGTTTCCCTGCTCTGGAAACATCTCTCTGTTTGCTTTTCGAATGTTGGTGAAGAATTCTGTTTTTTGCAACGACACTTGAAGACCCACTTTGGCAGCCTGTTTTCTGAGAATTTATCTACACTGCTGCCATCTCAAGAGAATCAGAAAACAGTGCCATGTCATCTGCAAAGGCCAGGCAATCTACAATCAGTTCATCTTTCTTACATCCCAGGTAGATATTACTCTGAGCACCTAAATTGATCAGTTCCTTGCGCCATTCTCCCATAACCTTTTCAAGGACAAAGTTCAAGAGAAGTGGCGAAAGTCCATCTCCTTGTCTCACTTCAGTTTTTATTTCGAAGCTTTCTGAAATCTCCCCTCTAAATTTAACCTTGGAATAGGTGTTGGTCAAAGTTTAGAGGATGGGTCTGCGGGTTTTGTTCTCTAGCCCTAGTTCCTGGAGTACTTTGCGTTTCTCTATCAATGGAACCGTAGGCCTTCCTAAAATCAACAAAGGTGACGACCACCTTACGGTTTCTCATCTTGCAGTATGCAAGTACAGTTTTAAGATTGAGAATATGTTCAACACAGGATCGGTTCTTCCTGAAGCCCCCCTGGTATTCTCCCAATTGACTATCCAGCTGATTTTCTGCCCTTGTTTGAAACGCCATCGAGAAAATCTTGTATGTTACCGGAACGAGAGAAATTCTACGGTAGATGTTTAGATCAGTAAAATCTCCCTTTTTGTGAGGCGCATCAGAGCAGATTTCCAATCGGGTGGTAATTTCTCTGTTTCCCTGATGTCCTGGATGATCTCGGTTAGCATCCGCACGGCATTGCTTCCAGCGCCTTTCCACAGCTCAGCAACAATAGACTCCTCGCCAGCTGCATTATTATTCTTAAGAAGTTGAATTATCTAGCCAACTTCTTCCAATGAAGGGCGCAGCGAGTTCCCGTTTGATTTTGTTTGTTTATAGTTGAAGTCTTCGCTGTGTGGTCAGTAGGGTTTTCTACCCGGGTACCCGGATCCGGGTATACCCGGATATATTAAATTTTTACTACCCGGGTACTATTTCATTGTCAGACCCGGGTACCTACCTACTTCATAAAAATTCATCAAAATTCTCGGAAAATTATTACTAAGTAGCGCCTTAAAAATATAATTCGCAAATTTGCACTACAGACAACTAAAATAACTCCAAAGAAGGCGTTGAGTTTTTCGCAAAAATGTAGTAAACTTCTGATTAGGTTATTTCGCCATGTTTTATTTCTATTTCGTTGTAGTTTGATTAAAATATTGTTCGGTGAACGGTGAGTAATTGAATTTTTTATTATTGATACAAAATAAAAAGTTTTATCTAGTGGATAGCTAACCAATAAAATTTTACTAAACGATGGTTTACTTTTCGTATGCAAAATAGATAAACCTGTTTCTGGAATACGGAAATATATAAAAAAAGATACAGAAGGAATCAGTACAATGTTCAATATGCCCAAAAATACTATCCTATAAAGGCTCTTCAACAAGTGTTTTATTAAAACATTTAGATAAAGTACACAAAATAAAGATTGAAAAACAAAACTTTACGTTCGAAAAAGAAGTCCCCGACATCGTCTTCTCAATCTGAATCTGAACAAAGTTCAAACCTAGCTCCAGAAAGTCCGCGAATAACAAATGTTTATCATCTTTGTACTAAAATTTCGGAAATTGTTGCACGCTTGGTTGCACAAGAAGGTATTTCCATTCGGGCCGTCACTCGTAGTAAATTCATCCGAGAAGCTTTTCATCATAAACAGCAAACTCTACAGAACAATGGAACTAGCTCCTAATTAATTAATGAGAACAAGACTGTTTAATTATGTGGCTGATTGTACTATAGGTTAAGGAGACTTATTGACATACTTCTTACGTAATAAAATAAAATATTATTATAAGAAATTGTCTCTTTTTCTGCAAAAATTGCAAATACCCGGGTACCCGGGTATATTAAAAAATAATACCCGATACCCGGGTATTAAAAAAAGTCTGGTACGCGAAAACCCTAGTGGTCAGTGAGTAGATTTTTAAAGTACTGAGCCAAAAGGTGGCAGTTGTCCTTGTCGTTATAAGCCAGTTTGCCTTGTGAGTCTCAGAAGTGGAGGCTTCGTGGAGTGTATTTTCTGAGTGTCTGCTTGAAGGTTCCAAAGAAATCTCTGGAGTTATTCTTAGAAAAGCTCTCTTCGATTTGGGTTAGTTGGTGTGAAGGTTCGTTTGGTTCCTCGAATTATCTTGGCTGTAACCTTTCTTTGTTCCAAAAATGTATGCCAATTTTCCTTGGTCTTTTTATAATTCAACTTCACCCAGGCTGTCTGTCTTTGAGCTATTGCATTGTCACAGTCTTCAGTCTACCATGGATGCTTCTCCTTCAGTTGGTCCTGGCTGTTTAGCTTCTTGACTGTTCTTGAGCCGCTCTACGTCAAATCTTACCATTTTGGAGGTTCTGTGAATCTAGTGTTTCTAGGCTGAAGTCTTATTTTGATCTTTGAGAGGTAGTGGTCAGTCAGTGAGTCCAGATTGGCGCTTCTTAGTACCTTCACGTTTTGTATTTCGTTTTAAGATTTTCGTGAAATGGCCACATTATCTATCTGGAATTTACCCAGGTTCATATTAGGTGAAATTCAAGTCTTCTGCTTCCTTGGCAAGTGTTTGAAGGCTGTAGACTTCCTGATCAACCCAAAAGTCCTACACAGATCCACCAATCGTTCTACGTTGCGGTTGGTTTGCTTATGCGTAGGATATTTGCCCACTATGTTTCTGTATTTTTTCTCTATTCCCAATTGGGATGCTGAAAAAAAAATTATCGATTTTTTTTTAAGTATTTTAAAACCTTATTGTAAATAATTTGGATGTTCAATGCGAAAAAGTTGAAATTTGGTTTATTCAATTAGTTATAAAGAATTTAAAAGTGATAAAATTATAAATTGCTATTAGTGAAACATCAGAACATATTAAATTTCTAAATTAAAGGTTATTGCACTTGGTCAACAGTAAATTTGAAGTGAAAAAAATCAAATTTGAAGTGAATTGACAAAAAAATGCACGAGTTAGAAATTACCTTTGCTACGTCACACCGTGTTTTCGGCCTTTTTAACTTTTTAATTACAACGAAAAAAACAAAACAAAACATTGTTTTGTTATAAAACTTATATAAGATATTTCGATTTAAAAAAAAAAAAAAATTCAAATACCCAATTGAGCATTGCAGTCACCAAGCAATATGGCTGTGTGCCTCTCTGGAAGTTTAGAGATAATATCTTCTATGTCTCATTTGCTGAATACTTCATTGATTTCACGTTCTGTTCTGGCCACTAGATTAATATCGGCTGCGTAGGTAATTATTTGATGTGACTTTGTATTATTGTGCTGTTGAGGTTATCACTGGTGTTTCTTATTGCCTTCTCTAATGCAATATTGAATAGTATCGGTGAAAGTCCATCTCGTTGCCGCACTCCTTTAGTGGTTGAGAGTCTGTCTAAAGTCTGCAGGCGTTGAGTATATCATTATTGTTCTGGTTAATATTAGTAACTTGCTAAATATGCCAGGAGCTTTCATTATATTATATAGCCTATTCTTGTCTATACTGTCGTAGGCTTCCCTGAAGTCAATGAATAGCCCATTTATTGGTACATTAAACTCACATGATTTTTTCTAGTATTTGTCGGGTGGTGAAGATCTGGTCAATAGTTGATCGTCCTTCTTTGAAACCTGCCTGATGCTCCCCAATGATTTCCTTTCCATATTGTGTTATTCTTTGGCGTAGTACACTTGAGAATATTTTATGTTCAGCGATATTCCTCTGTAGTTGTTACAGCTATATTTGTCACCTTTTTTGTAAACGGGACATATGATCGCCGTGCTCCATTCTTCTGGGATTATTTCTTCTTTCCATATGATGGTAATCAGTGTATTTGTTAGTATTAGAATTTGGCTAATGTTCCCCCTCCGTTTCTTAATAAATCTGCCGAGATAGTATCTATCCCACGTGCCTTGTCGTTGTTTAGCTTTCGTATGGTTTTAACTACTTCTTCGTAAGTGGGGTCTGTTATTAGAGGTCGTGCCATTAGTCTTTCTTCCTTTTCGTAGGTTCAATAGGTTCGCAAAATGCTGACGCCTGAAAGTCTTGTCTGGTGTTTCTTAATATATCATATATCCTCTTGACTTCTTTCCTTCTATGTGATTCTTCTAGTTCTTGTATTTGGGAATCCAGCTGTGCTCTCTTCTTTCTAGTCATCAGTTGCTTTGTTTTCCTTTTTAGTTCCTCATATTCTTCTCTTCTATTTCCTGTTGGCCTTTGGATAAGTTTACTTCTGGATTAATTTCTTTTCTCTACTGCTGTTTTTTGCAATCCTCATCCCACCATGCTACCTTTGACTTTTTCGTTCTATACCCAACTTCTGTTTCTGCTGTTTTTATGATATCTTCCTACCTTTGTTCTATTGCAGTATTCTCCAACCTTTGCAACCCGCGGAACCATTTTTTTTTAATTTTCTTTTTATGGAACCCTATGTTCAGTAACAGTTTGATTAAAGGGGAAATCGCATTATATGTTACGAACAAGGTTCGTCCCTGCATTTCTTATAAAAAAATTTTAAAAGTCTCATAATAAATAAATTTGCATCTATTCAAACAAAATTATAACTTCATATAAAATATAAAATACTTGTACTATACATACATAGAAATGAAATTATAATCAAAAAAAAGAAATCTTAAAAAAATTAATTACTTCGTTGTGTTTGTTTATTACTGCATTATTTATCAATATCTGGTTGGATCGGTGTTAATTGGAGACGCATATCATTTTCGGCATCAAGTCGATTTCTATACATAGTTTTTGTAGCGAAGTATGTGGAAAAGGATTTCTCACAGAGATAAGTTGTTTCGAAAGGCATCCATTCCTTAACAGCGCGTTTGGAAATTTCCGGATATTCTTCCCATAATTTTATCCAAAATGAGCCAATGCAATCCGGTCCAAATGTAAATTGTAATGCAGTGTCGGTACATATATCTAGAAATTGCTCTCTTTCCTTAATTGCCAAGGTATCCACATCACAACACTCATTAATAGTATATTAAAGGACGAGTTGAGATTTTTATTTGTGGTTCCCAGATCATCCTACAATAGGGCAAATACTCTGGTTTTAGGGGTCTGGATTTTAATAAAATTAACCATCTTAACGGCCTCATTGAGAACTTCTGCAATGCTTTTGGTGTCCGTTTAACAGCGAGAGCATGACGATGAAGACAGCAATAGCTGGCTTTTATGTCTAAAACTAGTTTCCTTAAACGTGCTATTACGCCCTTTATAATACCAACCACAGCTTTAGCTCCATTAGTGCATATATGGTGGCATTAATTCCAAGAAATTGAATGTTTTTCAAAATATGCATTAAGTAAATTAAATATTTCTTCATCTGTTGTTTGAGTTGGCAGAGCTTTGCGCAAAAAAGCATATCTTCCTAAAAATTGGATTCGTGCATGTATCTCACGAAAACTAACAAAATTGCTAATCCAGCCACATCTGTAGATTTGTCTGTCCATTTGCAGACTGAATCCATCTTATGGATTTTTCAAACGACTTACTAGTTCCACTTCGCAGTAATCTGACATATCTTTAATTCGTCATGAAATCGGCGTATCAGACAATTGGACGAGGTCAATTTTGTTTTCAATTTTTTCGCCGATCATGCATTTGGTTAAATCTTTTGGACAAGCTTTAATTATTTTTTCTACAATAGTTTGAGCTTCGCGCAAACTTACTAAATAAGACGCATTTAGAACATTTTTATTATCATCACGAACATACCTTTCAAATGCATTCTTTCTCTGCTGTAGTTCAAGACGTTTTCTTTTGAAATATTCGCTTTTACCATTTAAAGTCGGATGTTTATTTTCCAAATGACGCTTTAACTTTTCAGGATTTAAACTGCTGTTGTTGACTACTTGCCCACATACCACTCAAAACACATTTGGCTCATTTTTATCACCAATCCAGGTAAATCCAAAATTCAAATAATCGTTATTATACTTTCGTATTTTTCGGATAGTAGATCCTGGTTTATTTTCTTCTTCAATATTACCCGTCAGCTCCAATATTGGCGGAAAACTGGTGGAATTTTCAAGAGAGCGAGAAGCTTGTTCTTTGGAATTTGATTCCAATTTCCCAGTTTTAAGTCAATTCTGCATTCAATTTCTAAAGGATTTTAGGATAAGTTAAAACAAAACTCAATTTTTTATAAAATAATTAACTTACTACCGTTTGCATTTGTAAGACTTGAAATGAATAGTTCCAATATGAAACTTCAATCAACGCACGTGTTCCAGAGAGCGGCTCAACGCATCGTCTGTAGTTGTAAACGCCGCGCCGGTTAAAGTTCAGATTTTTTTGGATCGATTCGCAGAACCCCTGGATGTTTTAGTGGAACCCTAGGGTTCCATGGAACATCGGTTGAAGAACACTGTTCTATTGTTATATTGGTTTCAGCCGTCTCTAGCTCTGTCATACGTTCTTTGATCCTTTGTTGGTATCTCTCGTTCACTTTCTCGTCTTTTATATTATCCGTGTCGAAACGTCTTGTTCCTTTCGTGGGTATTGCTATTGCCTTGTCGATTTTTTTGCTCAGTGTTACCTTGACTAGCATGTGATCGGACTCTGATATTGCTCCTCTCATTGTTTTATATGCAATAACAGTATATGCATTTAGTAAACAATGGAGGCGTTCAAACAGGTCAAACACTGCCAACAGTATTTATATTTTGTACTAAGTTATGGTGAAGTAAAATGTGAATTAAACAATTGAAAAAAATGATGTATGTTCTGTATTATCATGATCAAAATTTTAAAGGAAAGTTCAAAAAACTAGTGAATGAGACGTGTTTCTGGTTTCTGTATATGTTGAAGTATAAAATTTAGTTAGTGCATACATCCACCAGTCAATGTATACTTCTACGTATATTTTTGAATAAGTATCTATTGAAAAATAAGATGCATACTATATCTAGTTAAAGTTGGGGTGTAATGTTAGTTCGCCTCCCCGTGGTGCACCCTGGATAGCGTTTTATTTCATAAAACGTGAACCAAATGAACTAACAGCAGCTGGCAACCAGACAAACCTATGGTTCTCCTGGTTAAGATCATGACAATGCCCGAGAACAACTGCGGAGCTGAAAGAAAAGTGGGCAAGACAGTGGGCTTTTCTGAACCACTGACAGATTCAGGAATGCCCACTGAGGTCCTACCGAGGACACCTTAGCAGCTCCTGAACGCAACCGACAATGCAATCGAATATATAATATCATCTTTTAATTGTATTTCTATATCAATACTGTGACGAGCCATACGCTAAATAATTAAAAGTATACAATTCCGCGATAATGCTTACTTTCACGGGAAGACATTAAATAAAATTTGAATGTGTTTAAATTTTCTAACCTTAAAATATCATTTTTTTATTATTACGTTAAGGAGGCTCTAGCGAATCCCATGTTAAATATTTTTTATAAGTTTAAGCTTTGAAACTTTTTATACATGCAGATAAATACTTTGTATATGTCTTATCAAAATTTGAAAGTGATCCACCATTTAGTTAATCAAAAAAAAAAATCAAAAATGATGCTTTTTCAATTCTTATACACAAGCTCTTATGGCTGTTAAGCTTCAGTCACGTCTTTATTCACATTTTTAAATATTAATTTCGAAACTTTAAGGAATAAAAAACTGTATGCAATATACTTAGGTAATTGTAAAACACGATAACATTAAAGCAATGTGGCGTTATCGATGTAACTATTTAAATAATTAAAGTTAAAAGTTAAAGTTTTTTATTTTGAATCATGTTTATCGACAATAATTCACATGACGAATGGTTTGGCAGCGTGGCGAGAACAGCTGAGAGAAAAGAAAAAGAGGGAAACATAGTAATATAGAGAGAAAAAATACACTCGACTCCTTTCAACTACTATTCTTTTCTCTCTCTGTACTATAAACTTTCAAGATACAACAAAGCGCTGTTGCCAGTACTTTTTATTATACCGTATAAGTCAAAAATAACGAAGTCATTTTATAACTCTATTTTAATAGGTAAATAAATAATAATTACCAATTTTTAAATTTCTTATGTTATTATAAATAAAAATAATTATTTTTAATAACTATTAGGACATTTAAAAATATAGAAAAATTTAAACACTATTTTGACTCATTAGTTTCGCTTAAACTTCCTTAACAAGGAAAAACATTTTAAATTAATTAATTTATGTTATTGTAGTTATTATAAATTAATTAGCATATTTAAAATAAGATTAAACGTAATAGAGGCAAAGGTGATTTTTAAGTCTGTTTACAAAATAAGGAAGACTTCCTCAGGCTACTTAGAAATATCCCTATATTTGTAAAATAAAAATAAGAAAAAAATACAAATATTTATTAAAATTATTTGTAGCAAAATGGCATATAGAATTACAAAGTAGGTTGCTTTAACACAGGAACATTTCTTATTTTTGCAATTTAATTTACAATTGCATTTCTTAGAAACCTGGCCAGACCATTGGTTATTTTGGAAATTTACCGCAAAGGTAATTCTCCCTCAGGAACTTCTTCTTTAATTAGCTGTGGACAAACTCTAAATTCTGATCTAGAATAAAGACCTTTGATGGCTCCACTACGTCTCCCCAATTGGAAATAACCATTGGAAATTTTCGACAAAATAGATGCTAGAATTGATGGAGCATCTCCATTGCCCCGGTCAACATCGGGTACTTTTACTTTTATACAGTATATACTTATACTGTAGCTTCAGAGTGTGTTAAATCAGAAATATGCTGTATTCTATTGGATTGAATTTGAAGCTCTTCTTGCGCTTTTTGTCCGTCTTGGTGAATAATGTTTTGTAGTGAACATAAACAACATATAACATAAACAAGACATAACACGCCTTAATAAACCATATAACAAATAATGGTTGGAGTTCCATTTCATACTCTTTACATTTATTCAATATTATCTGTTATTTGCAATGGTTACTGGTAATTATTATTTATATTTGGTAATGCTTCACATTCTTCTCACACACATTTTTCTCATTTCTTCTTCATTTATTTTCATCATCTTTATTTTCAATTGTTAATTCTTTACACACTATATATATTTCACTATTTAATTCCGTAATTAGTTCATTTCCAATTGCATGTTCATGCTGCAACATTTCAAGTTCTTCCTCAGTTCCTCTTAAAAAATAAATATCTTATAGTAATATAGTCCTACGAATACTTACTAATACTAATTTTAAATATAAGTTAAAGAGTGTATAAATTATTCCTGAAAACTATTATTGAAAATAATTTTTGTATACATTGCCTGAATGATTCAGGTAATGTATGCTTTACCAGTCACTGTATATACCGACTGAGTTAACGATTTGACTGTAACATATACATGGTGGGCCATTGAAAACGAAACAGAGGGATTTTCGGATAGTTAAAGATGGTTTCTCAAAAAACGTTCGGACACGTCAATTTTGTTTGTGAGGGGCACAACCTTTTACAAGAAATTTTTTAGCCAAATCACTTAACTCCTTCGCGCTGGGACCATAACCCCTATAATTTTAAATGACACGGTGGGGTTAGTGATACCTCATTTGGAAGCCCTTTTTGCCCTGAATACTAAACGGTTAAAATTTTCCAAATTTATTGATTTGTTGTCGAGATTTCAATTTCAAGTTACGAACGCGTCCCATTGTTCAATCTGTCAAAAAACACAATTCAACGGCAGAAAAGATTTTTGTTATTTTAGCAAATGCTCAAATTGTGCCCCACCAAATTCCATACAAAAATACAAATTCCGTTCGAAACGTACTCTTACATTTTGGAGGATCTGTGGCGTAATTTGACGGCATTCTTCAATAATGCGTCGACTTAACTCCCCCAGAGAATATGATTATTTTTTTGCATAAATTCTACGCTTTAGATGACCCCACAAGAAAAAGCCCAGAGAACTTAAATCAGGTGAGCCTGCCATGAGGACCTCTTCGTCCATTCCATTGTCCCGGGAAAACTTTGTCCAAAACTCCCAAAACAGCCTGCCTATAATGTGGTGGCGCTCCATCTTGTTAAAAAGTCAAATGGTCTTCTAATAAACGATCACCATTTTCTTTCAACGACATAAACTAAAAACGCATTCATAATTTGAAATTAAATAATCTCGAAAACAAATCGATAGATTTAGAAAATGTTTGCCGTTTAGTATTCAGGGCAAAAAGGGCTTTCAAATGAAGTATCCCTTACACCATCGTATCATTTAAAATTTTAGGGGTTGTGATTTGGCTACAAATTTTATTGTAAAAGGTGTCCCCTTCACAAACAAAATTGACGTGTCCAAACGTTTTTTGAGCAACCATCTTTAACTATCCGAAAATCCCTCTGTTTCGTTCACAATGGCCCACCTTGTATGTAGTAAATAGGGCCCGGATTAATATGTAAATACATTATTTGGAATGAGAAAATGTAATCTTTATTTTCCATGTTTTCCATATTTTTCCATATATTAAAGGAAAGTTCATATTTTACAAAAAAATATTAAAATCATCCATATTGTTATTGTTTTTCGACGGAACAGCAATGTACAAAATTGAAATTTGCGCCACTTTGATATCGCGCTTGCTACTATATTGTGTGTTTACACTGTGTTTTTATGTATTCGCGTCCTTTCTAGACAAAAATACATACCTACCTACTTATTTAAACATATCTACCTACTTATTTGAGCAAAAATGCCCAAGAATAAACAACCATTGCAGTTCAGATTGGAAAAATATATCGAAGATTTTCCAAATCAATCTTTGAGTACTGATGGGAAAGTACTGTATTATAATGTCTGTGAAAAATCTGTATCGACTGAGCAACGTGTTTTAATATCGCAACACGTATCTAGAGCAAAATATAAGGTAAATATTACAAGGAAGAATAAATTTATGCAACAACTTTTTCCTAATGCAATGGCGAGCTGCTCTCAAAGTTCTACTTTCTGTAAAGAATTGTATTATGCTATGATGTGTACAAAGCTTTATGGAAATTAACCAATCCTGTTTATAAAAATGTCTTAGAAAAGTACACGGACAAACATATTCCTGTTGAATCCACACTTAGGAAAAATTATGTAAGTGGTATTTATGAAGATTGTTTAGTTTTGATTCGTGAAGATATTCAAGATGGTCCCATATGGGTTGCAATCGACGAAACTACAGATACTCAAAGTCGTTGCATAGGCACCGTGATTTATGGTCGTCCATTTGAAGACAGATCCAGCAAATGCTTTTTATTGGCGTGTGAAGAACTTCCTAAATGCAATCACCAAACATCAGCGAAGCTTTTTTAATGATGCTATGGGTGTTTTGTGGTCTAATGGAATTAAACATGAACAAGTTTCCTTGTTACTTACGGATGCTGCTCCTTATATGGTTAAAGCAACAGATGCTCTTAAAGTTTTATATCCCAAAATGATCCATGTAACGTGCATAGCATATGGTATAAATAGATTAGCCGAATACATAAGGTCAGTTTAAAAAGGTTGATAGTTTATTATAAAATGTGAAGAAAATCTTTTTGAAAGCACCAAACAGAATCTGCAAATTTAAAGAGATGTATGAGCCAGTGTTGACACGTTGGGGTACATGGCTGACAGCAGTTGAATACTACACTCATCATTTTAATGAAATAAAAACAATTATGAATTAGAAGACGAGGCTGCTTGTATTTTAGTGTCAATAATATTGGTCTACATAAAAATCAATTATTGTTTTTTATCACAGCAGATAAAGGCATTAGAAAATCCTTCAACATCACTGAACGGCAACCTGAAGATTATTAATTGAATAGAAAAAAAGTGCAGAAGGCCTCGCTGCTGACTTGTTTAAAGAAAAATTAAGTAATTTTTTGGAAAAAAAATAAAGGATACCCTAAAAAAATTAACAGCATGCTGGGCGGAAGATTAGAAGACAACCTAGACGTGCCCCACTTGCAGAATTGTGCAAATTTAACTATGCTCCATGACAGCCTGTGATGTTGAAAGGTCATTCAGCCAGTACAAAGCATTATTTCGACCAAACAGTTTTGTATACTGCAATAGTTTCAAAGATGTTAATGAAATGGAAGGTGAATAAAATTGTTGTTATTTATTTATCGCATTAAACCGTTTTTTCGTTAAACTATACTATAAAGTTATTGTTATTTTTAACTCCATATTTTTCAATATTTTAGATTTTTTGGTCCATATTATATGTACATATTTTGTAATTTTTAATGCATATTTATCCGAGCCCTAGTAATAAATGAATGAGATATTTTTGTTTGAAATTTGATGAATTTTCTTTTAAAGTTTTGTGTAACAATTTATGAAAATCAGAGAATCAATTACTTTTAATAAATAATTTCCACCCAAAAAAGAAACTTTGTATATTAATTGGGTAATTAAATTCCGGCCTTTATTGTTTCAAGAAAAAACAAATCGAGAACATGCCGACTAATCAACTTTCTTTTTTCCATGTGCTTCTTGCTCTTGTTGTTCTTCTTCATCGCAACTGAGTTTATTATGAGTTATGTCCGCGTTTATTACGAATGGGTTAACACGAAAGTTGCGCAATAAATAAAAGTCTTGTGTGGAGGTTGTACCCCAAGGCTTAATAATTAATACAAAATTCCGAAAGAAACAATTGTGACAAGGGATTGTTTTTGGTTTAAGAGCAATTTTTGTCAAACTAAAATTTGATTAGAAATTTTGATTAAAATCTAATAATGCGTTTAAATTAGAAAATTCTATAATGTATCAAATTAATAATCTGACTGGCTTTAGTTAGGGGGATGAGAAAACTGTGTAAAACTAACTAAGTGATGTGTATTAAGTTTGAGGTACCTTAAGGGTACTTTGGATACCTTATAGATTATGGCAGGTTGTCGGCTCGATATAAGAAAAGACGGCGGAATCCATTAGCCAGCGCGCCGCACAATTAAAGCTCTGCGGTAATTAATCTCGCCGCGGGGGGCTCGCTAGTGCGGGGGGCTTTCGGCATAATATACATTCGACAGTCATCTCTGATCAGACCTTTTCAGGTATTTTATTAGTTTTTTTTTCCAGTTCTAAGGCTAAAAAGTCTGTCGAAATAATTTGTATTAATGGCTTGCACAAAATTATTATTTTTTCGTAATAAATTTTAATAATTTACTAGGTAATTAAGAAAGCACTTAAATTATGTATTGAAAATGATTTTTATTAATTACAAATAAGAAATCATATTTTTTTATTTATCTATAATTCAAAATTATTTATAATAGATAACGTATATGTCAAATCATGATTTTAGAAAATTTGAATAATATTTCGTTTAAAACGAATTACACCGGTCATCTTAAATTTTGTGCATGAGGTATTAGAGTATGCAATTACTACAGATTGGTCCGAAAATAATTATGTTCATAACAAAGTCTTGTAGCCGTGTATACCGGAAACATGTTATACAAGTTTTAACTTTGTTTCGGGGTTAATTATCAACGCGATAGACATAAAATCAATAGATAACAAGATATCGTATAGAAAGTTTAATTCTCCTATAAGTTATATTTGAAATATTATTCAAAACTTTGCTTAGTTTTCGAGTTTTTTTCGCATTTTTTGAGATACAAAAATTAGAACTAGCTTTGTTTTAGTTCTTTGATTCTTTATTCAAAAACAGAATTTGGCAAAATTTAAGTTTGTTTCAAGGTTTTTTTATAGAAAAAATAATTCTGATCAAATTTTATTCCAAGGGTTTTTCAGAATTTCGGCGGTTTCCAAAAGTTATTTACGCGTATAATGTTTGGTATAACCAATTTGTATAACCAAGTAAAGTTGGGTATAACCAATTTGACCGACAAAATTTCACTAAGTAACAAGATTTATTATAGGAAATATTCTTATTATATTTTTTACATTTCTTCTTCTTCTTTCGAATAGGCCTACTTTGGACCACGCTTGTTCAACTGTTGGGCTTTGACCTTTGCCCAGTATTGTCGTATCTTCTGCCTGTGTAACTCCTTTCTCTCTTCTGTCCAGGGGGTACCTTTCCTTCGAGGTTTTTCCTGAAATCCACAGACTTTCTTTAGGGTGCGTCTCACAGACTGTCTGTTTTTGAGATCTATTATTCCCAGTTCTTTAATATTCTTCTCGGTCTCTGTCAACCAAGTAGTACGAAGCTTCTTGTTTTGCCAGAAGGCGAACAGACGGTTGGTTAGTCGGGTTGGGGGCAATCTTGCAACGTGACCATAGAAAGCTACCCTTCTTTTCCGGGCACAGTCAGAGAGCATCTCAATATGTTCGTAGAGCTCAGAGTTATGCCGCCCTCGGAATTCCCCATCTTCCTTTACCGGGCCTAGGATCTTCCTAAAGATTATCCTCTCTCTGATTTCCAATTTCTCTATTAGACCCCTTCGGTTGAAGGAACGACACTCCATGGCATACAGGGCTTCTGGTCGTAAGACTGATGTGTAGTGCTTAAGTTTCAGGTTGCATGACAGACATTTCTTACTGTAAGTGTTCATAGTCAGCCGATAGGCTAGTTCAAACCTGTTGACTCTCTTGGATAATGATGCTCTTTCTGATAAGTTGGGTTCAATCCATTCGCCGAGATACTTAAACTTCTCAGACATCTTGATGTTTCCCTGTTCTAGTAACATCTCTCTGTTTGTTTCTCTGTTGTTGGTGAAGAATTCTGTTTTCTCCACCGACACTTGAAGACCCACTTTATCAGCCTGTTTTCTGAGGCAGTTTACTTGCATTGTTGCCATCTTAAGAGAATCAGCAAACAGTGCCATGTCATCTGCAAAGGCCAGGCAATCTACAACCAGTCCATCGTTCTTACGTCCCAGGTAGATACCACTCTGAGCACTCAAATTGTTCAGTTCCTTATGCCATTCTCTCATAACCTTTTCAAGGACACAGTTGAAGAAATGTGGGGAAAGTCCATCTCCTTGTTTCACTCCAGTTTTTATTTCGAAGCTTTCTGAAATCTCGCCTCTAAATTTAACCTTGGAATGGGTGTTGGTCAAAGTTTCTAGGATAAGTCTGCGGGTTTTATTGTCTAGTGCTAGTTCCTGAAGTACTTTGTTAAGCGTTTCTCTATTAATGGAATCGTAGACCTTCCTAAAATCAACAAAGGTGACGACCACCTTGCGGTTTCTCATCTTGGAGTATGCAAGTGCAGTTTTAAGATTGAGGATCTGTTCAACACAGGATCGGGTCTTCCTGAGGCCCCCCTGGTACTCTCCCAGTTGACTATAAAATTTATTTTCTACCCTTGTTTGTAACGCCTTCGAGAGAATGTTGTATGTTACCGGGACGAGAGAAATTCCACGGTAGTTGTGTATATCAGTAAAATATCTCATTTTATGAAGCGGATGGATCATAGCAGATTTCCAATGGGGTGGTAATTTTTCTGTTTCCCAGATGTAATGGATGATCTCGGTTAGCTTGCGCACGGCATTATTTCCAGCACCTTTCCACAGTTCAGCAACGATAGAGTCCTCTTAAGCTGCCTTATTTTTCTTAAGAAGTTGAATGATGTGGCCAACTTCTTCCAATGAAGGGGGAAGCGAGTCCGGGTTTGGTGTGGTTTGTTTATAGTCGAAGTCTTCGCTGGGTGGGTCACAGTTGAGTAGATTTTTAAAGTACTGAGCCAAAAGGTGGCAGTTGTCCTTGTCGTTATAAGCCAGTTTGCCTTGTGGCTTTCTGAAGTGGAGGCTTGGCGGAGCGTATTTTCGGCGTGCTGGAAATCTCTGGAATTATTCTTAGCAAATCTCTCTTCAATTTGGGTTAGTTGGTTTTGTTTGAAGGTTCGTTCGGTTCCTCGAATTATCTTTGCTGTGTAAAAAACCTTTCTTTGTTCCAAAAATGTATGCCAATTTTCCTTGGTCTTTTTAGAATCTGACTTCACCCAGGCTATCTGTCTTTGGGATATTGCATTGTCACAGTCTTCAGTCCACCACAGATGCTCCCTTCCTCTAGCGAGAGAGGCGAATTCATTGGCCGCCTTGACAAGAGTGTCCTTCAGTTGGTTCCAGTTGTTTAGGTCTGTGTTGTTGAGTCTCTGACTTAGTTCTTGACTGTTCTTGAGTCGCTCGACGTCAAATCTTACAATTTTGGAGGTTCTGTGTAATCTAGTGTTTGTAGGCTGGAGTCTTATTTTGATCTTTGAGAGGTAGTAGTCTGAGTCCAAATTGGCGTTTCTTAGTAGCTTCACGTTTTGTATTTGCTTTTGAGATTTTCGTGAAATGGTTACATGATCTATCTGGAATTCACCCGAGTGGGTATTAGGTGAAATCCAAGTCTTCTGCTTCCTTGGCAAGTATTTGAAGGCTGTAGACTTCATGATCAACCCAAAAGTCCTACACAGATCCAACAATCGTTCTCCGTTGCGGTTGGTTTGCTTATGCGCCAGATAATTGCCCACTATGTTTCTGTATTTTTTCTCTCTTTCCAATTGAGCATTGAAGTCACCAAGCAGTATAACGATGTGCCTCTCTGGAAGGTTAGAGATAATATCTTGTAAATCTTCCCAGAATTTATCAGTTCTCTGGATTGCGTCTGTTGTCCTGGTTGATTGGGGCATGTACATTGACTGTACTGTAGCCCTTGTTTGCGCATTTACGAAAGAGGATGGATACACGGCTACTCGGGGAGGTAAAGTCGGTGACTGAATCCTGTATCCTGTGACTGATTATAAATCCTGTACCTAAGTGGGGTACGTGCTTTATTACCCGCTGACCCACTTTTCCTTCGAGAATTCTGTATCCTTGGGACTCGAAGGCATGTTCGTCCGTAAATCTTGTTTCCTGTACTGCTGTCAGTATTATGTTGTGTCGTGTTGGTGAATCAGTCAAATGTTTCAGTTTACCCACTTTTAGCAGTGAGTTGGCATTAAATGTTGCGAAGAAGCCTTGCCGTCTTGGTCTGAGTTTACGTTTACGTTTAAAGCATGTTGGTGCGGACTCCCCAGAATCCGAAGGTCCGCTAACGTTGCCATAGGTGACGGTGGATTGGTTGCCACCTGGAGTAGTGCATTTAGAGAGATTTTCCTTCATGCTCATTTGAAGAATATTCTTCATGGGACAGTGGCGAGCCACTGTCCAAGATACTACCCAAGTTGTTAGCTTGGGAGGCTTATTATTCGGGGGGGTTGTCACCCCTCGACAGGTCGCCTTCACTATGACTAAGGAGTCCTGTCCACCCCACAATTGTTTACATTTATTATAGGAAATGATATTGTTTTATTTGAATTTTTTTTAAATTTTGTTTAGTTTCCGTGTTATTTTCGAATTTTTGGGACCAGATAAATGTGAAACAAAAAATGATTTGACGCTATTCAGGGTTGATTATTGAAGTATGTTTTACATAAACAAAGACATGTTTTTGAATTAATGTCCAAAAGGTTTATATTTTGGAGAAAATGTGGAATTAACCGGTGACAATAGAACAATGAAAGAACAAACTGTTTAAATTTTTTACTAGCTACTATCTTCGACGATAATTAAATGTTAAATCGCAAATCAAATCAAGACTTACGAAATATTAACTTTACTTACTTTCTTTATTCTAAGTTTTCTAATGGAAAATTTGATTTTAAGTCTTATTTGAAATGTTTCTCAAAATTTAGTTATTTTCGAATGTTTTAGACAAGCAAAAAATAGACAAAAAAATAAAATTTGAATTTGTTTCAAAGTTAATTACCACTAACTTAACAGACAAAAAAATCACTAGATAACAAGATTTCTTATAGAAAATTAAATTTTCTTCAAGTTTTGTTCCAAACATTCACCAAAATTTCCTCCCGTTTCCGAGTTATTTTCGCGTTTTTAAGATCATTATTATTTTTTATTTCGAGTCCGAAATCATTCCATTTAAAGTTTTTCTGCCCAGTACCGGGCTACGTCTATGTCATTTCCATTTGCAATCCACATCTAATGGATGGAGCACGTTGCAGGGCATAATGTGCATCCCAGCAGACGGCCCATGTTTTGTATCTCTCCACACATTCACAGAGGCATTGTTGGTCTTCCTCAATTTTCCACTTTAGTTTGTTTCAGTCCAAATTTGACTCCGCACAGATGCTTTCGTTGATAGGGAAGCTGTCGGGCGGTTCCACGGTGGCTCATTGAAGAAAATTTTTCCTTGATTTGAGCCTTTTACGTTTAAGAACATGGCGATCGTCGAAGGTTTGCTTAAATTTTTCTACGTACTCTATACCAATTCTTCTTTCACTTGGTTCTGCGAAGCCCGCTGCTTTGTACATTTAGTTGATTGGTGTTGGTTTCATGCAGTCAGTAATAATCCTGCAAGTTTGAATTAAGGCGATGTCGACCTGTTTTGCATGGCTTCATCTGCACCAGACTGGGCAGGCATATTCTGCAGTTAAAAAACAGAAGGCTTGCGCGGATGTTCTCAAGACTTGAGGTTTTGCACCCTATTTGCTTCCGGCTAGTTTTTGTACAAGGCTATTTCTAGCAACTACTTTTTGTCTGGTTTTGTGACAGTGCTGTTTGTAAGGTAGTGTTCTATTCAAGATATGATTACTTATGTTTGTTGAAAGCAATTACTTGGGTTTTTGAAGGGTTCGGTTTCGACGAGTTTTTTCGATAGTATTTGGACAAAGTTTCCATTGCGTCCTACAGCCTTACCTCTATCTCCCCGAAAGTTTTACCTTAAACTGTGAGGACTAGGTCGTCAGCGTACACGTAGCGTTTGGCGTTTTCTGTTATAGGCTGGTCATTGGTGTATATATTAGAGCGGGGGCCAGAACACTTCCTTGTGGGAAACCGGTGTCCTAAGAACCCTTTAGATTCTCCAGCGGTTTTTTTTATTTTGAACTTTCACATAAAACCTCTAATGTTGAAGTATTAATTGAACTGCTTTCGTTAGTTTGTAGTCTTTTGTGGTTAAGTAGACTTTGATAAGCAGGGTTTTATGGTTTATTGTAATGTAGGCGGCTGTGAAATCAATGAGCACAGCTTCTGTTATTTTATTATTTTAGAATTCCTTCTCTTTGCGTTCTGTGAGATTTAGTACCTGACCATGACCGTGTATGATTTTCCAGGTCTGAAGCCTGCCCGTTGGGGAATTACCAGAGGGTCTATGTTTCTGTATTCTCTAGAAGATTATTCGTTCGTAGAGTTTAAAGAGATGCCATAGCAGTAATATTGGGCGGTAGCTGTTTGTCAGATCGGGATTCTTCCAAGGTTTGGGTATGGCAATTATCTTTGCTCTTTGGGTTTGTTTGTGTGTAGTTGAGAGCTTATCTGCCGGAGATTATGTAAGATTAAAAAGTTGGGAAAAGATAAGATCAGTTTGCTCGTTTAGGAGATTAACGGAGGGATTACGGGTTGTTTTGAAGATTTCTAATGACTCTAGGAGATTAAGCTTTGGGCCTTTGTTGCAGTTACGCAAGATTTTAAGATTCGCTATTTTGGGGAATTTGTGATTATATTCTAGACAATGGTTAGAGAATGAGCTTGTGTCTTTTTTTAAGACGAAATGCACGGGAGTGTTCCGAAAAACGAGTTGTTATGCTTCGTCCTGCCTGACCTACGTAGACGCTATTGCATTCCGAACACCTAATCTCATAAACGCCAGATTTTTTGAGTGGGTCCATTTTGTCTTTGGCATTAAATAATGTGTGTGTCAAAATTTGGACGAAGGTTTAAAGGCCACTTGTAGATTTTTTCCTCTCAAAACGTTAGGTATTTGTTCGCTAGTTTTGCCAAAGTACGTGAGGGAAACGAAAGTTTTATCTGAAATGGGCGTTCTCGGGTATATTTGGGACTTTGTGAATTGGCTCCATATTTTATTTATTAACTTTTGGATGAGAGTTATTGGGAAGCCATTCTCTGTGGCAATTGATTTGATAATGTTTAACTCTTTTGTTCGGTTGTCAGCAGTGAGAGGGATGGAGAAGGCTCGATGTATCATGGAATGATACGCAGCTAGTTTATGTGATATTGGGTGATTTGCAGAAAACGGTAATGTATTATAAAAGTTGATATCATATTTTTATGTTTATATATTTTGCACTAATTTTTATGAAAATATTACATAGCTTGTGGTTATATGAATCTCTCTATAATAGGTTATATGAATCTACATACTTTACATGATTCGAGTTTCGACTATTGGAGGTCATTTTCGAGTGGATTACAAATTGATGAGTTTGAATTTATACCAAAAGTTTTGATGGGCGGGGAGGTGTTTGTCTCTAGTTTGGCACTGGAGACGATTGCATTCAATTAAAAAGTCGAGAAAAGATTAGGTTGGTTTGCTCGTTAAGGAGATTAACTGATGGATTGCGGCTTTCTTTGAAAATTTCGAATGACCCCAGGCCTTTGTTGAAATTGTGCAATATTTTTTAGATTATCTATTTCCGGAAATTTATGATGTCCCCAAACTTTTTATCCCGTCAACCCCTTCATATAATATTTGAATTCATATCGAACCCCACATTAGGTATTTAAGAAAAACATTAACACATTTTTTCCATTACTACTACTACTATTTTCTGACTATCACTACTGCTATTAATTTTGCGACTACTTCCAAACACTTAATGCGACTACTTCCAAACACCAAAAATATATTGACATACATTTTCATAAAAATAGTTGATATTAGAGGGATGCATGTGTCTGAGGAGAAGCAGCAATAATATTGATATATGGTTGAAAATATCATCCTTTGACTTTGAGTTGATAGGTTTTATCAACTCAAAGTCTCATCAACAGTGTCATTCATGGTTGGGATATGAAACCTAACAAAAGCCATGAGGAGATTTGAACTTCCGAAAGTTGATTTGTCTAGCTGAATAGAAAATTTACTATGCTCTAGCTCAGAGGGCAAAGTTTTTTCCACATCATTGGCCATTTCCTCAATACGTCGCTTCACAGTATTAGCAATTAATGGTATGCATTTTAAAACTAGTTGAGAGTCTTTCTTCATACTATTTATAATTATATCTTTAATAGCTGATATTATAATCTCTTCACCAATAGTATACGGTTTGCCTTTCTTTGCTATATTAAGAGAGATGCTATAGAATATATTCAGTCCTCCTTCTATATCAACACTATCAGATGACCAAATATCTATTCAAATTTGGCTGGACTTTTAATTTCTCTTTTAATATTTTGTAATACTGAAAATCTTTGTTTTCTTATTAGAGTGGATCCTTTCCAAGTGGTCTTTCAATTTCGCCGGCTGCATAGCATCAATGCTGAAAGTTCTTTCACATAATAAGCACATAGGAATAGTTTCATTAGCAAGCGATGGCACAAAACCATATTTCAAATACTCCTGTAAATATTGTCTGCATTTCTTCTTAGCATTGGTAGACGACATTGTGGGTATTAAAATCAGGTTTTTAATATGAAAAACACAATACATTTGCAGCACAACAAAAAAGCAGCAGTAAGACACACAACTTATTCCCGCACGAGTTATTAAAAACTGCCTGTTTTCTCAGAGTGCAGTGTTCCCACCTTTTGCTAGCAATAGATATTTAGAATTGGAAGGAATTATAATTATATCTAAATTTTACTTTGGCGACCATTGTTCTAGACCAGGGGTGGCCAACCTTTTTGGATGCAAGGGCGCATTACAAATTTTCATCAACGTTGCGGACGCAACAATATGTAATGACATCATATATGTTTATTGTTAAAGTTATTTTTTTTTTTAATTCTTAATTATTCTTTCTTAATACTTTTTTTCATTTAATTGTGATTTATACCTAATTTTGATTATTTTTTATTTTATTGTATAGGTTAAAATAATTAAAAAAAAAATGTAATAACAATTTTATTGAAGGCCATTTATTACATAATAAATAAAAAATTATTATTCGTTAATGAGAAGGTTGAGACTGTATTTCTTGACATAATTTTTCAAAATCAGGACAGTAATTTGATACTGCTACTCTTAAACTGTCATTCAAATTTTCATCGACAAGACGTGATCTAAACTTATTTTTGATAAATTGCATTGAAGAAAATGTGGCTTCACTTAAGTAAGTCGATCCAAAAAGAGATTTTAACTTCAGTGCACATTTTTTTAAGATTGGATATTTACGTACTTCAACTAATTTCCAAAATTCCTTGTCCATGTTAATAACTTTTAAAGCGACGTCATGTTGTAATTCTACAATTTCCAGTTCCAAATTTTCTAAATTTGTTGCATAAAATCCATTTATTTCTGTACTTAAAGTAGTAATGTCAACATTAATCATTGGATTTTGAAAGAAAAATAAAATCGATTCCAAGTCGTCAAATTGGGTAAATCTTTCATTAAACTCATTATTTAATTTTGTTAAATAATTAACATACGTTGGAGAACCTAAATGATTTTCTAGAAATATTTTTGACATGAGTGGAAAATGCGTCAAATAATTTTTTTGTAAGTGGAAACTCCAAAGGGTTAGGTTACCCTTAAATGCTTTAATAGCACTTACCATATCTACAAGATCTTTATTTTTACCTTGCAGTTCCAGATTTAACTGATTTAATTTCTGACAAATATCAGCTAAAAAAGCTAAGTCACCTAGCCAATTAGTATCTTCAAGTTTGTTATAAATTTCCCCTTTTTGTTCAAGAAATTCCTTTATTTCATTAATCAAATTAAGAAACCGGTCTAATACTTTGCCTTTGCTAAGCCACCTCACTTCGGTGTAAGTTATTAAATCTGAGAACTCAGCACTATCATCTTCCAATAGCTTTTTAAAAAGTTTGTGCTGTAATGGTGCAGCTCTTATATAATTTATAATTTTTGTTATGAGATCCAAAATGTGGCTAAATGAAAAAACTTTAGTACACAGAGCTTGCTGTTGTATTATGCAGTGGTAAGCAAAAAACTTTGGAAATGATCCATCTTTTCTACATAAAGTTATAAATCCTTTATTTTTACCGATCATTGCTGGAGCTCCGTCAGTTGTAATTGAAGATAATTTATGTAAGGCAAGTTGTTGTTCCAAAACATAATTTTCAAATATTTGATAAATATCTTCATCATCTCTAGTTCTTTCCTTCATTGGCAAAAGGTATAGAATTTCTTCTTTCACAGAGTAGTCTTCGAAAGCCATTCTTGTTATTACTACTAATTGAGATGTGCCAGTTGCATCCAAAGATTCGTCCATTTGAAGTAAATACCAAGAGCACCTATTCATATCAGATTCAAGTTGATCTTTAATATGGGTAGATATAGCCGCAGTTCTTCTTTTTATTGTATTGCGTGATAACTATAAATCGTTTATTGCCCTAATTATTTCTGGCTTATTAGAAAAAGTATCAAAGAGAGAATCGGCACCAATAAGTAATGCTTGTTTAATTAATTCCCCATTTGAATATGATTTCTTGTTCTTCGCAAAAATGTGCTATTTTAAACGATGCCATAGTTACATTTTTTGATTTATCTGTTACCTTTTTGAACAATAGTTGTTGGCTGAACAATCCCTTCTTTAAACTATTTATTTTCTCAATTCGAATAGTACTATGAGGCATATAATTTTTATCGAAGTTATCATGCTCTAATTTAAAATGTCTTTCAATATTATATTTTTTAGTAGTAACGGTACGATTGCACAGAAGACAAACACTATTTCCTTGTACTTCCACAAAACAATATTCATCTTCGCAATCTTTTTGGAAAATGTAAGAACGTGGTCGTTTATTAGGACCTGCCTCAACCATACTGAGTATTTTTTATTATTAAATTAATAAGATAAAGTAATAATAAAAGCAATTTTTGTTGAGATCTATAACGAACGTCCCTAGACTACTGCGCCATGGAACACGTTCAATGCTAACAATACGCGTAATTGTTTGCAACCATCGCGTCGGTGCTAACAACGCGACTGGCGCGACCTCAGATAAATTTGAAACTTTATTTCAAAATGAATAGACGACCAGTCGAACGAACAATTTTAGTGCGCACCTCTTTGTTAGAGATAACGGATTCATGTTTTAAAAACTGTTTTCTTACTACTGTTTTTGCAATTTTACTGCGCATGCGCCAATGTACTTTCTGAGATGGCACCCAGGGACATTCATAAATGATCTTTACCGAAATCTTTAGTGTCACTCTTTCGACACTAACTGTCACTGAACAATTATTAAAATTTATCGGGAATTTTTCTGTGGGCGCATAATACATCGCTTACGGGCGCGGGGTTTACGGGCGCGGGCACCCCTGTTCTAGACAATGGATAGAAAATGAACTTGTGTCTTTTTTAAGTCGAAAAGCACGAAAATCTTTAGAAAAACGAGTTACAAACTACTTCGTTCTGTCTGACCAATGTACACACTATAACATACAGAACAATGAATCCACTGTATACTGAATTTTTGAGTAGATCAATTTTGTCATTAGCATTAACTAGTGTTTGGTACACTAGTTAATGCGGGGCTCGTTTGCGTCGCGAAATTTCGACAGAGAAAAATTTCTTCAGAGGAAGAAGCTCTTCTATTATTAGTATTGACCCAGAAGAAGAAAATCGGTCTGCTTGCTAATTTTTATTTGTAAAACACTTTTAAAAAAATAAAAGATCATGGATTCATAAAATCAACAACATTTTTAACATTTTTTTGCAATTCTAATCCTATCTGCTTACAAATTTTGTCGTTTGTGATTATGTCTTAGTATTCTTCATCTAGATCATACAATGTAGGATATTTATTAATTTAAAAAATTCTCAATCAACTTCTCTGTAATGCAGATTTCGATAAACTTATTGCACATGCAGTCTTGTCGTGGAACGCTGCACTACCGCGGCTAATGCGGAAATCGCGCGTGTTGATCTGAACATGTACATAAGTGGCGGCTTATGTATATGCTTATGTCAATCGATCCGCCGCGATAACGCACCGGTCGCTGTAACGAAACTTCCGCGCCGGCCTGTGAGCTCTTTTAATGCTACTCAGAGATAATGCTACGTAGATTTTGGTTTCGCAAAACGTTTGCCATTTTGTTGAATGAATAAACTAATTTATGTGATCTCATAAATTAGCTGTTTAGCATATGTGATATGTGATCGCAAAAATTATCTGCTTATCATTCCATGATACATATAGCCTTTTCCATCCCTCTTATGTCATACAAAAGAATTAAACTCTGTCCACAATGTAAATGTAAATTGCCACAGAGAATTATTTCCTAATTACAATCATTCAAAATATAATAAATTTAAAACGGAACCAAATCATACTCAAATATATCCGTAATACACTTGAAAATTACCTTCAAGAATTGAAAGTTGAGTCGTGTAAAGTGTGTAGATTTATATAACTTCATAAGTTAAATAATATTTTCACAAACATTAGTGGTAATAAAATAGCGAATTATGCAATTCAGTATAAAAATGAATAAAATAAACCTAGAAAGAAAGAAAACATGTTTTAAAGAAATTTTATTTGAAGAAATCCAGGTAGAATTTGCAAAATTAATTAAAATTTTATTTCAAAAATAGTTTAATTCTAATCAAATTTTTAAGTTCTATTAAATTAAAAAAAAGTTTTTAGTTTTTATAAAATCAAAAGAAAAGTTAATGGACGTCAGTAAATGGCGCTTAGTTTTATTAAAATGCTGTGGACAGCCATTAATACACACGTACAAATACCATTTTATTGATTTTGCCATAAAAAAAGAGTAAAAAAAACTTCAAACAAAAATAAAAAAATGCAATAAACTATTTCTGTAAACATTCAAAATAAAATTTTCGTTTGATGTTTCACAAAATTGATAGTTGAATATCGATGCTGCAAAACGTAGAAACATTTTATTTGCGGTAGAAAAATACACAGAATTTTTTGCACGAATCAAAGAGAAAAAGAAAAAACATTTCACATACGTGGCCTTTCTTTTTGCAACTCGAACAAACACGAGAAAATAATGAGAGAGAAAATATTTATTGTATACTTGGTACACAAAGGACTACCGAGAACGGAGCCTTTATATTTTCGCAAAATTTTTTAATCCCCTTCATTTAATTCAAACTATTCGCCATTTATTTAGATTTATAATTCATTACAATATATATTATATTTAATGAATGAGTTTATAAAACTGTTATTTATATTCTCTCAAAACTTTGTAATCATCTATTCCCTTTATTTAATTCAAACTATTCATCATTTATTTAGATTTATTAATTATTACAATATACTTATATTATATTTAATAATTGAGTTTATAAAATTGATTTTAAAGATTCTACAGATCCACAAATTGATTTAATTAATTTATATAATGAAAATATTCCTTAATTATTTGCAATAATTCAATTCCTATATATAAAAAATGTTTATCTACTAGCACACCAAAATGAACACTTTAATAAGTAAATTATTGTATGTATGTATATATGTGTAATATATGTAAAGGATGCCAATTATTATAATCGTTTGTAGGAGCATCCAAATCGTGCGTAAAAGTCCAATCGAAAGTCCAAAATCAAATGGAGTTTCATTATTAAACGATTTATATTTGTTGTTACTATGGCAATAACTCACGTCACTAAACAAAAAACATAGACGTAGTGAAAATACATTTTTTTAAGTAAATTAAAATTGAATTAATTTTTCTTATTTTAAATCAAGAAGTCTAGGCCTGTCAGTCCGCATTTATCTAATATTCAGCATTTATCCGCATTTATCTAACTTAAGCTAACCATAACCTAATCCAGATTAAATATAGGTTAACCTAGATTTTATCTACCACGACCAAATAGTGTTGCCGTCACTGCGCGATTTTACTTGATAGCAGTTTTTGCCACGGAGGCGCTGAACGTTCTAACCGTATTGTGTCAGTGATTTGACGTATTTTGTCTGTCAAAATTAAAATTTTTAAATATTATCGGTAAGAAACAATTATCTTTTTTGTAGATTCAACTGTATTTTAACTTGCTTTGTAGATAAAATAATGTATGATACACGTGTCTGAAGGCTTTGAGTGCACATTGATTAAAGTACTCGCCTCTGGCTCGTTCTTTAAACTTCGCAACTCATGCACGAAATCCTTTCTTCATACACTTGTATCATATCTATTAATACACTTGTATACATTTATATCAACTACTATTATTTCACAATTTTTTCTTGTTTTCATGAAAGAAAATTTATTACAATTATGATAAAAATTTGAACAGAAATTGTTTGTATTTTAGTTTTCTAATCTCCCGTTTAAAATAAGTTACATGCTAAATCAATAACGAATAAATAAATTAAAAAAAAAATCGTTCAAAATTTAAATAAATTTGTAAATTTGGTAAATCTTGATAATGTAATTTCTGTGTTAAATTCCACAGACAATTTAACTTAAGAACCCATAAAGTTCCATCACCAATAACCGTTTTAATGACTTTATTTTGAATGGGGCGACGATAATGTTTCGACAGCATTAAACCGTCGCAAAGAGTTTTATTCTGTGGGTCGAGCGTCAAATTGCCGAATTAATAAATTCATGGCAGACGTTGGCAAACGTCATATAAAAGTCATTTGGGGCCTGCTATCGCGCTTTTTATGTCCCAAAACGCTATGATAAAGGAGATAATAGGTCAGGTGTTCATGAAGCAATGACAATAGGTTTATTGAGTATAGTTATAGACTAATTTGCGAGTTTGACGGAAGGTTTCGGAGGTAATTATTAATTGTTCGATAAGTTTTATTACTTTATTTAGTATTGGGTTATTAAAAATATGCTTATTTTCATGTTATCATCATTTATTTTGGGACTAACTTTTTAATAAATTGACTTCTGAACAAAAAAATCACATTGGAGAATAAGAAATTAAATTAAACGAGTTTTTTAATTGATTACCAAAACTTTTAGGAATTAAAGAATACGCGGTTTCTTAATTTTTGCTTTTTTTCGGTTGAACTTTGTTGAAAAGATGTTATTAATAAAGAGGAACATCAGGAAAGTATATTGCGGGAGTTTAAATTAATCATTAGATTAGCTCGGAGCAGTTCGCGCGACTTGGCTAGATTAAAAGTTACTCAGCGAATTTTGCATAAGTTAGCAGTAAGAATAACTTGCAGTTCCTTCCCATGCTATATGCCTACGGACCAAATTAACAAACAATAAACATAGCTAAGACAAAATAAACAAGCGCAAATATCTTTCACATGAAATTTAGTATGATCCCCGCCAGCATAATTTATTCACAAAAGTTATTCAGTTATGAGAATGCCATTTTTGCATGGAACACACGTGTTGAAAGCGTCAACGGGGAAAATTATCTTATAAATTTTAATCGATTGTAATAAAAAATTCGGTTTTGACGGGTGACTAATGTTTGTGTCGTTTATTTATTTGCTCAGGTTAATATTGTATAGTAAAATCCCACACAAACTGTCAACAGCCTACGAAAAACCTTTTGCCGCACAGACAACACACGAAAAAATCTGCGTGATTTATGTTTATAAATTTCATATTACAATAAATTTTCGATATGACAGCATGAAGAAACCACAACAGAAACTACACGATTCTTAATTTACAAACATATTTTACTGTACGACGTGGGTTTTGATGATCTTTTTTTGGAAATTGTAAGAAAACTAGCAAATTTAATTTATAAGTGAAATTCGAAACAATCTTAAAGAATTTAATTTCTAGTATTGTCTGTCTAGTCTTGCCTGTCTAGTTTCGATTGTCTAGTCTTGCCTATTTTGTCCGGTCTTTTCTAGCCGGTCAAGTCTTTTTTTTTAATGGGTGACGTGGCACTGTGTTAACTTGGCAAGTGGTCCCCCTGAATCCCAAACATCTTGGCATTGCTCTACGCATAATTTCAAGATGCCGGTTGTTTTGCAATCTTGTCCATCCAGCCATGCTGATTAGGGGTTCTGGTTTAGCCGTAGTCTTTCAGGATTCTGCCTTTTCTTCTCATCCTGCGCCTTATAACTGGTAATTTCAGATATTGTTTTTTGGACTATGTTCCAGTTTTTATACGATTGTAATATGAAGGGTATAGTGGTTCTAGGTTCTAAATCTTTGGTTGCGTGTTCCTCTCAGAGTCCCACCTACTACATATGTAGAAGTGTGCATCCCGCTGTCCTCTTCCCCACAGTACTAACAGCAGCTATCAACAGCTGTGCCTATCTTGTGGAGGTAATCTCGAAAGAATCCGTGTCCACTGAGTGCTTATGTTAGATGGTAGTTTAGTTATCCGCGTTTCCGAATTACCCATTTTCCGACATCGTTTATTAACAGCCTTGTCCATTGTCCCTTATCGCCTGCTATCCACTCCTGCCATGCCATCTTCTGGCTCTTTTTTTATTAGCAATTGGTTCGATTTGTTTAGCTGAGTAGATGCTTAACCTCTCTTGGACTAGTAACTCAGTTGGAGGGATGCCTGCTATTACAAGGGACTCCTTTGATACAGTTCTGTAGGCGCTACTAGTTCTGATTGCTAGCATTCTCTGTACCTCTCCCAGATTATGTTTGCCTTGCCGATACACGGGCCGCATTAAACATTGGCACCGAGCACAAAAGCTTTCTCTCACCAGTCTTAGGTCCTCCTACATTAGGCATGACCCCCTCCAGTGCAGAACAAGTTTTTACCGATTATTACGCTTAATTACTTTATGGCTCCCTTTGGTGTGATAGTACCGTTTCTAAGTTTGAAAGAAGGCTGCCACGGTACTACAGGCTGGAATTATAGCTTTTGAAAGATGCGCACAAATCTGCCTAAAGAAACGTCTTAAAGGAGTTCAAATCTACATCGTAACAGACAGCCAGGCTAACGGTAGCTCTAAGGAATTTAAAAGCCCACAACTTTAATTGCAAGTTAACCTGGAACTGTAAACAAACCCTAAAGCAACTGGTGAAAGGTAACAGACACCGGGTCACCAGGGCATATTTGGGAATGAAATGGCTGAGCCAAAGCACTCGCCAAAAGCGGGGCCGAGACTCCCTTCTTGGGCCCGGAGCCAACTTGTGGGCTTACAACGGCCTACTTAAGGCAGAGGGCTAAGAAATGGGAAGAAGAGCAAAAGCAACCCCACTGGAAGAACACGCCAGGACAGAGGCAAACTAAAATGCTCATAAACTATTCTGCCGCAATAACGCAGCAGATGTTAAGCTTCTCTAGAAGAGAAATCAGAACTGTGGTACGCATACTCACAGGACATTGTCCGGTAATCACCTACACAAAATGGGAAAGGCAGAGGAAGTTGCCTGTAGATTATGTGAATCAGATGAAGAAACCGCTGAACACATAATGTGTACATGTGTAACCTTGGAGCTGAGTAGCAGGCCTCTTAGGAATATCACGGATATTCACGGAGTTCGGAATATCTTAGACTTCGTTCACGGAGAATTGCTGGGAGTGTAATTGTAGTGCAGAAAGGCTTGGCAGCCAAACGACTCCCACACACAAAAAAAAGTTTGAAAGATACGTCGACAATTCTTATCATTCCTGTTAATAAGACTGCCTCCGTTTTTTCAGTCGCCAGCTTGGGCTGGTTTTTTTTCCAACCATTTGTCTATTAGTATCCGCATCCTGGGTTCTGCCGCATAGCACCAGGACAAGATCGCCTGCGAAGCCAACAGTCTCTACGCCTTCTGGCATCTTCATTCTTAGAACCTCATCGTACCTCATCTTCCACAACGTTGGGCCCATGACTGATCCCTGGGGAACACCGCTCTAAGTCTTCTTTGTCAGCCGGTCCAGTCTATCTGGTCCATTCTAGCCGGTCAACTCTAGCCGGTTCAGTCTAGCCGGTCCAGTCTAGCCAGAAAAATGAAAAACAGAAGGGCTCCAGGACCAGGCAGGATACCGATAGAGGTCGTGAAGGCTTTGATGAATGGCAGCCCCCAATACTGTTTAAAGATGTTTAACAGATTGCTACAGAGAGGAGAATTCCCTAGACTATGGAAAACAGCGAGACTAGTGCTATTACTAGTGCTATTAGGAAAAGAAACAAGAAAATGCGGAAGTAACATATAGGCCACAATGTATGCTAAACACAATGGGGAAAATGCTCGAGCAACTACTAAGCAACAGAATCAAGGAAAATATCGAATAATTAGGGAATTTATCGGAAAGGCATTTCGGCTTCCGGAAAGGAAGATCTACAATCGATGTATTGCGCGTAGTACAAGAGATAGCAACCAAGGTGAATACGGGAAGCTACAAACGTACAGATTTCTGCGTTATGGTGACCCTCGACGTGCAAAATGCATTCAACTCTGTTCCATGGATGGAAACTGTCCTACAACTAGTCAGGCGTAAGATACCGCCGTACCTAATACAGATGGTATGCAGTTACCTTAGTGAACGAGACCTAATCGTAGGAAACACTGCCAAGATAAATATATCAAGAGATATCTCTCAGGGATCTACACTAGAACTGCTACTTTGGAATATCTTCTACAATCAGGTACTAGAGCTGCGCATGCCTGCAGGAGAAACCCTAATAGATTATGCGGATGACTTGGCTGTGATCGTAAAAGGCAAGAAAGAAAAGGAGCTGTGTATTAAAATAAACGAAGCGATACAGAGAGTGAGCCGGTGGATGAACTCTAAAAGCCTAAAACTGGCACCGACTAAAGCGGAAGCAATAATATTAACAGGAAGATGAAAGCTCTCAAAAATCGAAATCAAAGTAGAAGATCCAATAATAACGAGATCAGAGACATTGAGGTATCTTGGAGTCATATTCAATAGAAATATGAGAATGTCACGGCAAGTGATACAAATACTAAGAAAGCCGAGGCCTACGCGGCCAATCTAGGACGAATTTTGGTGACGGGGTAGTGTGTGGAGAAAAGGAAAATAACAAACCCGGATACGATGTAACTTTTTATTGCGCGTCACGTGACGCGTGCCGGTTTTGATGCGAGTTGTGGAAGTTGTCTCTGATGTTCTGCTGGGAGTTGTGTTCACTGATGTTCTGCTGGAAGTTGTGTCTGGATGTTGTTTCGAAGTTGTCTCTCGAAGTTGTTTCTAAAAACTGTCCCTTTGTCACTCCCGTCCCGTCCTTTTGTCCCTCGGTCAAACGCATCTTCTCTCTGGTAACTTTGGTGGGAGAGGTTTTCCGTTGTCCCGATTGGTTGTTCGTTCTTCCCTCCTATTGGTGCTGACGCCAAGTAAGAGGGAGGAAAAATCGGTATTGTTTGATCGGCTCCAGCCCGCTCATAAAAACGGTCTGGGCCATAAAACGATTAAGAAAAACCCGAACCTATCGGCTTTGTTTGATCAGCTCCAGCCCGCTTATAAAACGGTCTGTGCCATAAAACGGTTTAGGAAAAACGCGAACCTGTGCAACTCATCTTGTCAATAATGAGTCCCTACAGGACCCCCCTGCTAGTGATTAACGATACAAGTGCATAATTTACAAAGTTACAGGGTTTATCTCAAACCGGCCTGGTAAAATTCGGTGAATCTAACGCGGCGTCCTGATCTTGTTCGGAGGCCTGGGTCGGTGTTGGGAGTCACAGGTTGGGGTGCAAGCGATGGTGCTGGTGCTGGTTGCATGGGAGCTTGGGTTCCGCCCGCGTCGTCCGGAGGGTCGTCATCGGAGTCGCTCTCCAGCTCTGGTTTTTCGATGTTCTCGTCGATGATGTACGCAGGTTTGAGTCTATCGATCGTAACTGGTACGTGTCTTCACCGCATCAAGAGAATGAAAACCTTGTCAGTGCGAGAAATTACTTTGTACGGACCATCATACGGCAGTTGGAGAGGTCCGTTTGGTGCGTCGTGGCGCACAAAAACGTGGGTAGCAGTGACGAGATCCTTAAAGACGAAGATTCTGCGCTCACCGTGCCTGGACCCACTGACTGGACGGAGTGTCTCGAAGCGTTGACGAAGTTCCTTCACGAATTCAGCGGAGTTGTCGACCTCTCGGATCGCCCGGGATACCAGGAATTCTCCGGGAAGGCGAAGGGGCTGACCGTAGACCATCTCGGCTGTTGTCGCCTGTAGGTCGTCCTTCCAAGCTGCACGTATGCCAAGTAGCACCGTTGGGAGCGTTTCAGTCCACCGAGTAGCCTGCAAGCACTTGATGGAGCCTTTTAGCTGCCGATGAAAACGTTCGACCATGCCATTGGCCGCTGGGTGGTACGCCGTTGTGTGCAGGTGCGTCGTCCCTAGGAGTTGGTTGAGGCAGCGGAACAGGTGGGACTCGAACTGCCTGCCTTGGTCGGTGGTGATCCGGAGAGGGCCAAAACGTGCAACCCAGCTGTTGTAGAAAGCGCGGGCAACGGTTTCGGCTTCCTGGTCCTGTAGAGGGATTGCCTCCGGCCATCGCGAGAAACGATCAACGCAGGTTAGGCAGTACCTGTATCCCTGCGAGTACGGCATGATGATCAGGTCCAGATGAACGTGCTCGAACCGGCGGGAAGGTGCTGCAAATGAGCCGACTGGAGCGGATACATGCCTGGTGACCTTGGATTTCTGACACTGGATACAAGCTCGTGCCCAGGTGCGACAGTTCACGTTGATGGAGGGCCAAACGTAGCGCTGTGTCATCATTTTCGTTGTTGCCCTGATCCCAGGATGAGACAGCCCGTGGATGGCGTCGAAGGCTCCCCTGCGGAACGGCGTCGTGAGAAAAGGCCTGGCAGTGGGTGTCTTGACGTCGCAGAAGATCGCGGCGTCTGAACCCGGAATGCGGATTTGTCGCAAGTCCAGCTCGGAGCTGTCATCCTGCAAGAGTCCTTCAAGTTCCTGATCTTGTTGCTGCGATGTCGCCAGAGCCTCGAAGTCCATTGGAACAGTGATCTCGTCGACCCTGGATAGAGCGTCGGCGACGACGTTGTCTTGCCCCGCGATGTGCCTGATGTCGGTTGTAAATTGGCTAATCAAGTCCAGGTGACGGAATTGGCGTGGCGAGCATTTGTCGGATCTCTGGCGGAAGGCAAAAATTAGCGGCTTGTGGTCCGTGAGGATGGTAAACGGACGGCCCTCGACCATATGCCTGAAATGCTGAACTGCACAGTAAATCGCTAGGAGCTCCCGATCGTATGCGCTATATTTATTCTCGGAGCTACTAAGCTTCTTTGAAAAGAATCCAAGCGGCTCCCAGTGATCGTCGACTCGTTGTTGAAGGACTGCGCCTATGCTGTAGTCCGACGCGTCGCACACCAGAGACAGGTCTGCGCCGGGTCGAGGATGCGCCAAGAGTGCTGCGGTGGCCAGTTCCTCCTTGCACTGCATGAAGGCTGCCTCGGCTCCGTTGTTCCACTGAATCGGCGTGCTCCCCTTGATGTTACCTTTGAGAAGGTCGTTGATGTTCGCCTGTGTTTTAGCAGCCCTGGGTAGAAACCTTCGATAAAAATTGAGCATCCCCAGGAACTGCCGTAGTCCTTTGGCAGTCTTCGGCTTCTCATATTCTCGGATCGCGGCGACTTTTTCGGGAAGCGGTTCTGTTCCTCTCTCGGAGACGCGGTACCCTAGAAACTGTATGGTTGCCGCGCCGAAACAGCACTTGTTGGGGTTGATCACGACACCAAACTGCTGCAAGCGTTCGAACAGGATTTGCAGATGACCACGATGCTCCTCTTCGGACGATGATGCCACCAAGATGTCGTCTATGTAAGCGTAGCAGAAATCCAAACCGCGGAGGACTTCGTCGATGAACCGCTGGAACGTTTGCGCGGCGTTTCGCAACCCGAAGCTCATGGATGGAAACTCGAATAATCAAAATGGTGTGGTAATGGCCGTTTTAGGAACGTCTTCTTCCGCGACTGGAATTTGGTGATATGCCCTTACCAAATCGATCGAGGTGAAGATCTTCTTCCCATTGAGCGTCTGCGCGAAGTCTTCGATGTGGCGCACCGGGTAACGATCCGGGATGGTGCGTGCGTTGAGGGCCCGATAATCACCACAGGGACGCCATTCGTCGCCTTTCTTTGGCACCATGTGCAAAGGTGAAGCCCAACTGCTCTTAGATGGGCGGCAAATGCCCAACCGCAGCATGGACTCGAACTCCTTTCTGGCGTTCAACAGTCGGTCCGGGGCAAGTCGACGCGGTCTTGCGGCTTCAGGTGGTCCGGGCGTCGTGTGTATGTGGTGGACGGTGCTGTGTTTCACTGTTGGTGCCTTGCATGCTCCGTCGGGTCGCGTGATTTCTGGGTAGCGCTGCAAAAGCTCGTGATATTCAGAATTTCCGATGACGATTTTGACACTTGCGATGTTACCCGAACTCGGCCTATTTCCGGTCGTCTTGACTTGCGTCAGGCTATCTACGAGATGTTTGTTTCGCATGTCTACCAGCAGGCCGTAGTGAGCCAGGAAATCGGCGCCAATAATCGCGCGTGTTACGTCCGCGATCACAAGGTTCCACGTGAAGTCGCGTCTCAATCCGAAATCCAATGTCATTGTCACTGTGCCGTACGTCGCAATCGGCGTGTTGTTTGCTGCGGAAAGTTCGTAGTTCGTCTTTGTCCGGCGACCACGCACAAGTTTACGGGGAAAAATACACAGATCCGAACCAGTGTCTATCAGAAATTTCGTGCCGCTAATGCGATCTGGCACGAACAAGCGGCGTACGTTTGGGCAGTCATCGCTTGCCGCCATAAGCGATGATCCGCTTAGTTTCCCGAACGCGCGGTGAAGACGGCGTTTAACTCGCACGGAGGCCTGCATTTGCGCGCACTGTCACCGAACGTGTAATGGTACCAGCACATTCCGTCGTACTGGACCGGAAGGCGAGAACCTGAGCGGTTGCGGTTCGACGGTGACCGATCCGAGCGGTCTCGACTGATTGAACGGCTGCGGCGCGCTTGCTGGAGCTCCGACCTAATGGCCGAGATTTCCCGTCGGTTGTCTATCTGCACCTCCGCCAATTGTCGTTGGAGGCCGGCCAATTGCTCTAAGATCTTCGACTCGAGGGAATATGACACTGCGGATACCTGGTTTCGCGGCTGTAGGGTCCCGATCGAGTCCAAAACGTTGTCCGCGATCCTGGCCAACTCGTCGAGGGAGGTGTTTTCTTGCTGCGTCGCTAGGCAGGCCCGCACGACCGGGTTGAGGCGGTCCATCCAGAGGGCCTTGGTGATGTCCTGGGCGCCGTGTTCGCCGGCAAGTAGCTGCAGATGTCGCAAAAATTGTGACGGAGTTCGGTCGCCGATGTCCTCGCGCTCCAACAACTGCCGTGTCCGTTGTTGCTGTGTTTTTCCGAGTCTCCTGATAAGTTCGTCCTTCAGCTTCTGATACGGGTCGTCGTCTTCCTTTGGTGGGTCGAGAAGTAGGTCGCGGATCTCCTTAGCGTACCGCGGCTCGAGCGACGTACCGATGTATTCGAACTTCTCGGTACTGGTAGTGACACCAGCGTTTTTCAATGCCCAATCAGTTAGTTGGAACCAGAGGTCCGGGTCCTCTGGTAGAAATGCGGGCAGTCTCACTCGCGCCCCGTTGGAGTGGTTATTCGCCATAGCTTGTCGCGAGTGTCTTGGCGCACGTTGCTACCACCGTCACTTGTAAAATATGTAGATCACGTCGGGGTCACCACTTTAGTGACGGGGTAGTGTGTGGAGGAAAGAAAAATAACAAACCCGGAGACGATGTAACTTTTTATTGCGCGTCACGTGACGCGTGCCGGTTTTGATGCGAGTTGTGGAAGTTGTCTCTGATGTTCTGCTGGGAGTTGTGTTCACTGATGTTCTGCTGGAAGTTGTGTCTGGATGTTGTTTCGAAGTTGTCTCTCGAAGTTGTTTCTAAAAACTGTCCCTTTGTCACTCCCGTCCCGTCCTTTTATCCCTCGGTCAAACGCATCTTCTCTCTGGTAACTTTGGTGGGAGAGGTTTTCCGTTGTCCCGATTGGTTGTTCGTTCTTCCCTCCTATTGGTGCTGACGCCAAGTAAGAGGGAGGAAAAATCGGTATTGTTTGATCGGCTCCAGCCCGCTCATAAAAACGGTCTGGGCCATAAAACGATTAAGAAAAACCCGAACCTATCGGCTTTGTTTGATCAGCTCCAGCCCGCTTATAAAACGGTCTGGGCCATAAAACGGTTTAGGAAAAACCCGAACCTGTGCAACTCATCTTGTCAATAATGAGTCCCTACAGAATAATGCCAAACATCGGAGGACCACGATGTAGCAAACGGTGGCTGATCGCATCGGTAGTTTACTCCATCATAATCTATGGCGCATCTATATGGCGAAAGGTCATAGCTATATAGTATAAACTATAATCAAATTTTTGAACGGAACCAGCAAAAATCCTTATTAGAGTCTGTTGCACATACCGCACTGTATCTAGCCATGCACTGTGAGTAGTAGCGGGAAACCCACCCATCGATCTAATAATAGCAGGAAGATATAGAAGGCTAGAAGACACAAGCAAGGAACCATCCGCATCAGAGAGCAGGGCACAGATAACTAACCTGTTGCAGAATTGGGAGAACTGGAAGGGAAAGGCGGAATGGACCGGGAGAAATGCGGGAGCATGGTGAAGTGGACTATTACCCGAGACAAGTACTGACGGGTCATGGATGTTTTGACCACTACCTTAGAAGGTTCAAACTAGCAGAAACGGCGGCCTGTTATTACTGTGGGGAGGACGATACAGCGGAACATACAGTCTTCGATTGTCCAAGATGGGATGCGCAAAGGAAAAAAACGACGGAAAGCATAGGCGAAAGAATAACTGTTGAAAATGTTGTTGGATATATGTTGCAGAGTGAGGAAACATGGAGAACTATAACAAACAATTTATCAGGAATAATGAAAAAGAAAGAAAACGACGAAAGAGGTGAACGGTACAAATGAACAGGAAAAATAGACGAAACAGCTTTTCCTTGAAGTAAAACTACGGTGGTTCCCAGGGGAAACTGGGAGGAAATTGTGTTTGCTTATACTGTGACTCTATATTGTAAATATATTGTCAATAAAACAAAAAACTCTAGCCGGTCCACTCTAGCCGGCCTAATCTAGCCGGTACAGTCTAGCTGGTCCAGTCTAGCCGGTCCAGTCTAGCCGGTCCAGTCAAGCAGGTCTAGTCTAGCCGGTCCAGTCTCGCCGGTCTATTCTAATCGGTCTACTCTAATGGGTCCAGTCTAATCGGTCTAGTCTAGTCGGTCTAGTCTCCGATGTATAGAGGCAATAGACCTCCTCTACAAACATGTAAATGAACAAAGAGTCGACATAGCTATAATAGCAGAACCTAATATAAACAAAACAAAAAAAGGTTGGATCACCGACATAGACCAAGACGTCGCGATAAAAATCTTTAACGTGGAATTGTAAATAAAAAAAAATAAACTTATAACAAAGGCTTCGTATCTGTAGAACTTGAAAACATCCTAATAATGGCATGCTATATCTCACCAAACAAAACTACACGGCAGAGAGCTTAATGGACACCATACATGAGACCTGCAAGGAAACCTTCAGGAAAACAAAAAATAACAAACCAGTAAAAAATGTATACTGGTGGAACGACAATATCCGAGAAGCAAGAAACGAAGCAAATGCGACAAGAAGACTGGTCACTAGAGCACGAGCGAATCCGGGAAAAACGATAAACGAGACTGAACTACTAGAACAAAAATACAAAGCCAGAAAGAAATAATTAAAGAAAAAGATCATAGTGGCAAAACAAAAGAGCTGAGAAAAAGTAATAGAAGAAGTTGAGCGGGACCCGTGGGGCTTAGGATACAAAATAGTATGTAGAAAAAAAAAATAAAATAAAAAACACCCAGAAAAAATGAAAGACCAAGAAGTGGCCGAAGTAATAGACGCACTATTCTCAAAAGCACCGGTAACCACAGACAAACAGAAGTGGAAAGAACCAATATTCACAAAGAAAGAACTCACCAGGGCAGCCAAAAAAATGAAAAGTCGTAAAGCACCGGGCCCAGATATCATCATAGCCGAAATAATAAAAGAGGGCTAGCCTACCCAGAAGCTCACTTAAAAGTATTTAATAATATAATGAAGGAGGGAACCTTTCGCAGCATATGGAAAACCGCCAGGGTAGTTCTAATTAAAAAACCAAAAAAAGAAGAAAAACCAGAACAAAAAGAGTATAGGTTAGGTTAGGTTACTACTATAAAGGCTTATCGTGGAAAGATTAAATATAGAGCTGGATGACCAACATAAAGTGTCAAATAACCAGAATGGATTCCGCAGTGGCAGGTCCACAACAGATGCTCTAGAAGAGGTACTGCAAGAGGGAAGGAACATAAGAAAAAAAGCATATAAGAACCGACCAATATGTCTACTTATAACATTGAACATTAAAAACGCCTTCAACAGCGCAAGGTGGGAAAAAATTATAGAGGCAATAAACAGACTAAAAATAAAAGAATACCTGCTCCGTATCATCACCAGCTATTTAGTAGACAGACATCTGACAGCAGGCGAGAACGTAAAATGACAGATGACCTGCGGGGTACCTCAAGGCTCTGTACTCGGCCCGGTGCTATGGAACGTACTATACAACGACGTACTGAACCAAAACGTGCCAGGACAAACTAAGATTATTGGATACGCTGACGATACGGCGATTATCGTAAAAGATAAAATCAGAGAGAACTTGGAAGAACGCGCACAATGGGCAGTCGACCTAGTGGTTCACGAAATCAGTAAGATTGGGCTACAAATTGCACCCCAAAAAAACAGAATGCGTCCTACTATATTGGGGCAGGAAAACAAAAAACGGTAAAATGCAGATCAACGAAACACGGGTGGAGTCGACAGAGCACATCAAATGCCTAGGGGTACTGATTGGCAGAAACGGCAACATGAGACAACACATAGAGCATACAGCAACAAAAGAGGAAAGATGTGCGGTGGCGCTAGCAAGGTTTATGCCAAGAGGCAGAGGATCTATAACAGGGACGAGAAAGTCGGTCTAGTCTAGCCGGTCCAGGCTAGCCGGTCAAATCTAGCCGATCCAGTTCGGTCGGTCTAGTCTAGCTGGTGCAGTCCCGCCGGTCTGTTCGAGACGGTCTATTCCAGCAGGTCTAGTTTTGCATGTGTAGTCCAGCTGGTCTCGTCCAGCCGGTCTAGCCTTATCTCGTATTGTTACCTGTTGTCTCGTTTTACCTGTCCTTGTCTTGTCTTCACTGGTATTGTTCAGTCTTGGCCAGAGTTTTCTAGTCTTGTTCTGTCTTGCCCAGCCTTGTCCAGCTTTGTCCAGTCTCGTCCAATTTTGACCAGTCTTGTCCAGTCTTGTCCAGACTTGCGCAATCTTGTCCGGTCTTGCCTGTTTTTTTTCCAATTTTGTACGGTCTTGTTGGGCATTGACTCGTCTTGTTTAGTCTTGCCTGGTCTTGTCTGATTTTATCTGGTCTTGTCTGGTCTTGTCTGGTCTTGTCTGATTTTGTCTGGTCTTATCTGGCCTTGTCTGGTTCTCTCTGGTACTGTCTGGTCCTGCCTGCTCTAGTTTTGTCTGGCCTTGTGTGGTCTTCATTGATCTGGCCTTGACTGGTCGTGTCTGGTTTTGTCTTAGCTTCTATCTTTGTTTCATGTTTAATCTCTTCTGGTCTCCTCTGTTCTTGTATGGTCTCGTTTGGTCTCTTATAGTTTCGTCTGGTCTCGTTTTGTCTCGTCTGGGTCTTTTCTGGTCTTTCTTTTTCATTTTGTAGTTTTGTCTTGCCTGCCTAGTCGTATCTGTCTTGTCTTGTCTACCTACTCTTGTCTGCCTAGTCTTATTTTCTTACTTAAATAAAAAAAACTTAAACCTACTCTAGTGTAACTTAATTTCATCTTTTCCAGATAGATATGGAGCATTAATGAATTTCAGCAAATTTTAATAAATATGATAATATATCATATTTTCCGTCTGGTTTTATGTTCTTGAAATATACTGAAATCCCCATTGCTGTTTTAGTGAAAGAGTATCAGATTATTCTCAAGTCTCGCCGCATTTCAAATTGATAATTATAAACTTCAATTAAAAATAAATTACAAAAACACTGTTTTTGTAATTTATTTTTGGGCCCTTTGGGCGCTCGAAACTCAACACAAGCCCGAAATCGGCCGAAAAACGCTGATGTTATAATTATGTAAATTCCTTTTTTCTTAATATATAAGAGGAATGATTTTCGGTTACACCTGGCCAAGTTTTTCTGCATCGACAATTACATTCTTGTCCTTAGGCTAAAAAACCATAATTTTGTCGAAAAAAAGAAATGAAACAATAAAATTATTCACACCGCGAAAGATGGAAGTGTGCGAGTGTCTATCACGATGCGTGAAGATTTCACAACTAAATGCTAATTTTATGTTAAAAGTTTCTTGTGTAGAAAATTGATAATTTAGAGCTTACTCGTATTTGGATTTAATTTACTAAACTCGCATCATTTTGCAACTATAAAAATGAATTTCAATGCATCTTTCTTAATTGCTTAATACACTACACTTTAAAATTTGTTTGTCCCGTTTGAATAAAAAAAAAACGGGATTTTCTTGATTATTTTTTAAACTGAACTTTTTTTGTATCTCCTATATTATAACAAACTGAGAATTACGAAATAAAATGCAGACTTTAAATATCCCAGACAAACGGAAAATGATTGATGATGATAGAACGCACAGAAAGATTAAAATAAACTTCACGTTACACATTTCCCCCGGAAGATTCCAACCTTCATCATCTCTAAAAAATGTATTAAATAAAAATCTGAATAAAAATCATCACCATGTTTGAGTTTCGTGTCAGCGTTTAGTCAATACGTGTATCGATGGGCATGGGATTGACAGGCCAGTGGCGACTCGTGCAGAGAGCCTGCGGGCGCGCCGGGACGTCGCTCGGTTGTTGTTCCGAAATCAGCGGGAGTCGCGGCCCACAATCGCCCGAGATAATTAATAGCAACAGAGACACTGAACATTCCATAATCATCTTCATACATTAAAGATTAGATAATTGATTTATATTGCGTCTGGTCTGCCCGGCTGGAGGATGACGTACAATATTGTTTCAATGTTTCTTTTTTATTGTTTTTATTTTTTATCAGACACAATCTATTGCTACAGAGTAAAACTATATTTGAATGAAACACAATTCAGTTTCGAATTAAATTGTCAAAAATAACAATTGTCTTTGTAGTTTCGACTGCGTAATCTTTATATTGATTCTTGTCTCTTTTTGTCTGTGAATAACGAGATAATAAAGGGAATGATATAACGATTAAAGAAATTGAGAAAACATCTGTGAAATATATAAAACATCCTCGATTACTTTTGGTGTGGATCCCGAGAGCGTAACTAAACCGTTCCATTTCTCATTATTATTATTTTTTTCACGCGTATCCATTCCATTGTCCGGTTCGAAATTGCATTCTATTATGATAATAACAGACGGAAGGGAGAGAAAAACGCGATAATAAAGCATTTAAAGCTCTCGGTGGGTCTGTGGTGCAGTTTCTCAGTTTTTATAATCGATGGCGAATCTAGTTTTTTGTTAATACCTTGTGGAAGTTTTTTTTTATATTAAAGACAAAACAGGGTTTCTTTTGTCGGAAGATATATATTGGATTTTGGAAGGTATATATTGGATAAAACCGAAAAAACACACTTTTCGATCAAGAATTGATGGTGTAATACGTGTTGCTCATTTTAAAGTCTTTAATCTTTGGATTATTATTATCTTGTTGGCTATTGTTATGGAAATAAATTGAGAAATTAGTTCGGAACAAAAATAGATTAAGTCTAAACGAAAAGCGATTCGTTTTATATAGAGATTATTCTTTTTTCGTGAACCACGCTGCGACGCCTGAAAGGCCGCGCCCGCGACTCATTTTCCACTCTCGCCTCAAACATTTTGTTTTCGAGAAAAAGCGATTCGAACCCATCGGGGTTCCCGCCTTTATTGCATCCATATTGTGTTTCTTATTTAATACGTTGAATACAAATTAGACTGGTTCGCATTAAACTGCGTGTTATCTACACATACGGTTTGCCCTGTGTCGTAAACCATTCCTATAATTTACCATCATCGTTTCAACGGACAGACACAATGTAATATTCAGATCTCTCACAAATAAAAATCAACAATTTGAATGTGAAATTAATACAATTTATCGTTTATTTAAATCTTACTAGTTTTTTCTTTGATGAAAACTTACCTTAATTTAATAGGAAATCAGAAGAACATAAATTTGTTTACACGTTAAGTTGTATCACTGTATCATGATGTCGTTTGCATATATTATTGCCTATCAACTCTCAAGTATTTAAATAAAGAATTTTAGATTAAGAAAACTTATTTGTAACATTTGTAAAGTGAATCAGGGAGTTAAAAAGCTTTTAATAAATTTCGAAGATTTTCTTACAAGAAAAAGTTTTTTTCTATAATTTTTGTTTGGACTGGATTCATACCGAAAGAAACTTTCTACAAAAAGCGACTATCTTAGCCAAGGTAGTCTTTATTAATGACAAAGGAGCAGATAACGTACTCTTTGACAAATTAACGTTTCTCCTTCCGATTGTATCTTTTCCATTACTTCTATCCCGACTTTTGTTCTGGTAACTTTAACAAAGTGGTTTTACTTTACACTCTCTGTTCACATTCTCCACCCGCCTGTAGGTAGCACATCACTAAATCACATTACACAAAACATTCCTTATTTATCCGTCCAATAATGGAACCGTTTATAAAAGATTAAACAATTTAGATTAACATTTAACACAACAGAAATATAAATGTAATCTTGATCAAGTTTAAAGTTGTACTAAAAGAATAAAACATTGTGTTTTAAGATTCTTGGTACTAGGTTTCAGATTGAAGATAGTTGTGGAGTTTATTAATAATTTAAGTATGCAGATGAAAATATGAGGATTTAAATTCCTGTATTGGTTTTATCTCCGTTTTTCTTTTTTTGTGTTTTTAAGCGAATGGATTTAGCCGCGTCTCGGTTTTGTAATATAAATTGAACATGTCTTGAACTAACGTTCCATTAGTCATAAACAGGTTTAACAATTTTACTTATCCATAATTTCTTGGCTGACATGCGACATGAAATATTTTATGTTAACCATAAATGCGAGTCTATTCTCGTATACATGATTTTTTTCTTCAGAACTTCTTTTCTCATTTGGACGGACGGACGTGTGGGAGGCTGATTCGCGAAAGGCTTGTTGCTGACAATCAAAATCATCAATCAAATTTCTTTTGAAATTTACGTTTCTACGGGTCGAGTTTATTGTAAAAATTAACGAACACCATGTTCAAACCTTTTTCTTCCTTAATTTTTTTTCAACTAACAGAAAATTTACTCAATTCAAACACATTAAATTCCAATCACAACAGCCGCATGTAAGAAACTATTATTAGAAGAAATAATTTATAACTTTTAAATCCAACAGAATCAAACAATCAGGCCAAATCAAACAGAAGTATTGCATAAAACTGGGTTAATTGGCGCATTCATTTTAATGCATTATTCACCTGTATGGTTTTTAATTATTTGTGTAGGAGTGAGCTGGCGCCCTGTGTGTTGTCTACCTAGGCTGACAAGACTAGTCGATGCTATATTAGCAAAATTAGATAGACTGAACAAAACAGAATGAACTAAACAGATAAAGATTTTCTAGATTTGCTTCTCAAGTGTTATTTGTCTAGTCCAGGGGTGGCGCAAGTGCGATTTCCGATAAATTTAAATAATTTAAATTATCCCTTTCAAGTTCGCACCAAAATTCTTTGACAAATGTCGAAAATATTTCTGAGGAAACATATAGATTTCATGTAGGTTGATTATCTAACAAAATTAAATAATGAGTTTAATGAAAGATATCATCAACTTGACGAGTTGGAATCAATTTTATTTTTCTTTCAAAGTTCTATAATTAACATTGACACTATTGTTGACTGAAAATTCTACAATTACAAAGTAACGTCGCTTTAAAAATTATTAACATGAACAAGGAATTAGTTGAAGCCTGTAAATATCCAATATTAAAAAAAGGTGCGCTGAAGCTAAAATCTTTTTCTCCACTCGCATACCAAAATGAAAACATTTATAACCCTTAACCACCTGCCATACGTCTCAGGTGTGAAAAGTACTGCTACTTTGGGTCTGAGAGACGTATGTCAGGTGGTTAGGTGTTAAGTAAGGTTATTGTATGCGAAGGATGTCATTATTATAATTGTGTGTAAAAGTATCCAAATTGTGCGTAAAAGTCCAATGTAAATCAAATGGAGTTTCATTATTGAACGATTTCTGTTTGTTGTAACTATGACAACAACTCGCATCACTAAACAAAAAACATGGAGTGAAAATAAATTTTCTGAGGTATATTTAAATTAAATCGCGGCCTAACGTTAGTCTAAATAATTTATCTGGGTCTAACATAACTTATTTTAGGATAAATCTAGGTTAACCTAGATTATCGATAACGACGAAATAGTGTTCCCGTCACTGAGTCGAAGGCGAGACTTTGCAACTCATGAACAAAAGCTCCTTCACACACTTGTATCATAAACTACTATTTTGGATCCCACATTTTCTTCAATGCAATTTGTCAAAAATAACTTTAGATCACGTCTCACGGATGAAAATTTGAATGAGAGTTTAAGAGCAGCATTATCAAATTACTGTCCTGATTTTGAAAAATTATGCCACAAACTACTTCTCATTAACGAATAATTAATAAGTTTTTATGTATTATGTAATATATGGCAATAAATTAAATTAAATTCTTCTTCTTCATATGGCGCTATAGTTAAATCGGGCCCTCACCTCCTCTATTTTTGTTCTTCATTCTTCCCTGTCCTTTGATATTCTTCTCCGCGCTCTTATTCCGGGTAGTTGGTATGCGTCTTCCCGGGACTGTTCCTCCCACTGTTTTCTTGACCTCCCTACCGGCCGGCTGCCTTACATTTTTGCGTTCAGTGCTCTTATTGGCAGACGGTTGTCATCCATCTTGGATGTTTAGATCTCTGTCGCCTTTTCATTTATAAAATTGCCCAAGTTTGCGAATACATGATTTGCACCGACAAATGTTGTTCCGTTGTCACTATAGATATGAGCTGGTTTTCCCCTTCTCCAATGAATCTTCCTAATGCAGCAATGATTGATTGTGTTGTCAGATCACTGACTAATTCCAGATGTAGGTATACATTTTGTGCTAAAGCAAATGAAGAGAGCTAAATAAGCGTTTGTAATTTTGTGTCCCCTTCCTTCTCTATCCTTTATGTAGAATGGACCGCCATAATCAAGTCCAGTAGAATGGAATGGAGGATCATCATAATGATTCGATTTCGAGGTAAATTTCCCATACATTGTGACACTGTTTTTGCTTGATATCTTAGACATTTTATACAATTCTTTTTGTTGTGTTTCTACAATTTAATGGACAAAATGTTTCTCGAACACTATTTAGTAATTGTTTTGGACCTGCATGTAGTAATTCTTGATGTTATTTTCCTGTTACCTTTGTACCTGATGAATTATATAAGAAACGTAAACAGTAGGCCGTAATTCACTTTATTTTACTTAATGAGGACTATTTTTCTATCATAAATATAGGTTTTTTGTCGTCAGAAAAGATTGAATTTTTGGTTTTCCTTCTTCAGGTAATTCTGTAATACCAAATTGGGTCGTAGGTAAATATGATGGAATTCTTTTAGCAATGTTGGGCGATGAATAACTCTAGGTTTCTCAACTGGTCGGGTATGACCCCACGCGATATTAAATCAAAAGGGTTGTCCTGTGATTGGATGATTTTTAACATTACTAAGAGATTGAATATTTGTTATGCCGTTTGCAACATATGTATTGTATTTGGTTGCTTGTGAATGTATCCAACATATGGTTATGGTAGAATCATTCCAGTAATATTCCTGATTAATTTTTAAATTCAACATTCACTTTACATTCTTTACTAACCTAGCAGCAATGACTGCCGCACATAATTCTAACCGAGGTAGTGTTAGTAATTTCATTGGTGATACCTTTGATTTGGCTTGATAAACTTGATATTTGGCTTGATTTGATAAACTTATTTGACATTTTTGTTGCGAATTGGTTGATTTTAAATAGACACATGCTCCATATCCCCTTTCAGATGCATCCGCGAATGTGTGAATTTCAATGTTTGTATAATGTGGTATAATGGCATTTCATTTTACCCACCGTGTGTGGATGTCCATGGGTATTGCTTCATCGCAACCAATTTTTAATTTCCAAATATCTTGCAGAATGAATTTGGCTGTGAATCAAATCAAATCCAAACCATTTATTTCAATATTTAAGTCACCTTTTACAGGAAAAACTAATTGAAATTTGTCAAAATTCCAAATATAACAAAAGGGCAACAGTGCGTGTGTATAAAATATACAAAAATTTTTACGAAATAAGAAATACAAAAAATAACTATATATTTAGATATGTTTTGCTTGAACATAAAATTCTTCCAAGTGGTACGGTTCAATGTCGATTAAGAGGTCGAAAAGTGCCTGCTTAGAACTTTTCAAATTGTCCAGTTTTCTTATGGCCATTGGGAGGTTGTTGTACAGTTTTCATTATGATTACGCTTGGTGCTAATAACACTAGCGGGTCAAATAAGTGGGCTGTGATTGCTAGAATAGATCTTTTAGTAAAGTGATCTTGTGGCTTGTTTATGTTTACCCTGTATGTAAATTCATCTGATCTCGGATTCCAGTAAACACCCAATGTTTTGTGAACCTTCTCTGTAATTTGAATGGTTTTAAATTGGTTGCTTGCAAATATTGTCAACCTATTGAAATGTTGTCACCTAGTTCTTTTACATTGCTAGTCCATTTTCGTAGCTCAAATCTTCCTGATTTCAGAATTATTTTTATTAGTTTTAATTGAGGTTAATTCCTGCTGTGAGTCAGATCCTGTTAAAAGATCATCTACGTGGAAATCTTGTTTTATAATTTGTGATTCCCTTTCATATTCCAATTCATTTTCATAGGCAAGTTGTATTAATGCTAGAATAGCTAAAAACAGTGCAGCGGTGGTACCTTAAGTAACTGTGTTTGATTCATATGTGCATAACTCATCATCAGGTTGTTCACGCCATACTATACGTTGATATTTGCGATCATCGGGATGAATTTACATTTGGCGGTATATCTTGGCGATATCAGCTGTTATTACATATTTATAAGTACGAAACCGGGATATTATCGACACAAGATCATCCTGTATGATTGGACCGACGCATTGAGTTTCATTTATTGATAATCCATCTTCTAATTTGCATGATCCATGAAATAATACACGTAATTTTGTTGTTTCACTGTTTTGATTTTGTACAGGATGATGAGGTAAGTAGAATCCATCTTTATTTAATTATTCTAACTTGGTCATATGTTCTAGTGAGTGATATTTATAAATCCAGTATATTCTTGCTTTTAAATTGCATTTTTACTTAAACGTTGTTCTAGTGAGAGAAATCTTTTGCTAGCAATTTGCTTGGAATCTCCTAATTCATTTAAATTGCCTTTGAACGGTATTCTGACAATGCACCTTCCCGTTTTATCCCTTTTTGTAGTAGTTTGAAATAGCGTTTCACAATATTGTTCTTCATGTGAGAGTAACCTTTTATTTAAATTTATATCTTCTTGATTCCAAAATCGCTTCACGTCCGGATGAAGTTCATTTAAAGTTAAGTATGAGTTGATTTCTGAATGTTAATTAAAGGTTGGTTGAGTATATGAACCTGAGACTACCCATCCGAGCTATGTTTTTTATAAAGTAGGTGAACCCCTTTCCGTGATTTGACCAAGGCATAGCAAACTATAGAATAAATTTGCTCCAATTAATAAGTCAATTGGTCCAGACTGATTGAATGTGGGATCAGCCAATTTTAAATTCGGTGGAATTTTTAAGTATTGTAGATTTACTGACTGTACATGAAGATTATTTGAGATTATTGGTATTCCAAAACATGTTAAAGTTGTTTAAAAAATATTATGTCTTGATTTGTTAGTAATTTGTACACGTTCATTAATTGCAGAATTGATATTGTTTATACCTTTTACGTTTAAATTAACTCTTTCTGGTTTTAGATTCAGAGATTTACACATTTCCTTTGTTATGAAATTAGATTGTGATGCAGAATCTAATAATACTCTTACTTCCCGTGCTTCCGCGTTGTCTGTTAATACATGAATCTTTACTCTGGATAAAAATGCTTGTGATGTAGAACATAAATGATTGGTACATGTTGCATTAACAACTGAAGATTCGTCTCCTTTGTTACCGTCGGCTTGATCTCTTCTTTGTCTGATTGTTTATGTTCAACATGCAATAATGAATGATGTATTCGTTTACAAGTCCTACATGAATACGTAGATTTGCAATCTTGTACAAAATGTCCCTTTCGTAAGCAGTTTAAATATACCTTTAATTCGCGCATTCTCCTGTTTCTTTGAATTTTATTTAGTTTTAGAACTGAATCAGATTCTTGTATTGGATGATCATTTTGACAGTAAATGCATGTATTCATAGCAGTAGTAAATACTTTAGTTTCGTATATTTTAGAATACATATTTGGTATTAAATGATCAGATTTGTTTCGATTATAGGCTGCTTCTAGCGTATTTTGCTCTATATTTACAAAATCAAAAAATTCATCAACTAATGGGATATTTTCTGCATTATTAATGTTTCGATTCAGCTTTGATTCCCATTCTTTGTTGGTTTGAGCGTCCAATTTTGATGTGAGAATATGGACCAATATTACATCACAATGTTCGTTTGCTACATCAAATGCTCTGAGACGGTCTATATGATTTTGAGCTAGATTAGTAAGTGATCTTATTGCTTGATATGATTCACTTGAAAAGATAACCAATAGATTGTATATTTAATATTGCTTGAACGTAATTATTAATAATTCGTCGCTTATTATTGTATCTTTTATCTAACCTACTCCATACAATTGCATAATTGCTATCTATTGTTTCCAAGGAGCATAACAAGTCAGCAGGCGCCCCTTTTAATGAGGACTATAAGGAAGTTAATCTTTGCATATTTGTTATTTCCGTATCAGAGTAGATTATTGCATTAAATTTATCTATGAATTTTTGCTATTGTGTAAAAATTCCATCAAATGTTGGTAAATTTATTGTGGGCAAAACTACTTTAGTAGCTCTCTGTTTATTTGGAAGAACTGAATTTGCACTACTAGATGAACTCTGGGCTTGAGTCTCAAAATTTGTCTTAAAAAAAAACAAAGAATGGGAATCAAAGCTGAATCGCAACATCAATAACGCAGAAAATATCCCATCAGTTGATGAATTTTTAGAATTTCTAAATATAAAGCAAAATACGCTAGAATCAGCCTATAATCGAAACAAATCTGATCATTTAAAACCAAATATTATTGATGGCTTTGAATGTAGAGAAAAATACTTATCTTAAAATGTGGCTAATTCGTTGATATCTAATTCTATATCTTGTAAACAACTTAGTTCATTGCTGAATTCAATAAACAAATCTAACAATGACTCGACTTTTGACAAGCGTTTTTTACGACATTCAATCTGCTGCTGCTTTGATTCATTTTCAATAATTAGAGTCGCTAAATATGCATCAAACATCGTCAATCAAGATTTATAAGAACGTTTATTTGTCATTAATTGTTTAACTTCAATTGCAATTAAATTTATTTTAAAGGAACGAAAGAAATATTATTTGTATGTGGAAAACATAGGAGACAATGAAAGCACTAACCCTGTTTGTGTGATTTCGCGCCTTTTTCCCTTTGTCGGCGTCGACTGGAATGGCTGAGTGATGCAGAAAATGCTTCGTTCCTGAGTTGAATGTTATTTGGATTATTTATTGTATTCGCACTTTCATTATTTGCTTCAATTATCCGGTTCGAAGGACCATGTTAAGGTATTAAACTTTCTCGTGTGTTCAAAATAACCATTTATTATATATAATAACCCACAAAACATCAATTTCTTTGATTATACAAACTACGTCTTTCTGCTTTCAGGCTACCTTACGCACTGCCGTCTTTAGGAATAAAGTGTTGCCACTACACACAAAACAGTCATGCCAATACAATATTAAACAGTAGGAATAACACCCTAGCCAACAAAACAATGCAACTAGCGGCATGTTCCGATGACATAAAAATTACGAGCAGAAGGGTCGACGAAGCGCAGAGGACCTATGAGCAACTAAAGGCAGCTGCCAAAGATAGCGGGCTCAACATCAACACAAGCAAAACAAAGGTGATGACACAAATACTTTCTTATTTGTGTCATCACCTTTGTTGATGAGAGCCAAAATTATAGTTGCCAGACAATATCGTGGATGTCAACAAATTTATATATCTGGGTGTGGAAATCAACAAAGATGGTACCGAAGACGGAGAAGTTAGAAGCCGAGATCTAGCAGCAAATAAGGCGAACTATTCAACCCCTTCGTTATTTTGAATTTTGGGGTCCGTAAGTTGGTTTTGGACCCACAACACGACTTCAGCTTCGCAAATTGTGAAAATCATTTTCACCAGTTTAGTTGGTATCTTCAGCTGTTACAAGCTGTACAATTTGGTAGAGGTTGTTGCGGTCGTTCGAATCGTATGCCTGCTTATAATCGATGAAGAACATCTTAATCAATTAAATACTTAGTTTTAATTTTTTGTATTATTATTTTAACCAATAAAATAAAATGAAAAAATCTATGCGGTCTGTTCCCGTCAGGAACGCATTTTTTAACTCCGGATGTAACTCAAATTAAAATCATGTACTTTTTATTTTGTACCATATTTCCAATGCAAATTAAAATAATGAGTAATTAGAATAATTATAATGATTAAAATACTCTCGTACGATTTGAAACAAATAAATACGTTTCAACAAAATTCCTGTGTTCAGAATTAAGGCTCGCGCTCGCTCATCTGATATTCTACTTGATTTCTATACTCACACGCGCACACGCCCATACAGACTAGAGAGAGAAAGAACGAGATAGTGCGCGGTGTGCGTATATGCCTGCTCATAGAAAGATACACTGAGAGAAAGAGAAATGGGTATGGAGGAGATATAACGCCAAAATCTGTTGCGTTAAGAACATGTTGTTACATTTTCTTGCGAATCACACCTACCGCAAGTTATGGAACTTCGTTCCAAAATCTAAATAAAAATGCCAAAAGTTAAATTAAAATATCTTGAAATAGTAGTTTAGGACACATGTGTATGAAGAAGGGATTTTGTGCATGAGTTGCGAAATTTAAACTTGAAATCACTGACACAACCACTTTGGATACTTTTACACACCAATATAATAATGTCATCCTTCACATACAATAATTTATTTATTACGGTGTTCATTTTGGTGTGCGAGCAGATAAAGTATTTTTGGAACGAAGTTCCCTCGGTAGGAGCGATTCGGCAGAAAACGTTACACGGCTATCGTTACGTTATATGCAGTGGCGGCTCGCTCATATGGGCTGCAGTGCTGTAGCCCTCACCCAAAATGAAAACATTTTTTTAATTATAATAAACTATTCCATTAGTATACAATTATTTTACAAAAACATATTTTTCCGTTCGTAGTATATTTATTTTTTTAATTGTAGGTAATAAATACCTCGATAGGCGCTCTGTATGTGTGTATTGTGTATTTAGTGCTGTTGTATATGCATACCTCGGGCTGCAGTCAGTGCAGACCGAGTATCGCCGCGTAGTTAGTGTATTGAGCTGGTTACCCCCACCCGCGATATACGTTTTTGTAATATGTATATCGTGGGCTGCAAACATTGCAGTCCGCACTCTATATTTTAGGCATTTTATGAGTTTGTTTCTAAGAACTCGAGTTTCGGCAACGGCAAAGAACCTTAAGTGGACAATTAATTGGTGGACAATTAATTGGTGGACAATTGAGAAGTGGACAATTTAAAACAAAGTTTTAATAAATAAGAAGTTCTTAGCTATACACATAGAAAGTAAGATAGTCATTTTTCGAATTCAATTATTGAATTTAATTTTAATTACATTTTTATAGAAATGAACGAAGCAAAAAATTCACTTATGCATTTGCAAAACATCAACTTTGCACGACTGGAATTTCAAGAAAAAAATTAAATTAAATCGTCCTAATGATTAACTCCAGATTTAAATATTTGTCCAGTGTCACAAAATCGTTCAAATAAATATCACCGAAAATTTAATTCCAACATTTATATAAAGCATAATTGGTTAACAGGTTGTCACTGAATTAAAAAATTCAATATGTTTCTGTAATTTGTCAATGAAAATGCGGGTTTTTCAATGTAAGAAATACTCGTAGAAATATTTTTGTTAGAATTTTTCCAGCCCTCCCACAAACATCATCCACGAGCCGCCACTGGTTATATGCCTATCTCTTTCTCTCAGTGTATATTTCTATACCGCGCGCTCTTCTTTCTTTCTCTTTCTCGCATTGTATATTTCTATAATACGTGCTCTCTCTGTTTCTTTGGCAAAGTGACAGACGAGCGTGGCCGGCTTATAACCTTAAAACTAAACAAGAAAAAAAATGTTCCAACGTATTTTTTTAGTCATAGGAGAGTTATATTGTTTATATTATACTCATTATTTTAATTAGATTTTGAGAAATGGAAAGTCAAGAAAAGATACAAGATACAGAAAGAAAGTAAGTTTATAAAAATAAAACTGTACAATTTGAAGCAACTGTTAACACATGTTTATCCTACCTGTAATTTGAGTGATTGATATTTACTACATTTATATATGTCGTAGTCATATAGTGAAATCAGTCAGATTGTTTAGAACTGAGCCATTTCATGATCTGTCGGCAGTTCGAGTAGTTCATCTAATTCGTGTAGCTTATGAAATCTCATGCCAGCTCAGCTCATGAAATTTTATGGGGAACTTGTTTAATTGGGATTTACACTATCTTACTTACTGATTCGACGTTTCCAGAAATTATGTCATCTGATAGTATAAAGATAAAGGTATGTGTCTTAATTATCAAACCTATTAATAACGAGATAAATAAAGAAACATATATCAGATGGTTTCACGAACTAGCTAGTCGTATCAAGTATTTCAAATAGAATATACGATCTGTCAGCAGATCATGCAATAACTCGGTTTTACACAATCTAACAGATTTTACTATATCACTATGACATTTACATTTTAGGGAGACAATAGTGAAACCACAAGCTCAGGGTCAAAAAGAGTATCGACAGAGAAAATGGAAAAAGAAAATAAAGGTAGAATTGGTAAAACCTTCCTATGTTATAGGTAATCATAAAAACTTAAAACAATCGGAACACAGCCTGAATATATAAATATATTCAACCTTTCCGGAGCTCTATAACAATTACTGAGTCTTTTTAGGACTACCAAAACAAATCTCATGTGAAATTTGTCAGTTATTTAATAGCTTTCAATTCACCTTACTGGCACTTAACAAAACCATAAAAATAACATTGTTTTTAAGGTCATGTCTTTCCGATAACTTAAGTAAGTAGCCATCTGCAGACGCTTTTCGAGTTTAATAAAATCAAAGCTGCACTGATGAGGGATAAATAACATTATAAAAATTTTACTTCTTCAAATATATGCATCATTTCTTCGACAGCAACTTTATAATTCACCTTACTTAAATTTGAAGAAATCATCTTTATAGTACTAAAAAAACTTAAGAATATTATAGAGATTCGGAAGCGTTGAACATATTTATATATTCAAGCTGTGTCTCGCTGTAATAAGTTGGTACATTGTACTGAGTTTGAATATGAATATTTAGATTGTTTATTCATATTTCACAGAACATTTAATCAAAATATTTGTGTGCACTTTCATTATTTCAATTATAATTAAAAAAAATATATGTTCGATTCTGTTAAATGCGCGAGGAACTTCCTTTCTGACGGGGGTCTCCTGACCGCATACGTTTTTTTTAATCAAGAATTAAATAAAAAATAAAATTAACTTATTAAAAAACTAACAATTAACATATATCATGTCAAAACGAACAATAAACATATATGATGTCATTACATATTGTTCATTTCACAACGTATATGAAGATTGCGTCATTGGTTGGTTACCCCTGGTCTTTCTTAACAGAAGAAGACACAGACTGTAAGTAGATAGTCAGTATACACAGTTTTGTTTGACAAATTTGTTTCTCTTCTCTCACTAGTTTCTCTTAGATGATGCTTAAATTTATTTCATTGTGAGAGAATTGTGTTAAAATTATAATTGGAATTCTTGAAATTTACATAATTACAACGTCAAATTTTATTACTTGATAAAAGTGTTGAGCGAAGATAGCCCAAAGGGCCCAACCAGTATAAAATTTCACCAACACATACGGGGTCGTTAACAGGACCGAAGATAATCACTCAAAATAAAAGCAGACTAATCCCAATCAGATTGATCGAATCGAAAACAAGCTCGAAAAACAAAACATGTATGGAAGCTTCGAAGAGAGAATAATTAAATGGGTGTGGGTCCGTTTGTTATACAACAATCACACCCACACGAGGCCATCCCGAATTGATTTCTGCCCGAAGAGGTCCATCGATGACTTTCCTTGATATCTCGGAAAATAAATCATTAGCGGCTTAATATTCCAAGCCTGGTCGTACATCATGGTAAGTAATGGGGCCGTAGGTGTACGATGGATTTGAACATCAGCTGGGCGGATCGCCTCTATGCAAATGACCCAAAAACCAACGAAAAAAGAGTTATAGTTTAGTAGCTTAAATTGTTTCACTGTTTATTTTACCTAATCAATTCTTCTTTAGTTTCTTGTTCAGAGCTCTTCGGGACCTCCTCAAGAAAGTTTATTAATAAAAAAAGAAAACGTTGTGTGTGTTATTGCGTGGGATTTTTATTATTATGATTGTTATGGTCGTCTTAACGGTTTTATTATCTGAGTTATGTCGCTCGTTTTGTTTAACTGTTATCTCGATAGACAAATAATAGTAGCTAAATTCTAGTCAAGGCAAAGCTTTTATTCATTCTGTCCTCATTCTTATTAATGCGTTGGGGGGTTTTGCTAAAACTAAATAGTCATACTTTACATTTAATTTAATATATTCGACAGAATACGCTTTACATGAACGAATACAGATTTGATTATGTTTCGTGTTGTGATAAAAGTTCAATTTGCTTTATTGGTATTGGATTGATTACTGCTGCTTCCACTGTTCTTCTGGATTATCGTTTGTGTATGTCACTGTTTCTTCTAAAATCACAATCAATGGAAACAAATATTTGCTTGATTCAAGCAAATGCGCCAAAGCCTCAAATACAAGAACATTTAATTAAAAAATATCGATAACGACAAAATATCCATAAAAACCTATAAACCTATTCATATCCATACAAGTTCGTATCAAGATAGATTAGACGTCACTAAGACTAGAGAGACCTGAACTAGACAGACAAAAACTGGACAGAAAAGACTAGAGGAACAAGATTAGACAGACAAGACTAGAAAGACAATACTAGACGAACAAGACTAAACAAGCAAGTTTAGACACACAAGACTAGTAGACAAGACTATACAGCTTATTTGTTTATTTAATATTTACAAATTGTAACCGAAATATTAAGCAGCACTCCGTTTTTAATTAAACACTATGCTGGCCACTTTTTACAATATTTTTCACTTTACGTTTTTCAATTTCGGTCGTGGTCTAGTTTTTTTTAATTGCTTGGCATTATTGTCGAAAATCAACCCCCATTTTCTATCTTTCTCAATGTTCCTTAATTCGTCTTAATTTTTCGGCCAAATACATCCTGATCGCTTCATAGCATTTTTAATTTTGAATCTCCACTCGTCAGAATATTTGCAATTGAATAGCACATGTGCAGCAGTGTCTTCTTGTCCTCAAATGCAAGTACGTGACTCTCGTTTTCCGAATCTATATAAATATTCTTGTAAATTCCCATGTCCAGTAATAAGTTGGACAGCATAGTGTGATTTTTTTCCAGACTCCAACGTTTGGGATACATTTTTTTGTCCATCTACTTGTTTTCTTGCTATATTTTTTGAAAATAATTGTTTAATTTTAATTTAAAAGTTTGTAACGGGATTTTATTATGCGAAAAAGGAATATTATTGAAATTATCAGTATCTGATACTTGTTTAGCTAGGCTATCGGCTTTCTCATTTCCTTCTATCTCAATGTAGGCTTTAACCCAGTGCCATCTTAATTTAACATCTTTTGCAATTTCTTTTACTTTTATCCAAGTATTCAATACAAGTTATGTGGGAACAGACAAAAACTTTAGAGCATCAAGTGCTGAACGACTATCACAAAGAATAGAACAACTCTTAATAAAATGTTTATTTACTTCAATGTAATTTAAGGCTTGCTTGATTGCAGTAATTTCTGCCCGAAATATTGAGCAGTATTTTTCAAAACGAATTTGTTGATAATAAACCTCCCTATCTTGAATGTAAACCACAAATGCCGCGCCCACACCATTGTCAGATTTTGAAGCGTCCGTATATATTTGGATAGGGAAAGTATTGGATGTTATCACATAATAATTTACAAGGTCAATTTCTGAAGGATGAATAAACTTTTGAATATTTATTTTCGATTCGATTAATTTTGGCGAAGCCTGCAAACCCATTATTTGTTCGAATAGTGTTTCATCCAGATTATGTTTTAAATGTTTATATGCTATTTCCTTTAGCCTCAGATCAACTGGTAAAAAACTACAAATAACACACGCCGCCTCTGTAGATACCGTACGATATGCTTTTGCTGCAGATATCCTGCTTTGACGCTGTACACTTAATAATTTGATTATTTCTTTTACACGACACGAGTTATGCCAAATAGATGCGCCGTATAGTAATGCCGGTTCTACCGCTCCTCTATAAATTTCACATATTGCAGATTTATCAAGACCCCATTCTTTTCTACATGCAATTCCAATTCGTGAACTAAATAGTTTAACTTTTGCGCACGCTTGTTTAATATGTTCTTTAAAATTTAGACATCTATCTATTAAAACTCCTAAATATTTTATATGATCTTGACATTTAATTTCATCGTTCCCTAATGTAAAAATAGGTCTTCTTTGTATCGGCGATTTTCCAAAGAATAATGCCTCGGATATTGTAGCATTAAAATTTAAATTGCATTCTTTTGTCCATTTTTTGAGGCTCTCTAGAGCACGATTCGCTTTATGTTTTAATTCCAAAATAGTTTTACTTCTTATCAGCAGCATTGTATCGTCAGCGTATGCAATAATTTCGCAGTTTTCGGGAAGATCAATATCAAAAATTGAATCGTAAATAATTTTCCAAAATCCTGGGCCAGACTTTGATCCCTCCGGGCATCCCTTACTAATAATTTTCTCTATATAGACTCCAGGCTCCGAAATGGCGGCTTTACAATTTGCGAAATATTTTTTAGCCAGATTAATCAACTTATTTGGACAATCTTTCTTGATTAATTGATGAATTATTAATGGCCACCAAGCATTATCAAATGCACCACTTATATCTAGAGCAATTGCTGTGCAGTATTCTTTTTCCGTAATAGAATCCTTAATGAAACTAACAACTTTAGCGATTTCCTCAATCGTTCAAACACTTTTACGAAAACCATATTGATTACTATTAAATAAATTTTGACTATAAAAATAATGTTCAATCCTAGATATCAGGAGTGCATCTAGCACCTTCAGTGTTACTGGTAGCATACTAATTGGTCTAAAATCTTTAATTACTAGGCCAGGCTTGTTAGGTTTTGGAATCACCTTTATTAGTTGTTCTTTCCAGCATTCTGGAAAAACTCCATACTTCAGACATTTGTTAAATAATTCCGGAAAAAGTGTAGGAGAAGAGTTGAATGCTACCTGAACAATATCCGAAGTGATACCATCAATTCCTGGTGCTTTCTTAGGGTTCATTTTTCTTATTGTTCGTTTATCTCTGCTGTTGTAAAATTCCTATCGTCAGGTCCTCCTTTGCCTGCGCTTGACTCTTCTCCTATTTGTTTATGCTTTACTGTATCCTCTTCATTATCTTCAGGAAAGAAGACATTCAGTAGCAGACGGCTTGTCTCTACTAGATCTAAGGTAGCACCTTCATTTTTTTAGACCACTAAGATATGCCGCAGAAGATTTTTTTCCCCTAATAACTTTATAAATAGGCCCCCAAGGATCACCATTTGAAGACAAGACTATACAGACAAGACTAGACATACGAGACTAGACAGACACATCTAGATACATAAGACAAGACAGACAAGACTAAACAGTCTAGACAAGCAAGCCTAAACAGACAGACTCGACTAGACAGCCTATTTGTTTATTTACATATGTGTAGGCATATCTAATCAACATTTCGTCATGAAGACACTATGCTGTCATTTTTGCATGTCTGACTTTCTAGGACCGAACTACTCTGAGCTATCGTTTACGGAATTAGATCGTTATCTAACTTTTTCAGTTGTTTTGCGCATCGGTCAAGATCTGCAATAACATTTTTAATTTTTCTCGGTTCTTTTCATAGCTCCTCGCTTTTTGGCCGTACCAAATCGTCGACCGACAACAAGTTTTCAATTTGGGTCTTCCATATTCGGTGAGAGGGCAGGTGAAACATGTGCTTAACAGTGTACCACTCTTGCCCAATGTTTGAAGATACGCTTGAAAGTTGCCAGTTTACCAAGTGATTAATTGCACCGTATTATGTGAAATGACCGATTTAGTACACACGCCTGTCTTAGCAGCTTCCCACATAAGTCGGAATTCCGATAAACCGTATTGTATTGTTCGTTTAGGTATTTTATTGTAAATTTCGGGCATGTGATGCTTGTTTTGCAAGGCAATCGGCCATCTCAGTGCAGTCCACTCTAGCAAGCGCCTCGACCAAGTGAAATGGTATTTTAACGCTGTGTGAGGCTTATCCTTGTCTCTAGTGGCTCAGTGGGTTGAGATGTATGTTTTAGGGCATCTAAATACAGATCGGCTGTCGCAGATAATCTCAGACTTTGAAATAGCTCGGCGTGCGGCAGACAAGATATCTATGCATAAGAAGAGAGCACATTACAACAAGCTCATAGGTCTTATGGAGGAGAATTTTGAATAGAGTGGAGACAGAAAAGCATACAAATACCCATACGATACCGGAGAGGGTTTTCAACCACGCACTAGCCTGATCAAAAAAAATAACGGCCAAATGGAGAGTGATCTCCACAAAATAAAGGGTCAAAGACGAGACAAGTTAGCCCCATCTCTCGAAGAAGCGAAAGAAGCCATAAATAGGCTAAAAAGGAACAAACGTTCGGGAATTGATGATAGGAATAGCAGCTGTGGGGTATAAACTATGCGGCCCACGCCTAACGCAAGAAATCCATTCCCTAATAATAATAATATGGGAAGAAGAGACAAGCTAAAATGCGACAACTTTCGCGGAATTTGTCTGTTGTGCACGGCGTACAAGATAATTACTTATATCATCAATAAGCGCCTACAACCACCAATATTATCGAATATTACCAAGCAGACTTCAGGCGAGGTAGATCGACTTTCGACCAGATCTTTACAGTAAAGCAGATACTCAGCAAAAGATAGGAATACGACATCAATATATACAATCATCTTTATCGACTAGAAACAGCCTTATGACTCTATTAACCGAAACAGCATCTACCAAATATTGCAGCAGCTAAATATAAAGACCCAGCTGATAAGAACGATCCAGGCAACAATTGAAGAATCAGAAGCCGTAATACAAATCCAAAAACCAGCTAACGGATTCATTTTAAATAACGAAAGAGTTTAAGCAGGTAGATGGACTGACACCCACACTCTTCAACCTCACGTTAGAGTATGTCATAAGACAAATGGGAGTAGGCAGAGACAATCTCGTTACCAACAAGTTCGTGCAATTAGCTGCTTATGCGGATAATATCAACATAATGAGCAGATGGGTCGATACGGCACAACAGACATATACACAGTTAAAAGAACAAGCAACAAAAGAACAGAAATAAACATTAGCAAAACAAAGACAATGACACAAAGGCGAAGAAACGGGCCAGAGATTCAGTTACAGGATGACATTGAGAGAGTCAACAATTTAGTGTATCTGGAAGTGGAGATTAACAGGGACGGGACAGAGGACGGAGAGATACGCCGCAGAAATCTAGCGGCGAAGAGAACTTACTTCGCAATGTCGGGAATACCAAAATCAAATAGCGTCCACCGAAAAACCAAACTGCGAATATACAAAACAATCATAAGACCCATCGCGTGCTACTGCAGTGAAACAATGCAACGATCATCAATGTACATTGCATTACTACTTCTTCTATAGTTGGTACCATCGTGTGTTCGCTGTTTTCTTCAATTGGCAGTAGCTCTCCTTGTCTTAATGGTATTACTGGAACTATAGTTTGCAGAGAATTTCCCCAGAATTTATAGAATTGCCCCAGAGAGGAGCAGGACAATGATACTAGGATAAGTTTGTATCATGACTGGAAATAATTTATGACTCCTCGCCATCTACTGTCGTAAAAATTATTTTAGGGGATATGAACGCCAAAATCGGTGTGTACTCAAAATGAGTATAGAGGAACAACTGGAAAGCATAGTCTGCATGAATTAACCAACAGCAATGGGGAGCTGCTAATAGACTTCGTAACAAGCAAATAAACACAAACTAGAAACGAGCATAGATGAAAAAATAACAAATATAAATGGTAAGACGATGAATGTACAGAAAGCGTTGAATAAAGAAATAAAGCCCATAAAACAATGCTTCAAATAGGAAAAAGAGAACGAAAGGGGGCGTTCAAACGAGCACAACAAAAATCGTACAAGCTCTGCAAACAAAAGAAGCGCAAATTCGAAAAAGAACAAATTCTAAATATGGAAAAAGATTTTGGATCATACAATGCTAGAGATGGGTTCAAATAACTTAAACAGAGATGAGAAGGTTACAAGTACCAAACAAGTTTATGCAGAGACGAAACAGGAAAAATCATAAGTGATCAACGCGAGATAGAGTCTCCTGTAAAAATTTCTTCGAAAAGTTGCTAAATCCGAGCACTATGGATAGTAGACCGCAAAAGGTCTATATCGCACCCCCACCTCTTTAAAATTCAAATTTGATAACACCAGAATTATCTGCTCATTATGTGCTAATTATGTGCCGCAATCGCGATTTTTGTACTCGAAGCCTTCAATGAAAGAATCAAACTTTACTGGTGGGGGTGCTAACTTAACAGTCAAACTAGCCCCCACCCATCCGAAAAGTTTAGATATCGATACCAAATAAGCACTACAATTATGTGCTATTTATGTGCTTTTCAAGTACCCTAGAGCGAATTCGCTAACTCAACCCTTTGTGCGAAAAAATCACCCCAAACGGGGTTAACGTTAATTATAATGAACCATAAGAGGCGAAATCTATAATAATCGAGCAAACAAGTTCTAACCTACGCGATATTGTTTAAATAATTATGTGTTCTCCAGATATCATATTCCCGATTTTTGTGCTCGCACCCTTGTACGAAAAATTCACTCCGAACTCTATTAGCCTTAAGAGGTAAAATCTTTAATAATAGTGAACAGAAATTTTAAATAATTCAAAATTATTTCATTAATTATATGCTCTCCAGATATGCTATTTACGATTTTTCTGCTCAACCCTTGTGCGAAAAACTAATCACGAACGGAATGAGCCATAGGAGGTGAAATCTATAATAACCGAGCACACAACTTTTAATCAACGCGATAATATTGCAATGATGATGTGTTCTCCAGATATGATATTCGCGATTTTTGTGCTCGCACCCTTCTGCGAAAAATTCATCTCGAACGGGGAGAGCCATCCATAAGATCTGAAATCTTTTGTACTCGAGCACATAAATTTAAACCGACACGATATTTTTGAAATTATTATATGCTCTCCAGATTTGATATTCGCGATTTTTGTCTTCCCACCCTTGTACGAAAAACTCACCCTGAACTGTATTCGCCGTAAGAAATAAAATCCTTAATAAGCGAGAACACAAATTTTATATGACGCGAAATTGTTGCAATAATTATGTGCTCTCCAGGTATGATATTCACGATTTTTGTTCAAAACACTTGTGCGAAAAATTCACCCCGAACTGCATGAGCCCTAAGAGGTGAAATCTATAATAATGGCGCACAAAAATTTTAATCGACGCGATATTGTTACAATAATTATGTGTTCTCCAGATATGATATTCGCGATTTTTGTCTTCGCACACTTGTACGAAAAACTCGCCCTTAACTATATTAGCCTTAAGAGGTAAAATATTTAATAATCGAGAACATAAATTTTAAATGACGCAAAATAGTTTCAATAATTATGTGCTCTCCAGATATGCTATTTACGATTTTTGTGCTGAAACCCTTGTGCGAAAACTCACCCCGAACGGAATGGGCCATAAGAGGTGAAATCTATAACAATAGAACACAGAAACTTCGAAACGGAACGGAATTCCGGAAACGGAATCGAAATTTTTGCATTAGTAATATCCTATCCAGATAAGATAATCGTGATTTTTGTACAGAGAACCTGTGTAAGTTCTGTGAACCTCTGGATACGATGGTTTTATCACAGACATACATGTGAACAGTTCGGAGTGAATTTTTCGTACAGGGGTGCGAGTACAAAAATCGCAAATATCATATCTCAAGGGAACATAATTATTGAAATAATTTAGCGTCATTTAAAATTTATGTACTAGATTATTAAGATTTCACCTCTTATGGAATATATTTCGGGGTGAATTTCTCCTACAAGGGCGATAGCACAAAAATCGCGAATATCATGTCTGGAGAACACATAATTATTGCAAAAATATCGCGTTGGTTAAAACTTGTTTGCTCGATTTTTATAGATTTCGCCTCTTATGATTCATTCCGTTTGAGTTGATTTTTTCGCACAAGGGGTTGAGTTAGCGAATTCGCTCTAGGGTACTTGAAAAGCACATAAATAGCACATAATTTTAGTGCTTATTTGGTACCGATATCTCAATTTTTCGGATGGGTGGGTGCTAGCTTGAACTGTTAAGTTAGCACCCCCACCAGTAAAGTTTGATTCTTTAATTGAAGGCTTCGAGCACAAAAATCGCGATTGCTGCACATAATTAGCACATAAAAAGCACATAATTCTGGTGTTATCAAATCTGAATTTTGAAAAGGTGGGGGTGCCAGCTTTATAGACCTGACCGCAAACTATAACTCCAGTAATACCATTAAGACAAGCAGAGCTACTGCCAATTGAAGAAAACAGCGAACATACGATTGTGCAAACTATAGAAGAAGCAGTAACAGAAATCAACACGCTAAAGGCTAACAAATACCGAAACAGGGCGGTGAAAAGCCAGCATGAAACAAGGCGATGGATTGGCACCGAAGCTGTTCAACCTCGCCCTGGAGCACGTAATAAGAAAGACTGGAATAGAGAGAGACAACTCGCTAATAAACAACTTCGTACAACTCGCAGCATACGCGGATGATATTGACATAATGGGAAACACAAAACGAGCAACAGAGGGAGCTTATACAGCGCCAAAATCAGCAGCCCAAACAATCGGCCTCCAAATCAACATCGAAAAAACAAAGACGCTAGTGCAAAGTAGAACGAGTACACCAAGAATACAAACACAAGACAACTTGGAACAAGTGAACGACTCCTAGTATCTGGGCGCAAACATCAATAGCAAAGGCCTGGAAGACGCGGAAATTAGAGCCAGACGGATGATGGCAAATAAAGCGTATTTCTCATTGACAAATATACTCAAGTCCAATGTGATACACAGGGACACAAATATTAAGGTGTACAAAACAATTATCCGACCAATACTCACGTACAGCTGCGAAGTGTGTATCTTCACCATAAAGAACGAAGCAAAAAATCGACGCGTTCGAGAGGAAAATATTAAGAAGAATCCTAGGACCAGTACGGGGAAATGAAGAATATAGGAGGCAATACAACAAGGTAGTACATCAGGCCCTTAAAGACCAATCAGTGTCGATATACGCGAAACTGCGGCGCCTCGGGTGGGCAGGCCACATTATAAGAATGCCAGATAGTAGAATGCCCAAAAAAATCCTTATCGGCCGAATGGAGGGAAAGAGGGCGATAGGAAGACCAAGAAAAAGATGGGAGGATAAAATTGACTAGGACACCAGACGAATCCTTAAACTAGGAAGATAGAAGCAAGTGGCTCGGTAGAGAGAGGAATGGATGAGCAAACTAGGGAAGGCCAAGGCTCAAATGGAGATGTAGCGCCAGAAGAAGAAAAAGAAGATAATAGTGCAGGTACAATCGCCCTTCTATGGCCGATATTGCCAATTTATCTAATGCCCATTCTGTTCTAGCAACTAGTCCTATTTTTATACTCCAAAGCTTAACCCTTCCATATGCTAGTTTAGGATGTTTCTTAAAATTTAAACATCTATCAGTTGTGACGACATGGTACTTTATATGGTCCTAAGATTTGATTCTGTTATTAGCCAAGATAGAGATTGGTTTTTCTATGTTTTCTATGAATAGTGCTTCAGATATAGCTGTGTGAAAATTGAATTTGTTGTTTGTTATTCATAAGCTTTAGTTGTAAGATAGTATTGGCACTGACTAATAACTTGGTATCATCCGCGTGAGACACTCGGGAAGATCTTCATCAAGGATAGTGCCATACTGGATTTTCCAAAAAGCGTGTCCTGACTTGGAACCTTGTGGACATTCTTTAGAGATAGTCTTTTCTACTCAGATACCCGGTTTGGAGAGGATTCCTATCGGCGAAATAATTTCGAGCAATGTTGATAAAGTTTTTTGAGCACTTTTTGTCAATTAAACGGTGATTCGAGGCCACCAAGCATTGTCGAAGGCGCCGCTAATATTGGGGGCAATACTTACACAATATAGTGTATATATTTATTATGGGTTGTTTTTTCCAAAAAAGTCGGAAACGTTCTTCATGGCGTCAATGTCCAGTCTTTTGCGAAAGCCATAAAGTTTTTCATTAAGTAGATTATGGCTGTAAAAATAGTATTCAATCCTAGAAGTAAGAAGTGAATCTTAACACTTTCCCTGCCACCGGGAGCCAGGCTAATTGGCCTAAAGTCCTTGACGGAGAGGCCGGGCTTGTTTGGATTCGGTATTATTTTTACGAGATGCTCTTTCCAGTACTTAGGGTAGACTCCGTAACTAGCACATTTATTAAAGAGGCTGAGGAAGAGCTGTGACGCAGAGTCAAAGGCGGCTTCGTAAATCCGCCGTAATACCTTTAATACCTGGTGCTTTACTTGGATTCATATTTGATATTACGTATTTCATTTTAGTAAGAGAGAACTATCTATCACTTTGTGTAATCTAATTATGTAATTCAGTTTCTTAAGCGTTATCTAGATGAGGCAAGACAAGCAAGTCTAAACAGACAAGACAAGATACACAAGACTAGATAGACAAGGCTAGACAATCAAGACTAGACATACAAGACTAGATAAACAAAAAGAGACGGATAATTCTTTCTGGTATAGTCTTGTCTGTTTAGTCTTGTCATTAATTTTTTATTAAAACAATCAAAATATTGTTAGTTTTCCTAATTATTCATTCTCCAATATTTCAGCAGTTTGTCTAAATAAAATGGAAATTGAATTTGTAAAGTTAATAAATTAACTACAGCAAGTCTATCAAGAGCTATCAGCAACAACAAAAAAGATTTAATCGTTTTTCTCCATTTAATCTCCATTGAAAACAAATTCGTGACGTTGAAAAAACAATTTGTTAAAATATTTTTTTTAAACGAATATTGAATATTTTTTGTAACTGTACAACGCATTAAATTAATACCCAGTGAAAAGTTGGTTTTTAGTGAAACTAATAGCTTTATGATTAACAAAATATTTTATGGATTTGTTTATGATTTATGGACTATTAGTCGAACGCTGATAAATTATGAACAAACTATATATTTATATATATATTTTCTGTTGATTTATAAATTATATAAAATTAACAACTTGAAGGATTTATTAAAATTTGTGTTTGTTTTTATTCATTGATAACGAATTACATATTATTATTAATTTTATAATACTCATATTGCAAGGACAAGAAAATATAATATATTATATTTATATAATATATTTTTTGTAGAGTTAAATATTTTATTAGGAAAGGAAATATGAGAACACAAGCTGTCGAAATATCAGGAATCGAATAAAAACAAAAAGAAAAAAAAGTAAAGCGGAGAAAAAGAGAAATATGAGTATATAGTCTATTTCATGGAGCTTTACCAGTGATCCTTCTTATGTGACAATGGAAAGAAAACCTTTATTGGAAATGGTTACTGGTCTTATTGGGGATTTTACAACCAATATTTTGATAGATGTACTTTCTCAAAATAACATTCAAGAAAATATTTCCTTTTCGCGAACAATACACAATAAATTTCCACAAACATATAAAACACAATATAAAACCCGAAGATAATCCAGCTAATTAAATAACAAATTCTCTTACCTTGAATGTTATTTCGGTGCAAATATTTATCGGAGGATGTATACTTTTCCTTCAATAATTCAAACTTGTACACACAAAGGTTTTCAGTTCAAATATGAGTTGTTGTTGTAATATTTCTACTCTAGTTATTCAAGTCAAAAAACGTACATCAAAGAGAAAAATGACGTTTAGCTGAAGCGTGACTGCGGCTTAAAACATGTTGCATTGCTGCATTCGCACAATGTGCAAATCCACGGTGAACAAATTTTCGCAAAAAATACACAATGGAAAAAATTAGTTTATCTTTTGCAATTGTAAACGTTTAAACATATTTTCAAAGTAAAGGAAATTAGGATGGTCATACATTTGCGAATTAAGATTTTGTTATTAATGTTTCTTAATATTTACTATGAAAATTTAATGGTAATTTTAAAAATCGTTTTATCTGAAAAATTATTAAAGACCCAAGACTATAGTTATTGGGATTAGACACATAAGACTAAACAAATAAGATTACACGTGCATGACTAGACAGGCAATAAATAGACAAAACTAGACACAAAAGATTAGAGAGAGAATCTTAGACAAACAAAACTAAAGTATACAAGAATAGACAGAAAAATCTAAACTGACATGACTCTACAGAAAAAGAGAGACAATAATAAGAACTAGGGCAGGCAGACAATACTAGAATAGATTTGCTTATTTTATAAATCATACCTTTGTGAAAAAAATTTGCAGCAGAAACGTTTCAATAATAACAGGGGAGGAAAAAACCGTGTCGCGTATCTGTTATATAACCGCCGGCATGCAAATTTATTTGCAGAAATGGATCTATCAATCACCGTGTAAGTCGAGTCAATAGGGCCCGCGAACATTGATAGATGGGTCGCTGCTGCCACCCGAACGCCAGGAAATGACGACATTTCCCTCCCCGCACTATCGTTATTATTACTATTGCTGCTATCAGTTTGACAGGCCATGTGGGTTTCGGTTAAGCGGCGAAACAGATTTCGAAATAACCGGCTGATTGAGATGCTCCTAGGCGAAGATTGGTCGGAACGCCACTTGTGTCAATGTCTATAAATCGACCGAATTGAGTACGGAACGAACAAATTGATTTATTGAGGAATATACCACTTAGTCGACTAATAAATTACTTTGTAATTCTAGCCAGTGACACCACTACTACGTCTAATTAATCATTTAATAATTTTTAACAAGGAAAAAATGTTTGATATGTATTAAACGAGTTTTATTTGACAAATTGGTTTTGATAAATTTCTCATGAAATTAAATTCGAACAAAAATGGCAGACTACTAAAATCTTCAGAAGAACACCTTGGTCATACAGAATGATGATGGCAAATATATTGGTGATTAAAAATTAATATAAAAATGTGCTTACGGATTTCTAAGTTTTCAAATAATTAAACAATAAGTAAACTACGGATACCCATAGTTAGTTAAGTGTTATTCAAGTTTCAAGTAACTCTTAACCTTAATAAAACAACATTTAATTTTTTTTTTTTTTCTAAGATTGTTAAATTCTGTATCTACATTGTTTGGAAAAGTTGCATTAAAACAACACTTTCGCGAAACTAAACGAAAATTTGTCCATAAAAATCCAAACTTTTTTCGCGTAATAAAACGGCCATTATGTGATGTAACTACCCAATATCGTGTGTTTCAGATTATTTTTTAATCGAGTTTTATGCGACAATAAAAGCCGTTATCCTCTTTGATTTACACACTACCAACTCTTAAAGCCAGCACAAGATATTACACGACCACTAACAAATTTACTACACAAGTTTATTTATTAGCTCCACTTAAAACATCTGAAACAATTAATTTCAAAATTTCTTAACTAAATGAAATATTTACAAAAAAATTTATTACGCAACTTGTTTGCACAAGTTTTATTCCACTTCCATTCTCATATAAATAGTTTATTCTTCTGTAATCTATTATATTTCTATAGAGACAATTGGTATGAATTTTTCATTGGATTGATAATAAACTTGTCTGGAGGTAATAGGGAGCGGTAAATGACTGTATGGATAAAGGTTTTTCTTTTTGGATTGGGGCTGGGATCAAATATTCAGGGAAACGGTCGTGTTAAATATTCATTTTTATTGGGAAGAGCGTTCGTTAGTCGCGAAAAGCAATTTTGCATAATAAATTTTAATTGAACGGGAATAACGGTCGGCCGATGGATCGATGGTGCAATTAATAAGTTTTGCAAATGTTTGCAAACTTTGTTGGTTTTTTTATTAATAGCATACCAAAAATCAAATATTTACAAAAGTTTTGAAACTTCAAATTGCATTACACATTGATTTAGAATTGCGGGGACTGTCAAATTGAATTTCCAAGTTACAGACCCACAAGTAATTTTTGATAAGGAAAAAGTATTGCTTAATATTTGTAATCACTAATCCACTCATACGCTATTCATATTCCAAACATTTTTCTTCTGGATTTCTCTACTTAAGTACTTATTCTTCCACTGTTTCACCAACCATCTATGTACTCTCATTATTTACTAATTTCTTATGAACCACTCACCCACTCATATTTAATTCTTACACTCCCCTTTCATTTGATCAAAATTACATTTTTTATAATCATTGTCGTTCTATTTTTACAAAAGTTATTAAAAAAATGTAATTCACTGCTGTTTAACTTATTTAGCATTCTTTTGAGAAATTGCATTTTCTAATAGCGAGTAGTAATGTGCACAGTAATCCGCATAATTCGTTCTAAACGGTATCGAAAAATGTATAAAATAGCTGTCGATGGAAAAATCGCGATAAAGCGAACGCGAGCCCATTATAAAATTTCTTCAAAACACGTGAATTTCTACTCGGGACACGCGAACCCGGATGCATTCCTCTATAATTTCTATTCCACTGTGTGTGTGTGTGGATTATTTTGCACCACAAAACGTTCCAATAAAAACCGAGTTCCATATCTATTATGTAACCGCCGACATGCAAATTTGAAAATAGGAATTGATCTGTCAGTCAACAACGTTGAATTGGGCGAATGAAGCGAAGTAGGAAAAGGAGTTTTATTACAGATTATTATACACGTGTTAGTTCCTGCCCTTTTCCTAATAAGATTTAAAAAAATCCTAGAGAAGATTATCAACCATAAGTAAAGAATAAAAAAAACATCTCCTAATTCTCTGCTTCTAATTTTAATCCCATCATACACTAGTTGATGATTAAAAAAGTTAAAAAATAGAACTGATGTTAAAAAAAGGTACGAATAGGAAATATGCTAGTGATTTAAATTTACATGATTTTTTTACCCCGATGGTCTTAACACCTAACCACCTGACATACGTCTCTCAAAAAACCTGACACGTATGGATTTTACACGTATTTTTTCATTTAGATTGTATTTAATTCCATGACACTTTAATCAAAAAGTAGAAAATAAGCGAGCGAAATTCAAATTTACGAAACGCATAACCATTAGTCGAATAGAAGCACGACGTCACATGGCATATTATGAGATTTATTGGCGTCAATATTCATGCTATGCTAGTCGTGGAAATTGCAGCCAGCCCAGAGAGAATATAAGTATGGAAGAGCAAAGAGGGGTATATTAACAGGAGTTAAAAGAAATAGCATAGAGTCAGAAAGAAGACTGGAAGATGCAGAAGGCGTAGTGTGCAGGGAAGTGGAAATAGAAGAAGCCTGGTGGCAAGTGGCCACGGTATACAACAACAAAGGACTGGAGGCAATTAAAGAGGCAATAAAATTTAATGGATAAGGAACGGTAATGGCAAAGTTACTGGTAGGAGGCGATTGGAATGTTAGATTCGGGGAAGAGCAAATCCACACAATGGTTAGTGAAGGTAGAGAAATAATAAGGAAATCCAAGGATAAATGTTTTTTTGGGTTTTCTATTGTACAAATAGCGATTGAAACTGAAAATTCCTAAGTAATAACTGTCTATGCATATAGTAAAAAACACTAAACGTGCTCTGTGACGTCATGCCAAGCACGTCAAAAATGGAACAGGTCAAATTTATATATTATTTTAAAAATGAATTAGAACACTTTCAACAGTATTTATATATATTACTATGATACAACGAATTAAAAAGTGAATATTCCCTATTGAAGCAAAAATGTAATTTACAAAATATTCATTTATTATTCAGCAAAGCAGGATTTTAACAAATCACAAATATTTAAATATTATATTAAGTATCCATTATTTCAAATAACCAGTTACATAGTTTTAAACTATACTAAAAAATATTAATATAAAATACATAAAACAATAGTTGGAAGTAATATAGGGTCTTCCAATATTCTAAATTTGACGTTTAATTATTTTGACATTTGATTAAAGAAACCTACTAGAAATTATAAATAAACAAAAAAATCTAAAACAGATCTGGACCTAGTAATATAATAATACGTACCCCTTGAACATCTTTGGTAAACAATGGCACGGAGCCTAGCACCTGGGAAGAGTGGGGTGGACAGGACTCCTTAGCCGTAGTGAAGGCGACCTGTCTAGGGGTGACAACCCCGAATAATAAGCCTCCCTAGCTAACAACTTGGGTAGTATCTTGGAAAGTGGCTAGCCACTGTCCCATGAAGAATATTCTTCAACTGAGCATGAAGGAAAATCTCGCTTAATGAAGTACCCCAGGTGGTAAACAATCCACCATCACCTATGGTGACGTTAGCAGACCTTCCGATTCTGGGGAGTCCGCACCAACATACTTTAAGGATGAGTCGGAGCATTCTGAAATCACTGGACGTAAACTTAGACCAAGACGGCAAAGCTTCTTCGCAATATTTAATGCCAACTAACTGCTAAAAGTGGGTAAACTGAAATATTTGACTGATTCACTAACACGACATAACATAATACTGACAGCAATACAGGAAACCAGATTTACGGACGCACATGCCTTCGAGTCCCAAGGCTACAGAATCCTCAAAGGAAAAGTGGGTCAGCGGGTAATGAAGATCGTACCCCAGTTAGGTGCAGGATTTATAATCAGTCAAAGGATACTGGATTCACCGACTTTACCTCCCAGAGTAGTCGTGTATCCATCCTATCTCTCAAATGCTCAAACAAGGGCTACAGTATAGTCAATGTACATGCCTCAATCAACCAGGACAATAGACGCAATCCAGGCAGAACTGATAAATTCTGGGAAGACTTAGAAGATATAATCTCTAAACTTCCATAAAGGTACACCGTCATACTGCTTGGTGACTTCAATGCTCAATTGGGAAGAGAGAAAATATACAGAAACATAGTGGGCAATTATACGGCGCATAAGCGAACCAACCGCAACGGACAACGATTGATGAATCTGTGTAGGACTTTTGGGTTGATCATGAAGTTTACAGCCTTCAAGCACTTGCCAAGGAAGCAGAAGACTTGGATTTCACCTAATACCCACCTGGGTGAATTCCAGATAGATCATGTGGCCATTTGACGAAAATGTCAAAAGGAAATACAAAACGTGAAGGTAATAAGAATCGCCAATCTGGATTCAGACCACTACCTCTCAAAGATGAAAATAAGCCTCCAGCCTAGAAACACTAGATTACACAGAACCTCCTAAGTTTTAAGATTTGACGTAGAGACTCAAGAACAGTCGAGAAGTAAGTCAGAGACTGAACAACACAGACCTAAACAGCTGGGACCAACTGAAGGAGACTCTTGTCAAGGCGGCCAATGAACTCGCTCCTCTCGCTAGAAGAAGGAAGCATCCGTGGTGGACTGAAGGCTGTGACAATGCAATAGCCCAAAGACAGATGGCTTGGGTGAAGTGGAATTCTAAAAAGACCAAGGAAAATTGGCATACATTTTTTAAACAAAGAAACCAAACGAACCTTCACACAAAACCAACTAACCCAAATCGAAGAGAGCTATGCTAAGAATAATTCCATAGATTTCTTTGAAACCTTTAAGCACGCACTCAGAAAATACGCTCCGCCAAGCCTCCACTTCAGAGACTCACAAGGCAAACTGGCTTATAACGACAAGGACAACTGCCACCTTTTGGCTCAGTACTTCTAAGAAATCTACTTACTGTGACCCACCCAGCGAAGACTTCGACTATAAACAAACCACACCCAATCCGCAGTCGCTTCCCCCTTCATTGGAAGAAGTTGGCCAGATCACTCAGTTTCTTAAGAATAATAAGGCAGCTGGAGAGGACTATATCGTTGCTGAACTGTGGAAAGGAGGTGGACAAAATGCCGTGCGTAAGCTAACCGAGATCATCCAGGACATCTGGGAAACAGAGAAATTACCACCCGATTGGAAATCTGCTCTGATCCATCCGCTTCACAAAGAGGAAGATTTTACTAATCTAGACCACTACCGTGGAATTTCTCTCGTACCGGTTACATACAAGATTGTCTCGAAGGCGTTACAAACAAGGGCAGAAAATCTGTTGGATAGTCAACTGGTAGAATACCAAGGGGGCTTCAGGAAGACCCAATCCTGTGTTGAACAGATCCTTAATTTTAAAACTGTACTTGCATACTCCAAGATGAGAAACTGCAAGGTGGTCGTCACCTTTGCTGATTTTAGGAAGTCCTATGATTCCACTGATAGAGAAACGGAATAGGGCTAATAGAGGAACTAGGGCTAGACAACAAAACCTAGACTCATCCTAGAAACTTTGACCAACAGCTGTTCCCAGGGAAAATTTAGGGGCAAGATTTCAGAAAGCTACGAAATAAAAACTGGAGTGAGACAAGGAGATGGACTTTCCCCACTTCTCTTGATCTGTGTCCTTGAAAAGTTTATGAGAGAATGGCACAAGGAACTAAACAATTTGGGTGCTCATAGTAGTATCTACCTGGGACGTAAGAACGATGGACTGGTTGTAGATTGCCTGGCCTTTGCAGATGACATGGCACTGTTTGCTGATTCTCTTGAGATGGCAACAATGCAGGTAAACTGCCTCAGAAAACAGGCTGCCAAAGTGGGTCTTCAAGTGTCGCTGGAGAAAACAGAATTCTTCACCAACATCAGAGAAGCAAACAGAGAGATGTTACTAGAACAGGGAAACATCTAGGGGACTGAGAAATATAAGTATCTCGGCGGATGGATTGAACCCAAAACCCAAACCCAAAGAGAGTCAACAAGTTATAACTAGCCTATTGACTGACTAAGAACACTTACAATAAGAAATGCCTGTCACGCAACCTGAAACTTAAGCAATACAAATCAGTCTTACGACCAGAAGCCCTGTATGCCATGGAATGTCTTTCCGTGAACCGAAGAGGTCTAGTAGACAAATTGGAAATCAGAGAGAGGAGAATCCTCAGGAAGATCCTAGGCCCGGTAAAGGAAGATGGGAAATTCCGAAGGCGGTATAACTCTGAGCTCTACGAACATATTGAGATGCTCTCTGACTGTGCAAGGAAAAGAAGGGTAGCTTTCTAAGGCCACGTTGCAAGAATGCCTCCACACCGACTAACAAACCGTCTGTTCACCTTCTGGCAAAACAAGAAGCTTCGAACCACTTGGTTGACAGAAACCGAGAAAGATATTATAGAACTGTGAATAACATATCTCAAAAACAGACAGTCTGTGAGACGCACCCTGAAGGAAGTCCATGGATTTCAGGAAAAACCTCGAAGGAAAGGTACCCCCTGGACAGAAGAAAAAAAGGACTTACACCGGTCAAAGCCCAACAGTTCAACAAGCGTGGTCCAAAGTAGGCCTATTCGAAAGAAGAAGAAGAAGATAGGGTCTTCCAATAGGGACTTCCAAACTTTGACAGTTTCGCCAAAAGTTTCTGTTTTCTGTTTCGACAGCTTCCGTTTTGCAAATCAGCATGGACGGATATAGCGTTGAACAACACGTGCATATGATAACATTGTTTTGTGTTAATTATCAAAATGGGTGTTCTGTTCGGTCAACGTTTCGCGCGTTGCGCCCATTTTACGGTCGCCATAATCGTCATACTGAAAGTACTATTCGCAGTTCGCAAGCTGGATAAATTTGAATCCACTTTTACAGTAAACAATAATCCAACATCAATATGACGACGAAACGAAAAATCTGAAATAAACATTGCTGATGTCCGTGAGAGTGTGCAGGAGAATCCAAGGCAGTCGATTTCGCATCGATTACAACAACTCGGCGTTTCGTAGAGCACAACTTTGGCGAAGTTTGCATCGTAAATTGGGCCTGCATCTGTACAAAATTCAACTGACTCTTGAGCTGAAGGTAAACGACTCTAGACAACGACATGTGTTCGCTTAATGGGCCCTGGAGCAGTTGGAAACTGACGATAATTTTCATAAAAAAATCATCTTCAGCGATGAGGCCCATTTTTGGATGAACGGGTACGTCAATAAATAAAATTGCCGAATTTGGGACGATACCATTCCACATGAAATCCAAGAGCATCTAATGCATCCCGAAGAAGTCACTGTTTGGTGTGGATTTTGAGCTGGCGGTGTATATATCATTCTATATTAACGACGTTGGCCAGGCCATCACCATCAACGGCGAGCACTATGGGTCGATGAATACAAACTTCTTTTGGCCAGAATTGGTTAATATGGACAGCAAAGACATGTGGTTTCAACAGGACGGCGCTACGTACCACACAGCTTTTGCCACATTGGACATTCTGCACGAGCGATTTGAGTCAATCTTATGTGGAGCTGATGTAAACTGGCCACCGAGATCGTGCGATTTGACCCCGTTAGATTTTTCTTGCGGGGTTTTCTTAAGTCGCATGTGCGTCGAATAAGCCACAAACTACAGCGGCCCTCAAAGCCAACATAACTCATGCCATCGGTCAAATTCAGCCTGATTTTTGCGCCAGAGTCATGAAAAATTGAACATTTCAGATGCGTGCCACCCTGCGAAGCCGCGGCGGACATTTGCATGATGTTATTTTCTATACATAATGGCATCGATAAGCCTTTCAAGCAAATAATCTATCAAATATCTATAAAGTCTCATACACTTTATTTTATTTAAATTAAAGATAGGAAGCACTTAATGAAAGACTATAATAATATAACAACTGAAATCTTTAACAAAAAAATCTTAGACGAAATGTGATATCTGTAAAAATATTATTTAATTAATAAATTGTCTTGTAAAATCACTAAAAGTGCATTTGTATAAATCTGGGTATGTATCTTTAAAACTAGCCTAGTAAGTGTAGAGTGGCTATATTAGTAGTAAGTGTTAATTGAAAATTTGTCTTGTTTGTCAATTTTGAAAATTCATTATATCGGAAATCTATTACCTATATTCAAATGTATTAATTCAATTCAATTTATTTCATTATTTAAGATACATTATCTAAATGAAATATGTCACATATAGCAAAAAATGGGATACATAAAGTATATAACCTAAAAACAAGAAAATTAATGATAATACAAATTATGAATTTTGATTATTCATGGACGAATAAAATTCGGTCAGATTTTAAGGTTCAGTGTTATCCACTCGTACAAATCTTTCTTTAGTTGATTTAGATCCCTGATGTTCTGACGTTTCATTTCCGAAGGGAGCATATTATATAGTTTTATGTTGATGTAGGGTGGGGTTTTTACAGACTTGCTTAGGTGGTGTTTAGGTAGCTAATATAGATCTTTGTTGTATCTGGTATCTCGTTCCATTGGCTTACGAAAACTTGAAAATAGGTGTTTTTGTCTGAAAACAAATATCAAAGTTTAGTAGATAATGTAGTGCCTGTTAATGTTAGTATCTTTTCCTTTCTAAATTTACCTCTACATGATTCTGCGTATTGGAGATTATTTAGAATATGCAGGGCTGGTTTTTGTATTCTAAACAACTTGGTCGTCGTCCCAGATCCATTGCCCTAAAACATCTTCTTCTTTTTCTTCCTTGTTGATTTAGGCGAATGGTCTGTTTATTCTTCGTCAACTTGCCTATTGCTCTGCATTCATATTGTCGCTCCATCTTTTTCGAGGACGCTCTACGCTCCTGCGCTCTCGTGGTGATTTACCACGAGTAATTTTTACTATTTTCCTGTCGTTCATCCTATTTATGTGTTAGTTCCACTCTTTTTTTCTGTTTGATACCCAGCCATTAATGTCTTCTAACCCACATATATTTCTTATACTTTCACTTCTTTCCCAGTTTAAACGTGTTTTACCAGTAATTCTGCGAAGAACACTCATTTCGGTTGTTTCTAATAGTCGTTTAGTTTTCGTTGTTTCTAGTCTAGTTTCTACTGTATATGTTATGATAGGTCTTATTGTTGTTTTATAGATTCTAGTCCTGGCCTCAATTCCTATGTTTTTATTGCACCATATTGTACTTTTCAAACACCCTGCTATTCTTGTTGCTTTCGTTGTTTGTTCCCTTACTTATGCCTCAACATCGTCAAAGCCCGAGAGTTCCACGCCATGATACTTAAATTTCATCTCTTGCTGAATAACTTCTCCATCCACCTCCAATTTTTCTCAATGGTGTTTTTGATGTTGTCATACACTTCGTTTTTGTGGGAGATATTATCATATTTAGAGATTTAGCTGTACGGTTGAATGAGTGTAGGAGTCTCTATAAATCATCTTCGTTCTCTATCAGCACTGCGTCGTCGGCATACCAAAAAATTCTTACCTCTTCATCTCCCATTTTATATCCTCTCAATAAGCGAACCTTCTGTATAATCTCGTCCATGATGATGTAGAAGAGAAGCGGGCTTAATGAATCTCCTTGACGAATACCGCCATCAACTGGTATAGGTTCGGTGAGCTTTCCGTCTAACTTTGCCTGTATTTGGTTTGCTGCATATATGTTCTCTATAGTTTTTATCGGGTTGTTTGGGATTTGTGTGTTGTAAAGATGTAAAACGTCTTTTAGTTGGACGCGGTCGAAAGCTTTGGTAAGGTCGATGAAACATATGTATGCTCCAAATGCCCAAATGTATGCCCCAAAACATAATTTCAAAAATTAGATGAGAATGGAATAACTGTTTGAAATTGAAATCGTCAATAATGGTATATTAAAGAACGAGTTCAATAAGCGCGATTTGATTGTTTTGAAAACGACAAGCGTATCGAGGAATTTTCTGATGGACAAGTGCGAAAAACGCCGTATGAACGAACTGTTTATACTATTTTTTCTATTTTGAGCCTTTTTCTGCCATTTCTAAATAAAAAAATCGCCGATACATATTGAGAAAATTATAGCGCACTCGGCGAGCCATTAACGAACCCATATGAGTGCTTCAATGACTTCATTATAGACGCAAAATAGAAAAATAATATAAAATACATAAAGGTTAACTAAACATTAACACTGACATACCAAAAATGAATCCATGAAAAATATAAGGAATTTTAAATATATTTAAAATGGTCTATAAATTACATTTAAAACTATATCAATTTACAATTAGATAAAAAAATTGTCCGAAACTAAAATGAAAATTGGTTACGAAAATTGTGATAATGTCTTCAAAACTATTAATAAAATCGAAATGTTCTAACAATACCCTTAAACTAATAACATTACAAATGATATATAACATTCTCTCTGCTGTGCCAACTAATACGCTTCGTAAAGTCCTTAAGCGATTGTTTTGCGCAATCAAGAATCCATAAACTGAAAATATTTCTTATATAATACGGGATTTATTTGTTATTGAGCGACCGTGGTTTATGGCTTATGGTATTAACAGTTTATGTGGAAAATATCTGATTTCTCGGCCAATAAATAACTAACATTTAAAAAGAAATCGAGGAATTAACAATCTTGTTTAATTTGATTTAAACTTGAAATTTCTGGTCTAGATTGAATAATTTGTGATATAATTAGCCTGTTTTTTAAACTAGGAGGAAGGTACACTAAAGCAAAGGCATGTTTAACTAGATAAGCAATTAAAATAGAAACAAATAAGTTTTTGGGCAATGTATGGAAAATTTCATACATTCCTATTTTAATACTTAAAAGTAAAAGAACAAGAAACAACCAAATATCTTTAAAATCTGAATTTGTCGTGTTAATATGATGTATTTTTATTGCGGTTTATATATACGATACATCATCAGCTATGATTTACGGTTGCGGTGTCCAACTCACGGCTCGCATGCGCCCCAAAGACAAGTTGCGGCCCAAAACATAACTTTTTTTTTTACTATTTCTTAAAGAAGTTTCACAAAGCCGTAATTATTTATAAATATATTTTATTTTTAAGTGGAAAAGAAATATTTTCAAATACTAAGAAATGTGTGATTGAAAAAGGAATTCGAAATATATGTTTTTATTCTTATGCTTTGGTAACATATTATAGACGAAGGAAGGTATAGGTGCAGGAGAATTTGGAATTCGTACAAAGTACTTCGACAATCTTCCAAGCAGAGGTACATTCAATCGAAAGATGTGCACATTTAACCTCGACAGAAACTGGAGAAAACAAATTGCTATCCTTTCAGATAGTCAAGCGGCCATCAAGGCTATTAGCTCATAAACTATCAAATCTAAACTGGTATATGACTGCGTGGGAAAGCTAAAGAAGGTTGGCAGAGACAATGAAGTACCACAACACTGGGTCATACCGGTATAGAGGGAAAGGAAAAAGTCAAACACCTGTCAAACAAGGAATCTAGTAATTCCATTTTGGTCCCCAACCCCTTTGCTGTTTGAGTATTAACACCATCCACAACAGTTTAGATGAAGAAATAAGGAAACAATGGATGAAAACCTGTAAAGAACTTCCAGGGCTAAGACATCCAAAGTAATACTGCGATCTTTTAACCTGCAAAAGAACAAGAGCCTGCCCGCAACTAAACAGGAGAAGGCTAAACATTCTAACATGAGGATTGACGGGGCACTGCATGCTTAGAAAGCACCTCAAGACCCTAGGCCTAGAGGAATATGACTATTACAGATTCTGCTGCTTAGCAGAGGAAATCATACATCTGTTCATGGACTGCAGAGTACTGCTCCGTAAAAGTCAGATGTACCTTGGAGGCAGATGTTGCAATTCTTGAACCCCATCTAGATCCTGAAATTCCTAAAGGAATCAGGACTGGAGGAGGCGCTGTGTAAATGTGTAAATGTGTAAACCAATGATTAGAGGAAAAGGTTGGAGTACAATAGATCTATAAAGCAGTAAAACCCCGTCTATGTAGCAGTGGAAATCATCACCGAAATCTACAATCTATGAAAATATATTTGGGGCCCAATACTACATACCAATACTACATACCCAGAGAAACAAAAATGTTGGATACCCTAGATTTAAGGAATTTTTGCACGCATCTGTTAGGTAAAGAGAGAGAGAGAGAGAGAAAATATTTATTGTTTACTTTATAGAAATGCCTATCGACAACAAGGTCCTTCTGTCCAGTCTTAGTTCAAGAAATGACAATCTAAAAATCTAAATAGCATTCATGATTAATATTCCGATTTGACTAAACAAAACAAGATGAAGATATTTCTTGGCCTGTTGCCATTTGACACAATAATTAAGAAAGCAGCTTTGAATAAAAAACCACTAACATAAAGGATAATTCAACAATAATACGTTGAAACGCATTCACGTGTCTGGTAGAGGCATTAAATCAAAGCAGGCTGTAAGCAGGATTTATTTAAATTAGTTAATGGACGTCGATATTTTATCCCATTGTATGTAAAAGAATAATAATGCGAAACGAAGGCCGTTGCCACTGACGTTGTTTTTTTTTATTTTTTATAAATTAGTACCATTACAGGATGGACAAGTTTTTGTTGTTGTGTGTATTATATTCGTCTTTGTATGGTGCGCGTCAAATGCCGATATAATTGGCCTGCGTGGGTGCCCTAGCCGGACATAATGCCCTCGTGCATTGTTTCAAACAATCTTTCCACTGAACCTGCTCGAAAGCATATTGTATATGGTTTTTAATTTATTACACAATCAATAATTTATCGTAAAATATAAACGTGTTTTGTCCATCATAATGAAATTTTATTCTTTTATGAAATTTATCCGATGTAAAATTGATAAAGTTTACAATGGGAGAGTTTGGTCATATGATAAATTTGTTTCAGACGGACAAGCCTAAACAGAAATCAAAGATTAATTTTGTATAATCAATCTCACGCTGAGGAATTATCACTAAACGATAGTTGTTTGAATCGTTTTTGAAATACTAACTTTTCTAGTATCATTAGTAAATTCTGCTACATGTGCCTTGTGTTTAAGTACCTCATTTGCCAATATGCCTCAAGAAAGGCGAAAATAAATCCCCATTAGTTTTAACTTCATTCCATTTTAACTCGGCAGTTAAATTCAGTGTATTAAAAACAAATCGCAGTTCGGCAATTACACTAAGAAGCAAGCGGATCTATGGCCCAGGCGAAACTACACAACATGAAAACTTTATTATCCGTCGGTATTTAATTAGGGCTGTCCATGAATTCAAGTTGTAAAACTATCGTCTCCAGATGGCGGTTTTACTCGCCCTCCGACTGAAAGGGACGGCGAAAATGCCCCCGACATTCACTAAAAGCTATTTCCTTTTTACTAACATAAACCGAATTATTTACTAAATATATTTATAAATGAAAAATAAAAATAAATTCCTGTAAAACAAAAGGCAGAAGAAAGCTTTAGATAAGATGCAAGGATTTATAATGCATGTAATTGTTTCAGTACAAAGTAAATTTCCTATCCGGAACGACGTTAATCTGTTACATGATATTTCTGACAAAAAATGTTAAAAAATAAACTGAAATGGATTTCTCAAATTACATTTGTGCGTGAGCAAGACGGTTTGCTTGCAGAGCATTATTTGCTTTAAATAGATCAAATTTTCTTGTTTCTCCTTATTTGGTTAGACTACACCCACATCACAGAACTAGTTACAATAAAAAGCATATTAAACTCCTTAATGTTCCCTCGTAAATATAACTCTTGTTAAAACTCGTTCAAAAGTATGTAACGTAATCTGTGATGTTACGTAACGCAAAGAGTTTGTATAAAAAGGGAAGTAAGTATGAAGGAAATTGGATTAAATGTAAAGTAAAGTAAGTACATAGAAAAACGTATATTTAATGTATATACACGGCGTTAGTTACAAGACATGCTATTTGATGTATGTTGGAATGGGCAAGGAAAAGGAAAAGGTGAAAGAAGTGGCGGCGAACACGCGGACATGAATTGTTTTCTTGGCTGTTTTTTCGCTCATTCTACTTTATTTGTGAGAGAAGGAATTGCATGAATGCAGTGAAAAATTAGGAGAAAATGAGCGTTTTATTACATGCTGAGAGGCAAAAGAAACGGACAAATTGGCTAGGCAACGAGTTTTGTTTTGATGGAATATTGTAGTGATTTGTTTCGTGCTTTGAATAGTCGGATATTTTCTTTTTTATTTGGCTCCGTTAATAAATTTTGAAATAAGTGAAGAATTAAGTGCTACAGAATTGAATAATAATAAATAATAATTTATGAATAGTATTTAATAGTTAAGCATTTTTTATTAGTTAAGGAGAGATTATTCTTCTAAATTTAGAAAATAATTTCATATACTAAAAAATAATTTTACAAACACTATATTATTTATTTTTTCGTTTCCAATTTACAAAACTTTGAAGATATTTTTCGAACAAATCTTTAGAATTTTAATAGTTTTTTCAATAAAAAATATTGAAAAAATATTAGAAATTGCCCAATTTTGCAAATATCTGAAAAACATATGCAGTTATTTGAATAGTCGATATTACTGAAGGAGAATCAAAATTATTCAAAAACTTGTCCAGTTTCTTTCTTGTTTTTTATGTCTGGTCTATTTTGTATTATCTGTTTAGTCCTACCTCTCTTGTTTGTCTAGACTTCATTTTTCTATCTGGAATTGTCTCTATGCGATTATCTGTCTGCGCTTGTGTCTCTGGTCCTGTCAGTCTAGTCTTTTCTGTTTAGTCTTGTTTGTCTAGTGTAGTCTGTCTTGTCAAATCAAATCATTTAATTAATCCATAAAACATATACATTATTAGATATAGGAAAAGCCATTCAAATATTCATGGATGCTATAATTAACTTATCTAGGAGTAGATGTTTCAGATCGCATCTACAACATTTGGAGTGTGTTTCTTCTTTTAGTGTTGGAGGTAGCTTATTACATATTTATATTCCAAATTTGATACATATGGATACTTTAGAGAATGTTTAGTGTATGTAATTTGTAGTTTTGCCTTGTTGCATATTCGTGATTATCCATATTTTTTCTAAATTTATAGTTATTTCTGAATATGCAACAGTTCCCATTTATAGATGCAGGGTACTGTTAATACCTTAAGAAAAGTGAAATAGGGTTTACAGGATTTTCTGAAATCTATTCCAACAAGAGATCTTATTATTGCCTTTTGGGCCTTAAATACACAATTTATCCAGGGAGAGCATACCCAGAATATAATAGTATATGATATGGCCGATTGTATCTCCGCATTGCATTTATTCATAAGTACTTCTTATTAATTCATCGATTTGCGTATTCCATTGTAACTTTTCTTCGATGTGAAGACCCAGAAAATTAATAGTTCTCGCTATCTTAAACTGTACATTCCAAATTTTAAGACGAGACCATTTTCATTCAATTTCGTTTTGTCTGTATAGTTTTGTGTATCAAGTCTTCTCTGTCTCGACTTGTGTGTCAAGTCTTGTCTGTCTATTCTTATTTGTCTAGTCTTGTCTGTCTAGTCTTGCCTGTCTAGTCTTGTCTGTCTAGTCTTGTCTGTCCAGTCTAGTCTGTCTAGTCTTGACCGTCTACACTTGTCTGTCTAGTCTTGTATGTCTAGTCTTATCTGTCTAGTCTTGTCTGTCTAGTCTTGTCTGTCTAGTCCCTGGCTGTCTAGTCCTGGCTGCCTAGTCTTGTCTGTCTAGTCTTGTCTGTCTAGTCTTGTCTGTCTAATCTTGTCTGTCTAGTCTTGTCTGTCTAGTCTTGCCTATCTATGTCTAGTCTTGTCTGTCTAGTCTTGTCTGTCTAGTCTTGTCTGTCTAGTCTTGTCTGTCTAGTCTTGTCTGTCTAGTCTTGTCTGTCTAGTCTTGTCTGTCTAGTCTTGTCTGTCTAGTCTTGTCTGTCTATTCTTGTCTGTCTAGTCTTGTCTGTCTAGTCTTGTCTGTCTAGTCTTGTCTGTCTAGTCTTGTCTGTCTTGTCTTGTCTGTCTAGTCTTGTCTGTCTAGTCTTGTCTGTCTAGTCTTGTCTGTCTAGTCTTGTCTGTCTAGTCTTGTCTGTCTAGTCTTGTCTGTCTAGTCTTGTCTGTCTAGTCTTGTCTGTCTAGTCTTGTCTGTCTAGTCTTGTCTGTCTAGTCTTGTCTGTCTAGTCTTGTCTGTCTAGTCTTGTCTGTCTAGTCTTGTCTGTCTAGTCTTGTCTGTCTAGTCTTGTCTGTCTAGTCTTGTCTGTCTAGTCTTGTCTGTCTAGTCTTGTCTGTCTAGTCTTGTCTGTCTAGTCTTGTCTGTCTAGTCTTGTCTGTCTAGTCTTGTCTGTCTAGTCTTGTCTGTCTAGTCTTGTCTGTCTAGTCTTGTCTGTCTAGTCTTGTCTGTCTAGTCTTGTCTGTCTAGTCTTGTCTGTCTAGTCTTGTCTGTCTAGTTTTGTCTGTCTAGTCTTGTATGTCTAGTCTTGTCTGTCTAGTCTTGTGTGTCTAGTCTTGTCTGTCTAGTCTTGTCTGTCTTGTCTTGTCTGTCTAGTCTTGTCTGTCTAGCCTTGTCTGTCTAGTCTTGTCTGTCTAGTCTTGTCTGTCTAGTCTTGTCTGTCTAGTCTTGTCTGTCTAGTCTTGTCTGTCTAGTCTTGTCTGTCTAGTCTTGTCTGTCTAGTCTTGTCTGTCTAGTCTTGTCTGTCTAGTCTTGTCTGTCTAGTCTTGTCTGTCTAGTCTTGTCTGTCTAGTCTTGTCTGTCTAGTCTTGTCTGTCTAGTCTTGTCTGTCTAGTCTTGTCTGTCTAGTCTTGTCTGTCTAGTCTTGTCTGTCTAGTCTTGTCTGTCTAGTCTTGTCTGTCTAGTCTTGTCTGTCTAGTCTTGTCTGTCTAGTCTTGTCTGTCTAGTCTTGTCTGTCTAGTCTTGTATGTCTAGTCTTGTCTGTCTAGTCTTGTCTGTCTAGTCTTGTGTGTCTAGTCTTGTCTGTCTAGTCTTGTCTGTCTTGTCTTGTCTGTCTAGTCTTGTCTGTCTAGCCTTGTCTGTCTAGTCTTGTCTGTCTAGTCTTGTCTGTCTAGTCTTGTCTGTCTAGTCTTGTCTGTCTAGTCTTGTCTGTCTAGTCTTGTCTGTCTAGTCTTGTCTGTCTAGTCTTGTCTGTCTAGTCTTGTCTGTCTAGTCTTGTCTGTCTAGTCTTGTCTGTCTAGTCTTGTCTGTCTAGTCTTGTCTGTCTAGTCTTGTCTGTCTAGTCTTGTCTGTCTAGTCTTGTCTGTCTAGTTTTGTCTGTCTAGTCTTGTCTGTCTAGTCTTGTCTGTCTAGTCTTGTCTGTCTAGTCTTGTCTGTCTAGTCTTGTCTGTCTAGTCTTGTCTGTCTAGTCTTGTCTGTCTAGTTTTGTCTGTCTAGTCTTGTCTGTCTAGTCTTGTCTGTCTAGTCTTGTCTGTCTAGTCTTGTCTGTCTAGTCTTGTCTGTCTAGTCTTGTCTGTCTAGTCTTGTCTGTCTAGTCTTGTCTGTCTAGTCTTGTCTGTCTAGTCTTGTCTGTCTAGTCTTGTCTGTCTAGTCTTGTCTGTCTAGTCTTGTCTGTCTAGTCTTGTCTGTCTAGTCTTGTCTGTCTAGTCTTGTCTGTCTAGTCTTGTCTGTCTAGTCTTGTCTGTCAAGTCTTGTCTGTCTAGTCTTGTCTGTCTAGTCTTGTCTGTCTAGTCTTGTCTGTCTAGTCTTGTCTGTCTAGTCTTGTCTGTCTAGTCTTGTCTGTCTAGTCTTGTCTGTCTAGTCTTGTCTGTCTAGTCTTGTCTGTCTAGTCTTGTCTGTCTAGTCTTGTCTGTCTAGTCTTGTCTGTCTAGTCTTGTCTGTCTAGTCTTGTCTGTCTAGTCTTGTCTGTCTAGTCTTGTCTAACTAGTCTTGTCTGTCTAGTCTTGTCTGTCTAGTCTTGTCTGTCTAGTCTTGTGTGTCTAGTCTTGTGTGTCTAGTCTTGTCTGTCTAGTCTTCTCTGTCTAGTCTTGTCTGTCTAGTCTTGTCTTCTAGTCTTGTCTGTCTAGTCTTGTCTGTCTAGTCTTGTCTGTCTAGTCTTGTCTGTCTAGTCTTGTCTGTCTAGTCTTGTCTGTCTAGTCTTGTCTGTCTAGTCTTGTCTGTCTAGTCTTGTCTGTCTAGTCTTGTCTGTCTAGTCTTGTCTGTCTAGTCTTGTCTGTCTAGTCTTGTCTGTCTAGTCTTGTCTGTCTAGTCTTGTCTGCCTAGTCTTGTCTGTCTAGTCTTGTCTGTCTAGTCTTGTCTGTCTAGTCTTGTCTGTCTAGTCTTGTCTGTCTAGTCTTGTCTGTCTAGTCTTGTCTGTCTAGTCTTGTCTGTCTAGTCTTGTCTGTCTAGTCTTGTCTGTCTAGTCTTGTCTGTCTAGTCTTGTCTGTCTAGTCTTGTCTGTCTAGTCTTGTCTGTCTAGTCTTGTCTGTCTAGTCTTGTCTGTCTAGTCTTGTCTGTCTAGTCTTGTCTGTCTAGTCTTGTCTGTCTAGTCTTGTCTGTCTAGTCTTGTCTGTCTAGTCTTGTCTGTCTAGTCTTGTCTGTCTAGTCTTGTCTGTCTAGTCTTGTCTGTCTAGTCTTGTCTGTCTAGTCTTGTCTGTCTAGTCTTGTCTGTCTAGTCTTGTCTGTCTAGTCTTGTCTGTCTAGTCTTGTCTGTCTAGTCTTGTCTGTCTAGTCTTGTCTGTCTAGTCTTGTCTGTCTAGTCTTGTCTGTCTAGTCTTGTCTGTCTAGTCTTGTCTGTCTAGTCTTGTCTGTCTAGTCTTGTCTGTCTAGTCTTGTCTGTCTAGTCTTGTCTGTCTAGTCTTGTCTGTCTAGTCTTGTCTGTCTAGTCTTGTCTGTCTAGTCTTGTCTGTCTAGTCTTGTCTGTCTAGTCTTGTCTGTCTAGTCTTGTCTGTCTAGTCTTGTCTGTCTAGTCTTGTCTGTCTAGTCTTGTCTGTCTAGTCTTGTCTGTCTAGTCTTGTCTGTCTAGTCTTGTCTGTCTAGTCTTGTCTGTCTAGTCTTGTCTGTCTAGTCTTGTCTGTCTAGTCTTGTCTGTCTAGTCTTGTCTGTCTAGTCTTGTCTGTCTAGTCTTGTCTGTCTAGTCTTGTCTGTCTAGTCTTGTCTGTCTAGTCTTGTCTGTCTAGTCTTGTCTGTCTAGTCTTGTCTGTCTAGTCTTGTCTGTCTAGTCTTGTCTGTCTAGTCTTGTCTGTCTAGTCTTGTCTGTCTAGTCTTGTCTGTCTAGTCTTGTCTGTCTAGTCTTGTCTGTCTAGTCTTGTCTGTCTAGTCTTGTCTGTCTAGTCTTGTCTGTCTAGTCTTGTCTGTCTAGTCTTGTCTGTCTAGTCTTGTCTGTCTAGTCTTGTCTGTCTAGTCTTGTCTATCTAGTCATGTCTGTCTAGTCTTGTCTGTCTAGTCTTGTCTGTCTAGTCTTGTCTGTCTAGTCTTGTCTTTCTAGTCTTGTCTGTCTAGTCTTGTCTGTCTAGTCTTGTCTGTCTAGTCTTGTCAGTCTAGTCTTGTCTGTCTAGTCTTGTCTGTCTAGTCTTGTCTGTCTAGTCTTGTCTGTCTAGTCTTGTCTGTCTAGTCTTGTCTGTCTAGTCTTGTCTGTCTAGTCTTGTGTGTCTAGTCTTGTCTGTCTAGTCTTCTCTGTCTAGTCTTGTCTGTCTAGTCTTGTCTGTCCAGTCTTGTCTGTCTAGTCTTGTCTGTCTAGTCTTGTCTGTCTAGTCTTGTCTTGTCTGTCTAGTCTTGTCTGTCTAGTCTTGTCTGTCTAGTCTTGTCTGTCTAGTCTTGTCTGTCTAGTCTTGTCTGTCTAGTCTTGTCTGTCTAGTCTTGTCTGTCTAGTCTTGTCTGTCTAGTCTTGTCTGTCTAGTCTTGTCTGTCTAGTCTTGTCTGTCTAGTCTTGTCTGTCTAGTCTTGTCTGTCTAGTCTTGTCTGTCTAGTCTTGTCTGTCTAGTCTTGTCTGTCTAGTCTTGTCTGTCTAGTCTTGTCTGTCTAGTCTTGTCTGTCTAGTCTTGTCTGTCTAGTCTTGTCTGTCTAGTCTTGTCTGTCTAGTCTTGTCTGTCTAGTCTTGTCTGTCTAGTCTTGTCTGTCTAGTCTTGTCTGTCTAGTCTTGTCTGTCTAGTCTTGTCTGTCTAGTCTTGTCTGTCTAGTCTTGTCTGTCTAGTCTTGTCTGTCTAGTCTTGTCTGTCTAGTCTTGTCTGTCTAGTCTTGTCTGTCTAGTCTTGTCTGTCTAGTCTTGTCTGTCTAGTCTTGTCTGTCTAGTCTTGTCTGTCTAGTCTTGTCTGTCTAGTCTTGTCTGTCTAGTCTTGTCTGTCTAGTCTTGTCTGTCTAGTCTTGTCTGTCTAGTCTTGTCTGTCTAGTCTTGTCTGTCTAGTCTTGTCTGTCTAGTCTTGTCTGTCTAGTCTTGTCTGTCTAGTCTTGTCTGTCTAGTCTTGTCTGTCTAGTCTTGTCTGTCTAGTCTTGTCTGTCTAGTCTTGTCTGTCTAGTCTTGTCTGTCTAGTCTTGTCTGTCTAGTCTTGTCTGTCTAGTCTTGTCTGTCTAGTCTTGTCTGTCTAGTCTTGTCTGTCTAGTCTTGTCTGTCTAGTCTTGTCTGTCTAGTCTTGTCTGTCTAGTCTTGTCTGTCTTGTCTGTCTAGTCTTGTCTGTCTAGTCTTGTCTGTCTAGTCTTGTCTGTCTAGTCTTGTCTGTCTAGTCTTGTCTGTCTAGTCTTGTCTGTCTAGTCTTGTCTGTCTAGTCTTGTCTGTCTAGTCTTGTCTGTCTAGTCTTGTCTGTCTAGTCTTGTCTGTCTAGTCTTGTCTGTCTAGTCTTGTCTGTCTAGTCTTGTCTGTCTAGTCTTGTCTGTCTAGTCTTGTCTGTCTAGTCTTGTCTGTCTAGTCTTGTCTGTCTAGTCTTGTCTGTCTAGTCTTGTCTGTCTAGTCTTGTCTGTCTAGTCTTGTCTGTCTAGTCTTGTCTGTCTAGTCTTGTCTGTCTAGTCTTGTCTGTCTAGTCTTGTCTGTCTAGTCTTGTCTGTCTAGTCTTAGTCTTGTCTGTCTAGTCTTGTCTGTCTAGTCTTGTCTGTCTAGTCTTGTCTGTCTAGTCTTGTCTGTCTAGTCTTGTCTGTCTAGTCTTGTCTGTCTAGTCTTGTCTGTCTAGTCTTGTCTGTCTAGTCTTGTCTGTCTAGTCTTGTCTGTCTAGTCTTGTCTGTCTAGTCTTGTCTGTCTAGTCTTGTCTGTCTAGTCTTGTCTGTCTAGTCTTGTCTGTCTAGTCTTGTCTGTCTAGTCTTGTCTGTCTAGTCTTGTCTGTCTAGTCTTGTCTGTCTAGTCTTGTCTGTCTAGTCTTGTCTGTCTAGTCTTGTCTGTCTAGTCTTGTCTGTCTAGTCTTGTCTGTCTAGTCTTGTCTGTCTAGTCTTGTCTGTCTAGTCTTGTCTGTCTAGTCTTGTCTGTCTAGTCTTGTCTGTCTAGTCTTGTCTGTCTAGTCTTGTCTGTCTAGTCTTGTCTGTCTAGTCTTGTCTGTCTAGTCTTGTCTGTCTAGTCTTGTCTGTCTAGTCTTGTCTGTCTAGTCTTGTCTGTCTAGTCTTGTCTGTCTAGTCTTGTCTGTCTAGTCTTGTCTGTCTAGTCTTGTCTGTCTAGTCTTGTCTGTCTAGTCTTGTCTGTCTAGTCTTGTCTGTCTAGTCTTGTCTGTCTAGTCTTGTCTGTCTAGTCTTGTCTGTCTAGTCTTGTCTGTCTAGTCTTGTCTGTCTAGTCTTGTCTGTCTAGTCTTGTCTGTCTAGTCTTGTCTGTCTAGTCTTGTCTGTCTAGTCTTGTCTGTCTAGTCTTGTCTGTCTAGTCTTGTCTGTCTAGTCTTGTCTGTCTAGTCTTGTCTGTCTAGTCTTGTCTGTCTAGTCTTGTCTGTCTAGTCTTGTCTGTCTAGTCTTGTCTGTCTAGTCTTGTCGTCTAGTCTTGTCTGTCTAGTCTTGTCTGTCTAGTCTTGTCTGTCTAGTCTTGTCTGTCTAGTCTTGTCTGTCTAGTCTTGTCTGTCTAGTCTTGTCTGTCTAGTCTTGTCTGTCTAGTCTTGTCTGTCTAGTCCTGTCTGTCTAGTCTTGTCTGTCTAGTCTTGTCTGTCTAGTCTTGTCTGTCTAGTCTTGTCTGTCTAGTCTTGTCTGTCTAGTCTTGTCTGTCTAGTCTTGTCTGTCTAGTCTTGTCTGTCTAGTCTTGTCTGTCTAGTCTTGTCCGTCTAGTCTTGTCTATCTAGTCATGTCTGTCTAGTCTTGTCTGTCTAGTCTTGTCTGTCTAGTCTTGTCTGTCTAGTCTTGTCTTTCTAGTCTTGTCTGTCTAGTCTTGTCTGTCTAGTCTTGTCTGTCTAGTCTTGTCAGTCTAGTCTTGTCTGTCTAGTCTTGTCTGTCTAGTCTTGTCTGTCTAGTCTTGTCTGTCTAGTCTTGTCTGTCTAGTCTTGTCTGTCTAGTCTTGTCTGTCTAGTCTTGTGTGTCTAGTCTTGTCTGTCTAGTCTTCTCTGTCTAGTCTTGTCTGTCTAGTCTTGTCTGTCTAGTCTTGTCTGTCTAGTCTTGTCTGTCTAGTCTTGTCTGTCTAGTCTTGTCTTAGTCTTGTCTGTCTAGTCTTGTCTGTCTAGTCTTGTCTGTCTAGTCTTGTCTGTCTAGTCTTGTCTGTCTAGTCTTGTCTGTCTAGTCTTGTCTGTCTAGTCTTGTCTGTCTAGTCTTGTCTGTCTAGTCTTGTCTGTCTAGTCTTGTCTGTCTAGTCTTGTCTGTCTAGTCTTGTCTGTCTAGTCTTGTCTGTCTAGTCTTGTCTGTCTAGTCTTGTCTGTCTAGTCTTGTCTGTCTAGTCTTGTCTGTCTAGTCTTGTCTGTCTAATCTTGTCTGTCTAGTCTTGTCTGTCTAGTCTTGTCTGTCTAGTCTTGTCTGTCTAGTCTTGTCTGTCTAGTCTT